>JAJEJO010002432.1:382411-494278 GCA_020662805.1 Glaucomys volans
ACACTCTTCCACCATGATGTTCTGCCACACCTTGACCCAGAACAATGGAACCAGATGTGCATGAACTGAGACCTCTAAAACTGTGAGTACCAAATAAACTTTTTCCCTTCTAAAATTGTTCTTGTCAGGTCTTTTGGTCACAGCATGCACTTATTTATTAGATACCAAGGCTCTATGTTTCTCCCTTGACCATTCTGCCATTTGGGCCTGCAGGGGACAGGGGTAGGGCCAGTACCATGGTTCGGAGATATTCAGCTGGGTTCCCGGGGGTAGATCTGGTCCTCCCATTAGGCAAGAAGGAAAAAGACTACTGAAGACAATGCTTAGGGGCACAAACAAAGTCAAGACCCCAAAATACATTGGAACTCCAAAGGTTTGGGGTGTATAACGTCATGTGCTGCCTAGCAATGTTTTGGTCAATAATGAACTATATATACTATGGTGTTCCCATAAGATTTTAATGGAGCTGAAAAATTCCTCTTCCTTAGTGAGGTCATGATGTGTGCAGCACAATATATTACTCATGTGTTTATGGTGATGCTGTTGTAAACAGACCTACTGTACTGCCAGTGGGACAAAAGGACAGGACATGTGATTGTGCACAGGATACAAATTTAATAATGACAAGCAACTATGTTACTGGTTTACAATTTGCTCTACCATACTGTTCATCATTACGTTAGAGGTACTCCTTCTACTTATAAAAATAATAAGTTTATAAGCAGTATGCCTTCAGCAGCAGTCTCATTCCTATTGTATTTATGGTGTCTCTTGGATGCATCAAGAGGCCACGTTAGAGTGACCAACCTAGACTATCCAGGTTTGTCTGAGTGCACTCCAGGATGTTCACAATGATGAAACTGCCCCAAAATGCTGTTCTCACAAAGTTAAAACCAGTTCCCAGCCAAAGAATTGCAAGTAGGCACAGAAGGATAGTAGAAATATTGGCTTGGAGATGATATAAGAAAACAGAAGAAGATGAAACATCCAAGGGTATATTTTGCTTCTGTACCGTCTCTGCAGCCTGTAAAGGGCTAGTTTGAAAAGCAGGAGGAAAGCAAAGTACACAAAGAATGGCTGCTATTATCAAGGAGTTTCTGGACTAGAATCATATTGCTTATTGCCCAGGAGAACACATCATGTTACAAAGATACGATTGAATTGGAGTTAGCAGAGGTAGAAATGATTATTAAACCATGGGACACACTTTCTTTACAGAGCATGATCACCAGCACTCCACACATAGGTGTGGTTCTTTTCCTTCTTATTTTTTCTCACAGCGGCAACTTCTGCATCAAGTATTGAATTGCAGTAATGTGGTTGATCCACTTGGAGTGCTTTCAAGGTGTAAATCACAGTACTAGATAGTGCTGTGGTTTTATTCTTTGAAACCTCTTAACAAAGGAATATGATTGACTCAGCAGCAGACCATTCATGTGTCCTGGTTTCTGCCGTTAATGTAGCTGAAACACACACACACAGCCATGTTGTAGAGATGCCCACAAACTTGTCAAATAGACTGATTCAAAATTCTAAAATATGTCTCAAGAACATAGAAATATAGAAGAGGAGACATCATCACTGATGAGAACTTGTTAACAATATGGAGGAGACAGTCCTTTGATATAAATATGCCTCAAAAAATTCTTTGGATTATTTTTATACACTATGAAGACAGAAATAGGTTGATGGTTAAAGATTGAGCTGGAGAAGGAGAATATACAGTTTTTTTTCACATGAAGGACTAAAACTACGAGCTCGTCCCAAATGTATGTGTGTTTCTTGTGTAAAGACTATGGGTGTACATTTGTGTCCTGTATCATATATATGTATATTTTTTAAATTTTCTTTCTCTATCAATAATAAAAACATAAAGAATAAAGCCAAATATAATTTTTTGACTTTTCTTTCCAGAAAATGTCAAACACAATAACATTATGTGGTGGTTTAAGATGATTTCTTCCTGGGTCACCTACTTTAGGATCCAGGTTTTTAATTATTCTGCTAACTGCATTGGTTTTTAGCCATTAGGACTAAAAGCCTCTTTGAAAATCAAATTAAGGATATGAACTCTCTTTCCAGAAAACAATGTCTATAAACAGATGTATATACTTGAGAATTTGTTTTTTGGGGATTTACAAAGCTGGATCTCATCCACGGAACAAATTAACATAGATCTTTGTTCTCAGTGGTCCCCAGATCAGCAGCATCAGCATTTACTGGGAACTTGTCTGCAAGACAGAGTCTTAGACCTCACCAAAACTCAGTCAGAAATTCTGGGGATTGAATCTGCAAATCTACGCTTTAACAGGTGCTGTGGTCTGGATGTAGCTTGATCTCCAAATAGGACCATGTGCTGGAAGCTTGGTCCCCAGTAGGTGATGCTGAGTTGGTACTTAGTGGAAGGTGATTAGGCTATGAGGCTCCACCCTCAGCTGGGACTGATGCTGATCTCACAGAGATAGTTCTTTTAAGAACAGATTCTTAGAAAGCAAGGGCAACCCATATGCTTGATCCCTTCTATACACAACCTGTTCCTTTTTCTGATTCTGTGTCATGTTGTGACTCAGCCAGGAAACCCTCACCAGAGTGCTAGTACCATGCTGCTTGGACCCTCTAATCACCAGACCCATAAACCAGCAATCCTCTTTACTTTATAAGGAATGCAATCTCATATATTATACAAACAGACAATTAACTGAAATATGCAGTGTGGTGATGACACAACCTAAGTTTGAGGGCTGTTATCTTAGGGACATGCTGGAGTTTGGATATGGCAACTTCCACATTATAACTGAGCCAGGCTCCTAGAGCACAAAACTCACCTTTCCTTCATCTATGATCTTGAATAGTTGGGAAGAGAGAGTACATGTTTTTGAATGGGATGAAAGAAATTTGCTCTTTCCCTTTTGCACCACTGTAGGGTATTAGGGATCAACTTCTGCTCTTTAAAGAAAGGGGATTAGTCTGAATATTCCTCACCCACTTTATCTCTACACACCCAGCATAGTACTTAGCTCAATATAAGCACTTACTAACATTTCATGTATTTTTGCCATTGTGTAAGTATGTATATATGTATGTTCTTAAATGCAATCTAATAATACAAAAACACTATACCAAACTATACCAAAATGGACAGATTTTGTCTGAAATGTGTGAAAGTATGTAGACAGCATAAAAATAATTCTTGAAATATAATCTGAAAAATGACAGATGTCCCAGTCTTGGTATATGAGAGCACCTTAAATTTGTGTCTGTTCATTTTCAACAAAAGTACTTTTAGAAGAATGAGAAAGGTACAAGAGTCAGACTCTGAAGAGCTTGGGTTGAGCCAGTACCACAGCTTAGGAGACTTTTGCAAAATAGTTGACTGAGTTCCTAACCTTCAGTTCCTTATCTGCAAAAAAAAAACTAATATTTTCTACTCATTGACCTATTAGGAAGGCCGAGCTTAACACATGGCGTAATACATGGTTATGCATTGCTTCATAAATGCTTTCTTCCTCTTCCATCCACAGCATTTTTCTTCCCCACACCCTTTTTCCTTAGACCAATCTGTCAATTCTATTTATAGGAGGAATTAGTCTAGCCTTAATTTCCCAACACAGATCCTTAAATTCGTTTGGTCCAAGGAAATATTTGGGGTACATTTCCACTAGCATACCTTTAAAACAAATAAATGCTGAATATCTGCTATGTTGCTTTCCTAGATGAGAATCTCCTCAAAGAAATAGATGTCTCCACTTTTTGCATCTTTATTTTACTGGAAAAAACATAAAAGGGTTTAAAAGAAAGTCTTTATGTCTCTAGGGACTTTCATGCTTCCTTCATTTTCTAGAAGAACCAGAAGTAACCCATTCATTAGATATCACTTTTAAATTGGAGTTGAAAACATTAAAGCCTTTTGCTTCTGTGAAATCCTTTTTGAAAATGGTCTATTGAAGGAGAAAGAAACAGGGTACCTTGGTGATTTCTAGAATGCTTTCAACACAACATATCTCTGAATGCTGAAGGTAATGGGTTCTGATTTCTTTTGAGAGGGTTTTGTCTTTTGTCTTCTAGCATCCTGCCACTCAATACCTTTTCCATAGAGGTCAACAACATTGGCCACACTTGAGAACTTGTTAGAAATACAGAACCTCAGACCTTTCTTCAGACCTGAAAAATCAGAATCTACATTCTTACAAATCCTCCAATGATTTATACTCACATTAATATTTGAGAAGCACTGGTCTGGTGTTTATGACACTGGATGAGTTCATTTTATCTATTTGCTTGCTTATGCTAAATTAAAAAGAATTCCCCAGGCTATTCGAATGAGCCTTCTTTTCAGTGGAAGGAAGGAAAATTCAAAATTATTAAATACTTCCTATATATTGTTATTATTAAAATATTATATAGCACAATGGGCCCCAAATTTGAATTCCACTCTGTTTAAGCTTTTTACTTTAAACCATATTACCTAAGGGATATAAAGAAGCAAGAGTTTAGAACTTAATAAACCTACAAGACATAACCCGAAGCAAGAGTGTTAAGCAGGAAATTGATTTTTGGCGTTCCTGCATCAACTTCTCGTAGACCCTCCTATGATCCTGTAACCACACTTCCTCTTCATGCTTCGTTCTCATCTGAGAATTCCCTAGGTCTTGAGAGCAACATATTTACTAATGGAGTTGCCTTTCCTACAGATTTTTATTACAGTCTTTTAAACAGGAGACTTCAAATTCTTAAGACCCAAAGGAATGAAACTATAACTGGGATTCTAGGCATCACAATGGGTTGAACTTTGGGGGTAAGGACCCCTATTTTGAACTTTTTAAAAACATGCTAGGATTTATCAAAGTCTTCTTGAAACCCAAGAACTATATACTGTGTCAGAGATGTAGGGAAATGCTGCCATATCTGTGTCACTTAAAGTCTATTTTCTTCTTGGGTATACCATCTTGTAAGATTTTGTACCAGCAGACAGCTAGGGCATACCCAAATTTATAATGGAGCTGGTGCCCCCTGCTGGAATAGGGTTGTTTAAATTTCCATCTTTTGGGGCATCTGTGCCAGCAACCCTGGTTAGACACAGTCTTGCCAACATAGCCTACAGGTATCAGGGTAAGTCATTTAATTAACCTCTCTGCTTCAGTTCCCTGACATGTAAGAGTGGGATAACAATAGCAGCCAATTCTAAATTTCTTGTTGAAAGGTAGAATTAATTAGGGATGACAGTAAAATACTTTATGAAATCTGGATACTAAACAGCAATAAATGTTTGAACACGTCTCCAGTGTTCCCATGGCAGAAAAATGACAATGTGGTATGTCTTATTATTAAACCTGGTATTGCTAATTTTATCTCTTTATGAATTCTCACTTCTTTTAAAGTTGAAGTGCATGCATATACCTTCACCCACCCCAACCAACACTAAGTAAGAAGGGATGCTTCAAATGGACAGACCAGAGTAACTTACACAGTGAGTGCATCTGTGTGGAACAGGCCCCATGCTGTAGACATCTTCTCTGGCATGTGTGTCTTTATTGATAAGAGAGTGTCTCCCTAAGTAAGTCCTAAAGAATGGAGTCCCAAAGAATGAATTCACTTGAAGAAGGAAGAGAATATAAAATTGAGGAAGCTACATCCCAACACAAGGAGTGTGGTACCTTTCCACTGGTGTGACAAAATATCTGAAAAAAACAGTTCAAAGCAGGAAAAATTATCTTGGCTCACAATTTTAGAGGTTTCAGTTCATGGTCAGCAGGCCCCATGGTTATGGGCCTGTGGTGAGGCAAAGAATCATGGTGTCGAGGGCATGCTGGAGCAGAGATGCTCATCTCACGGCAGTCAGTAAGCAGAGAGAGAGACAGAGGGAGGTGGAGGAAGGGTCTGGGAACAAGATCCCCAAGTTCCCAAGTGCTTGCCCACAATGACCCATTTCTTTCAAACAGGTCCTGCCTCCAAATTCTCCATTAGCTCCCAATTGTCCATAAAATATGATCCCATCAATGGATTAAACAATTGATGCTGTTAGAACTCTCATTATTCAATCACTTCCCAAAAGCCTCAGCTCCGTACATTGCTGCATTGTGGACCAGCCTTCAATATATGAACTTCTAGAGGACATTTCAAATTCAAATCATAATGAAGAGAATGAAGAGTCCCCCATCATTTCATCTGTTTCTGTTCAGGAAACCGATAGGAAGAAGAAAAGAAAGTTAAGGTAGAAAGGTCAATGTGAGTCTTCACCTTTCATTTCTTTTCATTATTGGGATGGATGAAATATGCAGATAACAATGGGACAAAAACCTAAGGACATCCCAAGATAGGGTGTTATACCCGGGCTATACCCGGGAGGCTGCTTGTCCAGAAGAAGCTGTGCTCATGGTGGCGTCCTCTAGGGCGCACTATCTGCAGAAGGGCTGAAGCGGAAAATCAGACTGGGCCCCTGCTGCTGCCTGTGTATGGCGAACAGGCTATTTTAAAAATCTCTGCAGAAAGTGGTGAAGGAGTGAGTAGTCTGGGCTTCAGAACAAGGTTGCTGAATGTCCAAGTATGTGACAGATGGCAGGGACCACGGATCTTGGTAAGAAGAGCCATCACAATTCCTGGAAGGTCATGGAATTAGGCAGACCACAGGGTTATAGGCTCTATGGCAGAACAGATCGCCTACCATACTGTGGAGACTAGAAAATGTTATATGGTTGTAGGGCTCACTCTCCGGCCACTTGTGTTGCAGAAAGTTTACAAAAGTCACCTCAAACGCCTGTGTGTTGTCTTGGAGAGGAGCTGGAGATGCAGAACATTGAGGATTTAGCTAAAGGATTGTTTAAGCAATTGGTTCAGACTAAGTTTACCAGATTGAGAAATGACATCACCCCTCAGAGATAAAGAAGCTTAATTTGTCCTCACATATTCCACCCTAGTGCACACATTTGTGACCCTTCCACATAACTCAAAAACTGCATCCCAATATACTAAGATTTAGACTCATGTCCCAATAATTTTAGGTACCATCAAGTATGAAAGTGTTTTAATGCTATTAAGGCCTAAATTTGAGAACTTACTCTAAAGAATCTGGTCTGCCAAGGCATATAAGCTCCATAGAGTTCTTAGGACCTTTAAGAGACAAAAAAGGTCATTGTTGACACCATGTTAACAAAATTATTATTCATGTGAAGAGAAAGGGCCTACTCACACAGGGAAAAGAAATGGAGGGTGGAAGGTTTTTAGCTCGTTACTAGCAAAGGAAGAACTCAAAAGCCAAAATTCCTCCCCCTATAATGATATGTACGTTTTGGGGGGAAAAAAAAAAGAAGCCAAAGTCACTAACATTTAGAAACAAATGGAACCCGTTTACTTCTCTGATCATTTTGTTTATTCCAGATTTACAGAATGGAATACCACTTTAAAAAGTAAATGTATTTTAAAGTAGAGATGAAAATGTCTCCCTCATTAAATCTATTGTCACTGAAATGGATGTTAATGACATCACTTTTTAGTGTTGCAATTTCATCTGATGTTTATTGAGTTAACCAAATAATAATAAAAATATTGGACAATAGTCTCCTTAGGGACTTTTGTCTGAATAAGATGATGCTAACTTCTTTCTTCCTTCTCCTCCCTGCTAAATACAGCTATAAACCCTGGAGACAACCCAGAGAGAATTCTGAAAGGAAGAAAGAGACTATGGACCCGACAGGGTGAAAGACAACATGGGACTGGATGCCTTTTATCTTACTGTGGTTTCAAATCCAGCAAGGGAAGGCAACCCAGCCAGGTATTTACTGACACTCACCCTGAGAATGTAGCCCAGGTAGGACTCTCTTGATTACTGGGGAATTCTAGTAAAAACACTAGGTGGTCTAGTGTCAACTTTTTGTCACACTGAACAAAATACCTGACAAAAATAGTGGAAGAAAATATTATTTTGAGCTTATAGTTTTAGAGGTTCAGTCCAGGGTGGACCAACTTCATTGCTCTGGGCCTGAGGCAAGAGATGGTGAAAAGGCATGGAGGAGAAAAACTACTCAGCTCATGGCCGCTGGAAAGCAGAGAAAGAAAAGGAGGAGCCAGGGGGCAGGATATAATCCCCAAGGGCACACCCTCAGTGAGTCACCTTCTCTAGTCATACCCCACATGCCTACAGCTACCACCCAGTTAGTCCTTCACATTACTAATCCAGCAAAATGGATTAATCCACTGATTAGTTACCGCTCACATAATCTAAACATTTTACCCCTTGCATCAACACTGGATTTTGGGGGGCAACTTCTCATACTCAGACTACAACATTCTGCCTTTTCATATCCAAATTTGGGTCCATCTCACAATGCAAAATACATTTAGTCCATTTCCAAGAGTCCTCAAAATCTTAACAGTTTAAGCATTGCTCAAAAGCCCAAGTGCAAAGTATTCTCTGAGACTCATGGCAAACCGTGGTCATGAACCCCTGTAAAAACCAAAAACAGGTTGCATACGTACAATATATAATGGCACAGAATAAACATTTCCATTCCAAATGAGAGGAATAGGGACATAGAAAGAAAACAAAACCTAAACGGCCTGACAAACGTTTCCTGTAGCTTCACCTCCAGCACATGGTGGTAAGATATCATCTCCAAAGGACTTGGGCAACTTCTTCCCTTTGGCTTTGATGGTTGTGCCAATGTAGCCTCTCTCTTAGCCTGGCTGTATCCACAACCAGAAAATTTCCTTGGCGGTCTACATTAATGGCATCTCTTAATCTTAGGGGTCTCCACTGCAGCTTTAGCTTCCTTCCTCTCAAGTGCTGCTCAGAGAATTCCTAACCTGCCACACTTTGCCTGGTCTCCCATACCTTCCATCGGAATCTTGGTGGAAACCTCTATGATCCCTTAACTCCGGCATCCTGCATTTCTGTAGAACCAGCCTCATGTGGATGTTATCAAGGTCTGCTGCAAGCTGGAGCAATAGCTGGGCCCCCTTGGACCATGGCTACAGTGGTTTCTGAGTGCCTGGGTGACTGATCATGGTGAAATAAACCCTGGGCAAGCAGCTTTCTAGTCAAGCCTGTGTAATCGGGTGCACCCAAGATCTCTCAAGTAATTTTTCAATTTTATACCCTTTATTCTGCAATGAGTATGGTCTTGCTAATTCCTGTGACAGTATCTCCCCACAGATAAGGAGGGAATACTGCAGATAAATTCTTCATTGATATGATAATATATATATACAAGGACTCTAGAGTTAGCATCATGGTTAACAAGGATAAACATAGACTGTTCCCAACCTCAATGATTCAACTTATGATTTTTTGACTATGATGGTGTGTGCATAAACCTTATGCATTCGATAGAAACTGTAATTCAAATTTTGAATTTTGCACTTTTCCTAGGCTAGCAACATGTAGTTTTATATTATTTCTTAATGCTGGACAGTGGTAGCAAGTCAAAACTCCCAGTGAGCTCCTGGATCACAGTGAGAACCAACTGATACTCGATAGCATATGGTGGTGCTAAATTATGATGTTCAATAAGTTGGGGGTACTAAATGCATTTTTATTTGCAGTACTGGGATTTAACCCAGGAGTGCTCTACTACTGAGCTGCATCTAAGGTGATGAGGATGGCCTCAAGCTTGTGATTCCCCTACCTCAGCTTCCCAAGTCAATGAAATTACTTAGGAGGTGTGTGCCACTGAGTCTGGCACTTAAATGCATTTTTGATTTACAGTATTTTCAACTTGCAATAGGTTTATTGGTATGCCACCTTGTAGGAGTTTGAGGAGTTTATGTATTAAAAACATTTTTATCAAAGTAAGAAATAGAATCACAATGTTGATGTCACTATTATGTATCATATTTCACTATCATTCAAAATTGTAATGAATTTAACACATTTTTAAGCACTGCAATCTGATAAGAGAATAAAATTGAATAAGTTAAACTGGAAAAAGGGAAGATACAATTTTATTTATTGGATATTATATAATATAATATGTAGAAATATTCTGGAGAACTAACTGAAAAACTTGCATAAGTAGGGGCATTTGAAATGGATGTGTGTATAGATTACATACATAATACATACAGCAAAAGAAAACCTGATTTGCCATATCACACTAAGATAAAATACCTTAGAGTAAATTTAATAAGATGATTGCTGTAAAATATAAAATTTTTTCTTTGGACTTCATATTATGTTTTATGATCTCTTAGGAATTCTTATGTCCTTTGCAATTATTATAGTTTTATATATTTTAATAGTAAGTAAACCTAGTCTTGCCTAAATATCCATTAATAAGAAGCTTGTTTTATCTATATTATGTACTATGCTTCATCCATAAAAATCGATTTGAATTTTAAAACACTGATTAAAATTATTTCTTGCATATTATTCAATGAAATAAGCAGAGAATGTTTTCAGCTGTTGTGCAAAAGTAAGCATAATATATAATGTACATATATATAATATTTGTATCATGTATATATATGTGCACGTGTGTGTGTATGTATACATATATATATATACACACACACATTTTTAGAATAAATAGAACATCTCTTACATGCTTTATAAAGTCCTGGGCTAGAAATGTAAGTCATTGGTAGAGCACTTCCCTAGCATTAGCCAAGTCCTGTGCTCCATCCCTAGTACCACAAAATAAACAAACAATAACAGTAACAATAGCAAAATATGCACACAAACAAATTGATAACACTGGTTTCCTCTGAAGAGGGGAAACCAGGAACTGGGAGACAGGGACAGAAAGGATATATTCATTGTAAAAAGTTATGTTCCTATTGATTTTTGAAGCAAATGGTTGTTTCATGATTGTTCGAAAAGAAGTAAATGTACATTTTGAAATGTGATTATAGTTTCTATATTTGAATACCCAGAGATGGTATTTAAATATTTTTGTGTTAAAAACTTGTAGTTCCATTATGTATATGTAGTTGTTTTACTTCTTAATTTTTTTCCAGAGGAAATGATAATAAATTTTCTAAGCATTCAGATAATACTTTCTCTAGTACTCTTAAAATGTATTTTATGAAATTAAGCATGCTAAAGGTTATTAATTAAATTTTACTAAATATTTTTGGAATATAATGTATTCTTTTAATTAATAAGATTGGAACGATCTTCATGATGCATTATGTCCAGAAAAGAAAGTCAACATCACAAAGAATAAAACAGAGGGTGGTCATTGTTCCAGAGCAGTTTCAAAATGCATGCTACACTTTCCAATGTTATGTTGTCTTCTTTGACCTATTCCTTAATTTAGAAGTAATTTTTAAATCTTGAAAAAAGTTTTTAAGTTTTAAAGGTGGGAATTTATTTCATCTCTTTCATTTACTTTTTGCCTATTATTCCTCTCTACCTGTTCCCTGCCCCCCACCATCTATTTACAGTTCCTTGTGTTTCTTGATCATTTCAGGTTACCTCCCATTCCCATGGAAGGGTGGGTTCAAGTGTGCAGAGCCCTCTTAAAGAAAAATAATATAAAGTTACAAATATACAATCAGTACAAAAGCAAAAATTACCTGAGAGGGAGAGAAAGACATAATACAAAAATTATAAATTTTAAAAGCTGATAAAGGCATAAAAATCATAAAATCCAGGTGAATAAGATTCACTGGTTGCCTAAAATACCTTCGTAACATGTTTTTCTCTCCTAATTTTTAGACTGTTCTTTGCCTTGTCATATATAATATTTTTCTGTGAAACCGGTTTCTACAGAGAAAAATAGATGAAATTTCCCTCCCTCCAGCATTACTAACATAATTTGGAAAAGTTACCTTTAGTTTCCAGCATGTCACTGGCAGCATTGGATTTTCAGGACTGCTGTTAAATCAGGGTAATCTTCTACTGAGTTTCTTTCATATAATATGAGCTGCAAGAGTTCGAGTCCTACTGAGCGCTCCTAGGCCATGACTGATCTTACGCACTCTTTGAACTGACAACACACATTCCCTCGTGGAAGTGGTGCGTTATGAGTTCTCACTATATTTGTCAGTGTCAGCAAGAAATTTAAATCTTTTCCCAAGGTGTTCGTATAATTTACTCTCTTTATTAAGGGGCACAGTCCAAAAGGCTATTTATTACTTCTTTTTGAAACTTGTCCCTTCCTCTAAATGAGTCACAGCTTTTAGTGTGATCTGAATTGTTTTGTTGGTACAACTTGCTTCTTGATGTCAGCATGATTTCTGATGATTTGATTGCTATTCTTTGCTACTCATGTTTGCATTTGGTTAATTGAAACTTCTTTCAGATCTATAATAATACATTTTAAAATGACAAAAAGGTAACAGAATCATCTTAAAAAGAAACACAACACTATTCCGGTCATACATCCCCTGTTTAAGATCCTTTAATGACTTTCTGTTTTAATAAATATTTAATTGGAGCCACATGTCCCTGTACTACCTGGTTGACTTTACCTCCCACCACTTCCTTCTGCTCCTCAGGGTCTACCCCACTTCAACTTCCTTTCTGGTCTTGGATGTAATGAACTCCTTCTACATCAGGATCAGCACACTTGCTCTTCCCTATTTGTGGTACACTCTTTACTCAGATCTTTTCATTAAAAACTGTTTCTTGTCTTATCTGCCTGTTGAATGAAACTTCCCTGATCCCTCTTCCTAAAGAAACCACTGTTTCCAATCATTACTTCATCAAATACTTCATTTTCTTAGCACTAATGGAAGGATTCACAAATATCTCTTTATTTACTTGCGCATTCGATTGCGTATTTATTTGGCTCTTTATTGGTTATCCCCCTACTGGTCAGCTGGGTTTTTTGAGAACAGGCATGCTTGGGGTCAATGTTTCTCTTCGGGGCCATAGCAGTGCCTGGAATAGGATAGGAAGCCAAGAACTAGTTATTGTGCAGATGTGTAGGCCACAAAAGTATTCTTTGACTGGGTGTGTTGGCTCACATCTGTAATCCCAGCAGCTCTGGAGGCTGAGGCAGGAGGATCTTGAGTTCAGAGTCATCCTCAGCAACTTAGTGAGCCCCTAAGCAACTCAGAAAGACCCTGTCTCTACCTAAAATATAAAAAGGATTGAGCATGTGGTTCAGTGGTTAAGCACCGGTGGGTTCAATCCCCAGAACCAACCAAACAAACAAACAAAAAAGATTCTTTGGTTCAAGGAAGTTCAGGTCATACTTTACAGCAACCTTTAGTATTCTGAAGATTCAGAGACTTTTTACAATAAAGAAATCTGTTTTATTTTAACTCAGAATTTGGTCACTTGATTTAACCATAGAAGCTTTTTTGTTGTTGTTGTTTTGTTTTGCTTTGTAAAAATATCTCCAACTAACATTTTGGAAATAATGACACATATTTTTATAACAAGAGGATTTCTAACACTGAAGGAACTCTACTAGGTAGAAACCACCCAGAACACATAGGAAAATGACTCCTTCATAGCTCTCATTTATTCATTCGCCCATTCAACAAGCATTGCTTGAGTATCTACTGTGTACTGGACATGCTTCCTTGACCTAGAGGTGCGGCCCTTGGCTCAATCCCTGCTCTTGTAGAGCTTAAGCACATACCATATGGGTGACAGTACCTTACTCCATGGGAATAAGTTGGAGGAGCACTCAACACAGTCCCAGAGGTCCAGAAAGACTTTCCGATGAAGTATGATCTAAGCCGAGACCTGAAGACTAAATGCACATTTAGTGAATGAAAAGCTTGGACGGGTAGCAGAGCATCACAAGTAGCCTATGTCTACAGCTGGGGTCAAGAAGCGGCAGGCACGCTGGAGGGATTGGAGGATCCTGGTGTGTTTGAGCAGTGTGTGTAAGGAACAAGTGGTAAGAGGTGCGCACAGGGTGGTGACAGTGCCAGGCCACACAGAAGGGACCTGAAATTATTGACTTACGTATCATCCTACAAACATCCAACCTTAATCCATTGAGGTTGCTTTGAATTGCTGAATTTGCACTTTTAGGGATTACTATCTCATGTGGTGTCAAGTAAACATAAAATTTTGTGAAATGGATGAAAAAAAAAAAAAGTTGACGACCAGAAGAATCTTTTGGGAATATTACCATTGGGAGAAATACTTGCTCTAGGAGTATATGGTGATCAAGTGCTAGTTTATGTACTACTTACTAGCTACCTGTCTTCTAGGGGTATCAGGAAAACTGGGCACAGAAGTGATGGCACTCAGTCCTTACTGATGGAACAACTAGCCAGAGTAACTGTCTTGGGAAAAGGGAGCAGCCATTCCCAACAGAGTTAGGAATATCTTTTTGGCTTTTGAGTAATTCTAAGTGTCAAAGTCATTTAATATTTCAGAGCTTGCAATATAAAACAAGTGGTAAGTGGAGGGGGAAAGTCCAAAAGGAGAAAAAGAGTAGACGTTGCAGACTTGTTTCCAGCAGCCAGTGGCCAATAACTGATGTCTAGACTGTGTCCCTCGCTCCCTTCTGGAGAATTCTCCTTCTGACATAATAAACAAATCAAAGAAAAACAATCATGGGTGGGAGAAACAGCAGGGTCTTCACATTTTGCTTCCCTTACGACTTCTTTGCCAACAGGAAGGCAACTGTTCTAGCCGAGCCAACGAACACTTTATGGAAACCGCTCCAGTCGCAGACTATCACACCCTCCTGACCAACCAAGTCATTCTTGAGAACTCAACACGTCTTAGCTTGGCCCAGACCCAGGGCTCTCTTCTACCCTGAGAATTCACATGAAGATGATTATATAAACTTTCTGCGACTACTATTTTTTTCTTCAGAACTTGAAACCAAAGACATTTAAACATTCTATTATCTCTTGATGGCGATTGCATTGTGTAACTGATCAGACTTTTATAAAAGGAAGAAAAATGCAGGTTTTCGTTGGGCAAGGGCGACAGTATAGAAAAAGCTTGATTCTTGGGAAACTCTTTCTTATAAAAAAATGGAGAAGAAGGTTGATTTTGAAGGGAATGTCTGACTTCCTCCGCAGCCCTCAATAGTTCCTTACCTTGTGGTGAGACCACATCTTTTGATGTTTTACAGTTTCTGTTATTGCTCAATTCTTGCCCAAAATAAGAACAAGTCTCTTTGCTTCCTGAATTCTTTCTAGCAGAAAGGGCACTGTAAGAGCAAAGGCATTAGGAAGCAGGGAGAAACCTGATGCTTCTGACTGGTTAGGAATGGAGGCTTTCTGCATTTTCTCTTTGTTGTGTTATGACTCTTAGCCCCCACCCTCTGCATCTTTGGACAGATGGAAAGAGAGAAGCGGTTGGAGGTTTTGAGAATAGTTTTAAGCACACATGACAGGCTTTGGTTGACCTTGGACCCTTGGAATGCTGTTTCTACAAGGTCATGTGTTATGCTGAGGACTTTATTCTGTCAAATGACTCCCGCTCCTTACACATCTCTAACTGTGATTGTAGGTATAGGTATATGGCGGTTTGGTTTTGGGGCATGTGATATAATGTGTAGGAACACAATATAAAAGCAAAAAGCTCATGCTCACTTTTGTCCAAGTGACAGAGTACAACACTGGCATTCACTCTTCAGTCTCCAAGGCTTTATTTATAATTCATATGTTTCCATTTGTTTTAGGCTGTTGCTTTCTTCAGTGAGTCTAGAACAAGAAAGCAGTTGCTACTCAGTTTTACATTATCCTCTGAATTATGCTACTTTTAGTCTTCTAACATCTGTAATTTTTGATGCTTGGGTTTAGATTTGAATGTATGGAGTTTTGGGGGGAAGTCCAGGTTCATGATAAGAGGAATGAGAAAGTAATATAGAGAAGGGAAGGCGATCAATAAACTGCAATGAAGTGTGCATTATGTTGTTTTCTACTTCCATGGACAACTAAAGATTAATTCCACAGAGAGATTCTGGGCATACTGCAAAACACATGAGTCAGAATTTACCAAGAGGTAACGGAGCCAGTATATTTAAACACTAACTTCTGAAGGTGGATTAAAGGCTCCTCTGAGGAATGTTCATTCCCTGTCACTTCCAGTCTGCCTGGCTGTGACCAAAGTTGCCTCCTATGTATGATTCAGAATGAAATACCTCAGAGATAGAGAAGCATATATAGGCATTTGATATTTCAATGCAGTACAAGTGATAGGGAGAAGGCACTAACAGTGCCTAAGTTAATTTTTGTTTTAAGTGAAAGTAGTTGTTAATTATTTTAATTCCCCTGTATATAGTTTTAAGGATATCACTGAAATGTTTATCAGTCATTTTTAATATAAAAGTAAATAATACCTTTACTAAGCTCAATTTATATTTTTCGTTCATGCTTTTGGTGTCATATTTAAGAATCCGTTGCCAAATCCAGGTCATGACTATTTCTTCCATATTTCTTTTCATATTTATTGTATTTCTGTGGATTAACTTTTGAGTTAAATTTGGTATGAGGTGGGAGATAGAGGTCGGAGTTTATTCTCTTGCACATGGTTATTCAGTTTTTCCAGCATCACTGATTTAAGAGACCATGCTTTTTCCACTGAGCATTCTTGACATCTTTGTCAATGATCAATTGGCCATAGATATTGGCTGATTTATGGACTGTCAGTTCATTTCCATTGGCCTACGTGTTTATCCTTATGCCAGTATTCCATGCTTTTGATTACTATAGCTTGTTACAAGTTTTTAAACTGGAAAGTGTGAGTCCTTCAACTTCTTTTCTTCCTTTTAGGATTAGTTTAACTGTTCAAGATCCTGTGTAGTTCTTTGTGAATTAAAAAAAAAAACTGATTTACCATTTCTAATAAAATTTTGATAGTGCTTGCTTTGAATCTGTAGATTTCTTTGAGTAAGATGGTTGTCCTAACAAGATTCTCTCAGTCTATGAACATGACAGTTTTTGTTTAAGTCTTCTTTAATTTCTCTCAGTAATGTTTTGCAGTTTTCAATATAGAAAATTTTCACCTGCTTAATTTTATTCCTAGCATTATATTCTTTATGTGATATTATAAATGGAATTGCTTCCTTAATTTTCTTTCTGTACTGATACTTGGCTGTATATAGAAAAATTGATGTTGTATATGTTAATCTTGTATGCTACTAATTGCTGAATCAGTTATTAGCTCTAGGTTTTATATTGAATCTTTGAGATTTGATATACATTGGATCATTCCAGCCATAAACAAAAATAATTTTACTTCTTCCTTTCCAATTTGGAGACATTTTACTTTTCTTGTCCAATTTCTTTAGCTTGCATCCAGTATAATGTTGAAAAGCAATGATGGAAGCAGGCGTCCTTGCAGTCAGTGTTCCTGAGCTGGGTGGAAAGTGCTCAGACTTTCGCTATTGCATAGGATTTTAGTTGTGACTGTTTCAGAAATGCTTTCTATCATGTTGAGAAAGTGCCCCTCTCTTCTTAGTTTCTGAGTGCTTTTATCTTAAAAGCATTTTCGATGTTATGAAATACTTTTTCTGACTTTATGTCAAAAGAGATGATTATGTGATTTTCTCCTCACATCTATTACTGTTGTTATTACATTGATTGATTTTCTTATGCTAAAATACTCTCTTGCATTCTAAACTTGTATATCAAAAGACATTGTCAGGAAAGTGAAAAAGAAACTTGAAAATGGAAGAAAATATTTGAATATCATACATCTGAAAAGGGCTTATTGTCTAGAATATGTGAAGAGCTCTTAAAATTTAATGACAACAACATAATTAAGAAATAGACAAAGGCTTGTAATAAATATTTCTCTACAAAAGGTATACAAATGGCTGAAGAGAAAGCTTCTTTCTGAAAATATGTTCAACATCTATTTTCTTTGGGAAAATTAAAATCAAACTTCAATGAGATGCTCACTTTGCACCCAGGAGGATGGGTAGGATTAAAAATAAATAAATAAAACAGAAAGTAGAAAGTATTGCTTAAGGTGTGGAGGATGTGGAGTAGTTGGAATCTTTATGCAATTCTGGATGGGAATGTAAAAGGGTTAAATCACTGTGGAAGAGTTTGGTAATTCCTTAGCGAGTTAAACATAAAATTACTATATGACCCAGCAATCAACTTCTAGGTATATACCCCTAAAAACTGAAAACAGATATTTAAGCAAATAGTTGTAAATTAAAATTCACAGAAGCACTATTCACAAAGGCCAAAATGTAGAAAGATCTCAAATGTCCATTAACAGATGAATGGATAAACAAATTGTGGTATATGCATAAAATGGAATAGTATTCAGCCAGATACATGACATGCAGCTAAAGCTCAAAGACATTATGCTAAATTAAAGAAACCTGACAAAAGTTTATATATTACATGACTTCATGTACATGAATCATTCAAAATAGGAAAATCCATATAAATAGTAAATAGACTGGGATTAGAGCTAGGGATTAGAAGAATGAGGTGTCATTCTTTAATTAGTATAGGATTTTACTTTGGAGCAATAGCCATGTTTTTAATATACCACGTGCCACTGAAGTTTCACTGATATCTCTTGTGGTATGCATTTTCATATTGCTTGTTGCCTTTAAAAATAAATCTGAATATAGCTGAAGTTCTTGTAGAATTCATGTCAGCCATTATTTTTACACATTATTTTTGTATCTATTTTGGTTACTATTATTTTAGGACAAAATAAGTGTGTGTGTTGGATGGTTTTACTAACCAGGAATGCCATATGAAGTCTGGACTAAAAAAGAAAATAAAAATGAAAGAATATATTGTAGATTAGTTCTAATGACAAAGTAGTTAGTCCATTTTTAGAAGAATTTTTCCCCACTGTATAACAATTTTGAAACGTGTTCTGCCAATCTTTTTCTCTAATTAGTGGTTGATGCTGAGTTTTTTGCAAAGCAAAGTGTGGTCTTAGAAAGGAACTTTTCAGTCCATTTCTGGCTTTAGGAAATTAGAGTGCTGGGCTGCCATGGGCTTTTTGTCCTGTTTTGTGCACAATAATGCTTTCTGAAACTAGGAAACATGAAAGAAAGGAAGTGAAACTGGATGATTTTTCTGAGTATATAATTTAAATGTCATTTGTAATCATTAGGTTTTATTAACCAATGCTAACTTTCCACCAAACACATTTACTTGCATTTTGCCTGGTTTTAACACTGAAATATTTGGTTAGGAATAGCGTGTTTAAGTGAAGTCATTTAATGACTAGGTTTAACCATCCAGCTTGGTCTATGTGTGTGAAGTTGGAGCAGAAGATAAGAGGCTTGGGATTCACCACAGATTTTCTTTAAGCCCATCTGGAAAAAAAGATAGTTAACAAAGTCACTCCAAACTATGAAAAAGCTGAACACTGTCTATTAATCAAAAGCCTGCTGTCCAATGTATGACTGCTTGAAAGTATGGGAATTTGATCTTTTTTCCCTTTTTTTTTTTTTTTTTGTTGAAACCTACTAAAGAAGACTACAGGAGGAGTCAAGGGAGAAGGATCAATCACCAAATGAGTTATGATATCCAACCGTGATGTGTGCAATACCAAATTCCTGAATATGCATACATGAGAGACCACATTCCCTGAATCTGGGATGATTTGAAAGTCAGTCCCCATGCTCATTGTATGGAGGGAAGAATGATGCTTTCTGTGAATCCTGTTCCAGTTATTGAAATTGTGTTTATGGCTTTCAATTTGGCAGAAAAGCTTTTAACAACTTTTTAATATTTTATTTTGGCCTTGAGGTTTTGTGGCTTGCATTAGTTTAGGGATTCTTGCTCTGTACAGCTTTGATTGAAGCAGTGATTTCGGATTTTATCCATTTCTTTATTTGTTCTTACAACCTAAAGAGTGATGGCCAAATAGTCTACATAGAATTTTATTTCTAAATTGGGGCTTTGATTATTTATTTTGTCTGTTTATGTATATTGTATATAAACATTAAAGAAAATTTAGATAACAAAAAATAAATTATGGAAGAAAACTTATCCAGAAATAATTGCTATTAACTTAATTTTTTAAATCCAGATTTTAATGTATTCATAATTGTATATTTCATACATGATAAAATTTCATACATGATAAAAATTTCATACATTATAAAATTGCATTCTTGCTGTATGCATGATCTATGTCTAATTTTTTATAAAAGGACATTGTGAATATTTTTGCATGCCATAATATAGTAGTTTCTGGTTATTATCTTCCTTGCTATTCTTTTTAATTTGGTTTTGGATGTATGTTTTATTTGTTTACATCTTTGGCAATTACGTACTAAGCCCACTTTGTGTTTTACTTTATTTTTTAGGTACTGGGGATTGAACCCAGGGGTGTTCAACCCAGAGCCACATCCCCAGACCTTTTTATTTTTTATTTTGAGATAGGGTCTCACTGAATTGCTTAGGGTGTCCCTAAATTGCTGAGGCTGGACTTTAACTTGCAATCCTCCTGCCTCAGTCTCCCAAGTCACTGGGATTACAGGTACATGCCACCAACCCACCATGCCTGGCACCACCTTGTGTTTAATTGTATTAATAGTTACATAGAAGCATTTCAAAACATTCTTAATTAATACATTTTTGTCAAAATTAATAAAACAGGAAATTTTGGATTATTTCTGCATAAAAAAGCTAAATGAACATCTTTTGTTTTCATACTCTATTCTCTTCAATATCTTCAACATCATTTAAAATCTAGGATTTTAGGCAAAACATATTTCAATTAAATTATTTTAATTTTTATATTTTCTTTAAGAATAATGACATTTTGCACCAATATTTTTCACATTTTATTTAATACAATGGTATTTTTCATTTCAAATACTTAGCTATACTATTATTTTAGTCAGGTTTGCATCACTGTGACCAAAATACCTCACAAGAACAACTTAGAGAAAGAAAAGTTTATTTTGGCTCATGGTATCATAGGTCTCAGTCCATAGATGGCCAATTTCATTGCTCTGGGCCTAAGGTGAGGCACATGGTGGGGAAGGTGTTGCAGAGGAAAGCTGCTCCTCTCCTGGCAGCAAGGAAACAGAGGAAGGGGGAAAGGTCACGGGGAAGATGTGCTCCAGTATACATTTCCAGTCACCCACCTCTTTCAGCTATTACCTTTACTTGTTGTCATATGCCCCACCCGCCTATAGTTATCATCCCGTCAGTCTGTTCAAACTAGGATGGATTGATTGGGTCACAGCTGTCATAATCCAATCATTTTATCTCTGAATATTACTGCATTAACATAGGAGCTTTTAGAGGACACCCCATATCCAAATCACAATGGCTATGAATATTAAAATGTTTATACCCCTCAGTTTATACTGAAAGGACTTAAAATGAGCATACGACAGTGACACAGCCACATCAATATTTATAGCAGTTCAACTCACAATAGCTAAACCATGCAACCAACCTAGGTGCCCTTCAACAGATCAATGGATAAAGAAAATGTGGTGTATATATATGATGGAATATTACTCATCTTTAAAGAAGAATGAAATTATGGCATTTTCTGATAAATAGATGGAATTGGAGAATATCACGCTAAGTGACATAAGCCAATCCCAAAAACCAAAGGCCAAATGTTTTCTCTGCTATACAGATGCTAATTCACATTAAGGGGTGGGGGCTAGGGAAGAATAGAGTTACTTTAGATGGGTAGAGGGGAGTGAAGGGAGGGGAAGGGTTATGGGAAAAGGAAGGATGGTAGAGTCATACAGGCATTATTACCTAATGTAAATACATGCTTACATGACTGATGTGATCCTACAATATGTACAATCAGAAAAATGAGAAACTATACTCCATATTCCATTTAGGTATGATTTATCAAAATGCATAAATACATTCTACTGTCATATATAACTAATTAGAACAAATTTAAAAATTAAAAATGTTTATACCATAATCTTTTATTTTGAAATGTTTCTTTGGCAACAGTTGTACATATTTAATTCCATTTTTATTCATAGAATTGTTTAAATGAACCAGTTTTAAAGATCAACTTTAGTTCATAGCAAAATTGAGTGGATATACCCCCTTTCCTCATTCCACAGCTTGTCCCATTCTTTTGACATTCCCCACCACAGACAATGAACCTTCATTGACACTTAATTATTACCCAGAAGCTATAGTTTATATTAGTTTTCACTCTTGGTACTGCAGGTTCTATGGATTTTGACAAATGTCTAATGACATGAATCTTCCATGGTAGTATTGTGCAGAATAGTCTTGCTGACCTAAAGACCCTCTGTGATCTATCAATCCCCTCATCTTGCCTAACACCTGGCAACTACTAATCATTTTATTGTCTCCATAATTGTTGCATATTTCTCAATCTCTACATTTCATACAGTTAGAATCATAGAGACTTTTCAGAATGACTTATTTCACTTTGTAATATTGTTTTTTCCACATCTTTTCATGGCTTGATAACCTCATTTCTTTTGAATGTGGAATATTCCATTTCTGGGAATACCAAGTTTATCCATTCATTTATGAAGGATATTTTGGTTTCTTTCAATTTGGGGGGATTAAAAATGAAGATGCTCTCAACTTCCACGTACAGGTTTGTGTGTGGATAAAGGTTTCAATTCACTTTGGTACAAAACATGGAAGATAATTGCTGTATTACATGGTAAGAGCATGCTTAGTTTTGTAAGAAATTGCAAAACTCTCTTCCACAGTGACTGTACCATTTGCAGTCCTGCCAGTGAAGAATGAGGGTTCCTTTTGCTCCACATATTTATCATAATTTGCTTTCATCGGCGTTTTAGATTTGGGCCATTCTAAGAGGCATATAGTGGTATTTTTTAAAATTTGCATTTCAATATAAACTTTATAGAATTCATAAAATAACTTACTGTGATTTTGATTGCAAATGTGCTAAATCTATAGATCATGTAGGGAAAACCTAGCACCTTAATAAAATTGAGTCTGTGAAGATGGGACATCGCTGTCCTTATTTAGTTCTTATTTGATGCCATTAATTAAAGTTTCATACATTTTTTCATATACAGCATTACACATTTGTTTGATTTATACCTATTTATTTTGGGAAGTGAAAATATGAATAACATTTTTTAATATCAAATTTCATTTGTTCATTTCTGGTATATGGAAAAGTGATTGGTTTTGTATATAGACTTTGTAGGCTACAAGATAATAAATCTTGCTCTAATCATGTTATTATGTCCAGGAGTTTTAGATTTTTTAAAAAATTTCTACCTAGACAATCATGTTATCTGTGAAACAAAACAAAAATATACCCTTTCAATGTTGTATCCATTTTATTTCCTTTTTTTGTCTGATTGCATTAGCTAGAATTTCCAGCATGATGTTGAAAAGCGGAGAGAGGCGACATCTTTCCTGGTCTTAGTGAGCAGGCTTCAGGTTTCTCACCACTGGGTAGGATGTTAGCTATAGGCTTATTATACATGTTGTTTGTCGTAAAGTTCCCTTTGATTTTTAGCTAGTTAGCTCAGAACTTGGTTTGGATGTTGGTTTTTGCTAAGCTTTTTTTTTTTTTTTACATCCATTGATTTTTTGTCTTTTGCCTTTTCATGTGATGGATTACAGAAATTAATTTGGAATGTTGAACTACTCTTATGTATCTGGGATAAATCCTACTTGGTGTGGTGTATAAATGTATATGTGATCATTGGATTCAATTTTATAATATTTTGTTTGCACTGTTTTTCTACCATCTGGAAGAGATTGTAGAGAAATGATGTGATTTCTTTATCAAATATTTGGTAAATACCAACAGTGAGCCATTCTGGTCTTCATGTTTTCTATTTTGAAAGTTTATTTATTATTGCTTCAATATCTTTAATAGGTGTGGTTCAATTAAAGTTGTCTATTTTTTTGTGATGTTACTGGAAGATTATGTCTTTCAAGAAATTGGTTCATTTCATGTAGGTTATTAAAGCTGTAAATAATGTTAATTCATTATATTTTTACTGTTATTGGTGATCTCTCCTTTTCATATCTGACATGATTTGCAGTTTTTGTCTTTTGACTTTTTTCTTAGTCTGGTTAAAGACTTATAAATTGTATTGACTTTTACAAAGAACAAGTTTTTGATTTTTATGATTTTTCCTTATTGATTTCCTAATTTTCATTTCATTGACTTTAGCTCTCATTTTTATCATTTCTTTTATTCTTGATTTAATTTGCTGTTCTTCCTCTAGTGCCTTAATATAGGAGATTATATTATAGAATTTAGATATGTCTTATTTGCTAATATTTGCACTCAATTCTTTAAATTTTGCTGTAAGCATTTATTTCACTGTATCACCACATTTTATGTTTTATTTTCATTTTCATGTACTTCAAAATATTTTTAAATTCACTTCAGATTTCTTCTCTGAGCCATGTATTTATATAGCCTATTGTTTAATCTTCATGTATTTCAAAATTTTCCAGCTGTTGTTCTGTTATTGTGTCTGGACCACTTCCACTATGGACTGAGAACAGTCTATATTTCTGTTTTTTAAAATTTAGTATGTGTTTTATGACTTATGCATAGTCTACTTGCATGGTGGATGTTACATGCGACCTTGGAAAGAGCACATTGTTCTTTTTGGATGAAGTAGTCTATAGATGTTAATCATATCCATTTGATAGATTGTGTTGTTGAGTTTGATTATGTCCTTACTGGTTTTCTACCTGTTGGATCTATATACTTCTGTTTTATTTTTTTATTAAAATTTATCTAAATTTTAAAGGTTGCTAATAAGTAATTTTGTTGATAATTAAATTATATAGAAAAATAGAAAAAGATAAATACCAGTTATTTAATGTTGTAAACTGAAGATGATATGAAAAACAGTTACAGAAAATGTCAGATTTGGTTCTAAAAGATTTATTACTCAGAAGTTATATGACTTCTGCTAAGCCACTTCTACTTTGTCTAAGTTTCCTCATCTATAATAAAAGGGCTTAAAAGTAATTTTACTTCCCCCAGAAGATTGTTCTCTGGAAAGTGTGATAACACTTAAACATTTTCAAAGATAGTATAGGATTGGACACTTTACTACTACTACTTGATTACATGATGAATTAATTGTTAATTTTAGATTTGGGGGGGTTCTGATTTGGAAATTGTTATTCTGGGGACCACCCATGCCCAAACTGTGGGTATAGATCTGTCCATTTCTAATAGAGAGGTTTAAAATCTCCAATTCTAATGGCCAATGAGCCTACTTTTTGCATTTCTATTAGTTTTTACCTTATGTGTTTGGATCCTCAGTTTCTACAGGTGTACATATTGAGAACTGTTTACCTTCATGAAGAACTGATCCCTTTATCAATATGAAACGTACCTCTTTATTCTTAATGTACTTCATCTGAAATTAATGTAATTATTATTACTATTTTCTTTTGATTAGGCTTTTCATATTATATCTTTCCCTGACCCTTTATTTTGATCCATATGTCTCTTTACATTTAAATTGAGTTTCTTTTAGATAACATAGGATTGGCTTTTGTCTTTTGATGCACTTTGACAATCTTTTAATTAGTGTATTTCAATTATTGACTTTAAGTAATCATATAGTTAGATAAAAATCACATTGTTGCTGTTTTCTATTTGTTGTTCTTGTTCTTTGTATCTATTTAAGTGTAGAGGACTTAGGTCTACCTTTTTTGGTTTTATTTACATTTTGTATGTTCCCATTTCCTACCTCATATTAACAAAATATTTCAATTTCCCTCCTTTTATCCCTTGTATCACTGTTGTCATTCTGAATATTCAAGTAAATATGTTAGAATATATATTCAAATATGTTGTTATCATTTTGAATAAAATGTTATCTGTTTAATAAATTAAGAATAAAAACTAAATTTTTCTTTATCTTTACTTATTCACTCTAGAGGGCTCTTCTTTCTTCATGTAGATCCAAATTTTTGACCTATGTGATTTTCCTCCTTTCTGCAGAACTTCTAACAAGTCTTATGAAGCAGGTCTACTGGAAACAAATTCCCTTGTCTGGAAATGTCTTAGGTTTTCCTTCACCTTTAAAAAATAATTTCAGAAGGTACAAAATTATAGACTGATGCGAGATTTTTTTCTATCACAACTTAAATATCCTACTTCTTCCTGTTTCCATGGTTTCTTAAGAAGATATTAATGCAATTTATTTTCTCTTCTATAGGTAAGTTGTTTTCCTCTGAATTTTTTCCCACTTTTTTCTCCTTATCTTTGATTTATTGAAGTTTGAATATGCTACCCATCAGTGTGATTTCTCTTGGAATATACCCTGAATTGTGTCTGAATTTAATTTGGGGGGAATAATTAGTCATTGTTGCTGTAATTTTTGCTCAGTTCTTTTTTGTATTTCTGTTACCTGTATGTTATATTTTTTTGTTGTCCCCAACTTCCACCTCCACCTTCACCTTCTCTCATTTCTGTTTCCTTTTCAGTTTTGGACATTTCTGTTGATATATCCTCAAGGGCGGAGATTCTTTCCTCAGACTTGTTCTAGTCACTAATTATCGCATCAAAGACAATCTTCATTTCTGAGTTACAGTAATTTTTATCCATAGCTTTTAATTTATTTCATTCTTAGAATTTCTATTTCTTTTCTTACATTGTCCACCTGCTTTTATATGCTGTCTCCTTTATTATATTAATCATATTTTGCATATTAATCATATTTTTGTTTAATCTTGGGCTAATTTCATGCCGCATCTGACACTAGTTCTGTTGCTTGTTCAGTCTCTTCAAATTGATTTTAGCCTTTTAGTATATTTTATAATTTTTTTGTTGAAGGATGGCATGATTTACTGGGTGAACTGAACAACTGCAAAGGGCCTTTAGTGATGTGGTGGTGATACGCAGGGAGACAGGGATCAGTGGTCTTATGACCAGGACTCTAGTGAGCCTGTGCCCGTGGGCTGTGAGCTTCACCAGCGTTTCTTCCCACCTACCCACGCACCCACCTACCTTAGGCGATTCAGATGGCTAGGGGGGTGCCAGGGTTGGGAATGTCCCTTCATTAGACCCTGATAAAATCCCAGCAGCTAATTTGGTTCTGACAAAATGATTAAATAATTAGTTCATGAGGGTGGGTATTATTAAGAAGAACAGAATGCCATAGAACAAATGTTTCCTTCTCCCCACTGACCTCCCCATTGCTGGAAAAATAAGGGATTTTTTCTCTGATTCTTAGAATGAGATTGTGTTAGAGCTCTTGGAGGTAAAACTCAAAGTGTGGATGACTTTCCATCTTTTTTCCCTGGAGTTCTTTTATCTCATACTCCAATTGCAGTTTAGAGTTTTCTACCTCAGTGCTGGTTCCCACAGAGATATCTGGTTGTCGGTTTATGCTTCAGTTAGATTGTGAATCCTTGCGTTTGCCTCCCTGCTGCCTATTTTTAAAGGAGAAGTTTGCCTTGTGACCTCACTTCTCTGGTGGTTTGAAGAACAAATGTTAATTTTTCTGTGTTTTCACTAATATAAGACCTTCTAACAACAACAACAAAAAAGTGCCAGGACCACATTAAAAGATTAATCAACATCAATTTTTCTAAAAGTCTCCAAAATACCGGAAAGGAGAAATAACCATTTCCTAATTTATTTTATAAGACCAGTATTACTTTGATATCAAACCTGGAAAAAGTTATCAAAAGAAAAAATCCCTATTAGTCAATATCCCTTATAAATATAGCTGTGGAAATTCACAAGAAAGAACTAACAAACTGAATCTAACAATCTATTAAAAATATTACACAGGCGCCCCAGCCTGGGCCCATCAAGTGCGGTCTCTGGTGATGCCTGGGCCCAGCCCGTGGTCTAACTCCCATACCCACGAGGTCTACCACCGGTGCTGCAGCTGGACATCTACCAACACGTGGGGTCGCCTCTGCCCACTATCATGGATGGTTCCCAACATGGAGGCCACCATCCCTAGTGGGCAGCTCCCTTCTTGGGACACTACATTATCAAGTACCTCTCAGGCATTAGGCTACAGAAGACTGGAAGGTTTGATGTAGTTCTATTGTAGAATTTTTCAATTAGTAGTATTATTCCTATCATTCCTATTATTCCTGCTATTATTCCAACTTTTATTTTTTATTATTGTTTTTCTCACTCTCTCTTTTCCTCTTATCTTTCTGTTTCCTTGGAGACTCTTTCTCCCTTGTCTTATACTAACAACCAATTTCTTTTGATTCTGCTTTCACTACTCCAGTGACGTAGTACCTCTACAGACTCACTTCATATCTCATTAACATTACCTCCTAAACCCCTCCCATCCTCTTTGTCCACTATTAGATATTGTGGACCTTAATACAATCCTATTCTTTATGCTGTAGATAATAAATTCATCATCTCCGTTTATTAAGACAATACTGTTAATATAATAATAGGGACTATTTGGATTAAGGATGCATATTGTTTGTATTGTGTGCTGCTAACATTAATCTTCCACTTTAAGGTGAGGTAGTGGAAACCTGCAGGGGTAGAATAAATCTATAGGGGGGAAATTGTGATACCTGGGATTCGCACTGCTAGAGGGGAAGATACACAAACAACATGAGAAAACAAGGGAAGAAAGTGTCCCAAACAAACCTAGATGCTACATCAATAGAATCCAATGACAGCATGGGAGAAGAAATGTCAGAAAAGGAGTTCAGAATGTACATAATTAAAGTGATCTGAGAAGCAAAGGATGAGATAAGAGAGCAAATGCAGGCAATGATTGATCACTCCAATAAACAGCTAAAAGAGCAAATGCAGGAAGCAATTTTATTTCAATAGAAAGAGATTCTGAAAAAAAAATCCGTGAAATGAAGGAAACAACCAAATTAAAAACTAGAAAGCATAACCAACAGACTAGATCACTTGGCAGACAGAACCTCAGACAATGAAGACAAAATATTTAATCTTGAAAACAAAGTTGACCAAACAGAAAGATAGTAAGAAATCATGAATAGAAACTCAAAGAATTATGGTATATCATGAAAAGACCAAATTTAAGAATTACTGAGATTGAGGAGGGCACAGAGATACAAACCAAAGGAATAAATAATCAATTCAATGAAATAATATCAGAAAATTTCCCACATATGAAGAATGAAACGGAAAATCAAATACAAGGGACTTACAAGGATACCAAATGTACAAAATTACAACAGATTCACACCAAGTCACATTATAATTAAAATACTTAACATACAAAATAAAAATAAGATTTTAAAGGCTGAGAGAGAAAAGCATCAGATTACATATGGGGGAAATGAATATCTGTATCAGCAGATCATATTTCTCAGCCCAAAGAAAATCTTTGCCACACACACTTCAGAAAGAGCACTAATCTCCAGAATCTATAAAGAACTCAAAAGACTTTACACCAAGAATACAAATAACCCAATCAATCAATGGGCTAAGGAAACGAGCAGACACTTCACAGAAGAAGATGTACAAGCAGTCAACAGATACATGAAAAAATGTTCAATATCTCTAGTAATAAGAGAAATTCAAATCAAAACTATCCTAAGATTTCATCTCACCCCAATTAGAATGGTTATTATCAAGAATATAAGCATCAACATGTGTTGGCGAGGATGTTAGAAAAAGGTACACTCATACAATGCTAGTGGGGTTGCAAATCGGTGCAACCATGCGGGAAAGCATTACAGAGATTTCTTAGAAATCTTGGAATGGAATCACCATTTGATGCTATCCCACTCCTTGGTCTGTACCCAAAGGACTTAAAATCAGCATACGACAGTGATGCAGCCACATCAATGTTTATAACAGCTCAATTCACAATAGCTAGATTGTGGAACCAACATAGATGCCCTTCAATAGATGAATGGATAAAGAAATTGTGGTTTATATACATAATGGAATATTATTCAGCCATGAAGAAGAATAAAATTATGGCATTTGCAGGTGAATGGATGGAGTTGGAGAATATCATGCTAAGTGAAATAAGCCTATCCCCAAACCCAAAGTATTCAAGGATTTATCTAAAGAAAATAAAAATTTAATAAAAAATGGAAACAATTCACATGATCATCATAGTTAATGCATAGAGAGAGTTGGATGAAATCTGATTGTGGGTGTCCTCTCTGCCACGTCCCACATGGTTGAGAAAAGGGTTAACTGCCGGAGGATGATGTTGGCTGTATATCTCTCAATTACCCAAAAAACTTATCTAGTAAATAAACACACAAGAGCCAATACTCTTTTTAAATGAGAGGGGGTGTGATGGGTCTGACCATACCAGCTTTGGCCTCTTACAACATCCACAACAACCTGGAGTAGCCCAACTCTCTTTTATTATAGACACACAGGTAAAGGGGGCAAGGACCAGAGGAGCTTCTGCTGTGATGGACAGGACAGGGTGGAGTTAGGGGAGCCATTCTCTTAAGCGATAATTCCAGAAGGAGACAGGGAACCACTCCCACACAGTGCCACATGCCTCCTGGCAGTTCCTAGAAGCCAAGCCTCTGTATCACGTGGCTCAACCTAGTCTGATTCTGCTAAATAAAAATGGCTTCCCACATCTGATAATCTTTCATGATTTATAAAACCACTCAGAAAACTTAGAAGAAATGGGGTGTACTCAATCTGATAGAGTGCATTTATATAAAACTTACAACCAATCTACCCTAATTTAATACTGAAAATATTCCAAGATCAGAAATAAAAAAGAAGAACGTCACTTTTGCATCTGCTATTACTGAAAGTATTACTCATAGTAACTAGGCAAGAAAAACAACAACAACAACAACAAAAAGGAAGGTTTTCCAAATTGGAAAGGAAGATAGAAACTGTATCTACTCACAGATCATTCTGTATATAGAAAGTTCCAAACAGGAAAGAAACAAACATGATGCGATCTAATAAAAGTTGGATTGTTTTTCTAAAAGTTAAATGTAGAACTACTTTAAGACCCACCAATTCCACAACTAGGTCTATATTCAAATAATTGAGTTAAACACTTAAACAATTTTTTGTACATTAATGTTTACAATTTCACTATTCATCATAACTAAAAGGAAAACTACACAAATGTCCACCGGTGAATTAATGGTTAAACAAATTATGAAATATTCATGCAATGGAATATTATTTAGCCATAAGAAAGAATGAAGAATTTATACACGATACTACATGAATGAAACTAGAAAATATACTATAAATCTAAAAAAATGTCATGTATTTTATGATTCTATCTATATGAAATATTCAGAATAGGTAAATCCATAGAACTGAAAGTAGATTGGTGGTTCCCAGGGAGAAGGAGGAATAGGCACTAGCTGCTCAATAGTCAGGAAATTTTTTGTTGGGGGTGATGAATGGGTTTTAGAACTATATAGGTAATATTTAGTAATAGGTAGTATTTGTGTAACATTGCAAATGTACTACACGTAACTGAAATGTCCAGTTTAAAATGGTTACTTGTACATTAATTTTATCTCAATAAAATTAATTTTAAAATGTATGTGCTCTAGAAGAGTAAGGGATATGACTGAACATTATTCTTTTAATAGATTTGCTGTGAATGGAAGCAAAAGGCAAATGGTAGTTAAAGGAAGGCATACTAGCTGAAAAAAGGATGGTTTTGATAAGAATGAATAGTCTCAGACATGTTGTATTTTCAAGGATGAAAGCCCACTAAGTACAATAGCTAATGTCCATGAAATTTTTAATGTGTCCCAATCGCTGTGCCCAGCAGAAGGCAAGACAGTGTAATGACTGAGCATAGATAGTGGGTCTAGACTGCCTGGGTTAGAATCCAGGTCCACCACTTCCTGGCCACCTTTCTCATCTGGGACTGTTGTGAAAGGAATTCATTACATACGAAGTCTTGGGAGCAGTCCCTATTACTTATTGTCCTACACATATTTTACATTGAGTGCTTTTTTTTTTTTTTTGAACCAGGGATTGAACTCAGGGACACTCGGCCACTGAGCCACATCCCCAGCCCTATTTTGTATTTTATTTAGAGACAGGGTCTCAGTGAGTTGCTTAGGGCCTCACTAAGTTGCTGAGGCTGGCTTTGAACTCGCGATCCTCCTGACTCAGCCTCCCAAGTTGCTTGGATTACAGGCGTGTGCCACCACGCCCGGCTTGAGTGCTTTTTATACCATTTTCTGATTTGATTCTCAGAAGACACTTATAAGGAAATAGGATTATCCCCATTTTTTAGGTTGGGTTTAGACAGTTTGCCTGAATACCTTCATGCTTGATGCTGGAGACTCAGGGACCACATCCTTAAGTTCTGGTCTTGATTTGATCTCCTCTTTTTCACATTTTAATTTCCTTTTACGTTTCCTACATTAGCGCTTAGCACAATCATAATTATATACTTCCATAACCAAAATAACTTGGTTTCCATAATATGACACTGATCTCTCCCAGTCCTAAATGTTATAATATGCAAAGGAGACTTCCAATTCTAAAATAAGTGAGACCTATTACATTGCGATACATAGAGAAAAGAAAGGTGGAGTCAATTTCCCATTGCAACTAGGTTAAATGAAGGGATAATGATTCAGAAGAACTGATTACAGCAGAGACAATAAATATAATTAACCTCCGTATGACCTAGACTAGGGACTGAAGCAATGTCCGAAAGTGCTGCAAACTCCCAATCGTCACTGCATGTCTTAGTCTATTTTCTGTTACCATAACTGAATACCCAAGACTAACGTATAATGAAGGTAAGTTTATTCGGTTCACGGTTCCAAAGGTTGGGTGTTCAAAAATGGGCACCTATGTATGTTGAGGTCTTTTTATTGGCAAAATTCTGTAGAAAACCAAGGGGGTTCAGGGCCTCACATGCCAAGACAGACTCTCCACTCTATCTGCTTATAAAGTCAGAGTCCAGTTGCATTAGGAACCTACTCTCAGGACCTCAGGTAACTTTAATTTCTTCCCAAAGGTCTTACCTCCAAACGCTGTATATGGATCTCGTTTAAGTCCCCTCCCTCTTAATACCTCACAGTAGGAATTACATTTCAACATGAGTTTTGGTGGAGGTATTCAAACTAAGGCATTTTGCCCAGATCTCCCAAACTTATGTGCTTTCCACATAGAAAACATGTAAATTCCATTCCAATAGCTAATTCCAGCACCAACTCAGATATCCAGAGTCTCTTCTGAGACCAAAAAGAAAACTTCTAGTGGTGAGCGCGTAAAATCAAAACAAGCTATCTACCTCCAAGACACAACGATGGAACAGGCATGGGGTGTACATTACCTGATGGAAACCTCCCTTACCAGATACCCAGTGGCAATCGGAACCCAAGAAATAAAGCTCCTACTAAGCCAACCTGATGACACACAGCACACACTTTTGGATAGGAAACACTGAACCAGATGAGGGAAGGAGAGTTGCAGGACAGAAATTCTACTCCTCTGTGGCAATAGAACATTATGTATCATATTCCCACATCATTTTCAATTTTCCAACAATCTCAATGCTGAATAAGATAAGATGGGGAAAAAAAGAGAGAAATGGACCAGAAAGCCTAATTTATTTTTCTAAATTCAGCTAAAGGGTCTTCTGCTGCTGCATATATATATTTTTTAAATTTGAAGTATATAAACTAAGGGAAAAAATGTTACATCGTTAAATATATTTTGAAATGGGTAATTATTTTTTAATGGTAAACACATTTTAGCAAGGCAAACATTCTAATTTGACTTGTTAGAAATTATTAGTAAAAATAGCAGGTACAGCTTTTTTCCCACAAGTTAGAGGGAGACATCATCCTTCCTATGCACACGGGCTGCATGCTAATCGTTTGCCCAGCCTGCTGTGTCTGTGCTCACAGGCTTGCTGCTTGCACACCCTGGGGAGTGTTTGCCTGTTGACTCCATTCCTTCCCTTCCTCTGGTCTCTAGGTTAGCATTCCATTTCCATTTCAAAGCTGTTCCTTTCCTAGAGGAAGCACTTAAACTGTTCACTAGTCTGGTAAATGATTCACTTATGTCTTTGAGCTCTTGGTGCCTTCAATTTCCTCTCTTGTCTTTCCCACTCGTTATACTTAACTTCTCTGGAAAGATGTGCCCCAAGATTGAAGCCCTGGAGCAGAATCTTCTAGCTCCCCTATTTTCATTATCAGAGTTTACTGAAGAAAAGAGCTTTCTCACAGGCATCGGAGGGGAAAGGAAATGTGGACACCATTTTCTTTATCTGAGAACTGCTGAGTTCCGTGGCAACTCTTCTTTAACAGAAATTTTCTTTCATTTTTCCCCTGTCAGACTAACCTCTGAATGTCCCTATTATCATTTATCAAACTTATTTCACTCATCCCATTCAACTCTCACTTCAAGGCAGTTAGTAACACTGCCTCCCCCATTGCCTTATAATTTTTAATTGATTCCTGTTTTCCAAAGCACCTTAAATTTGAAATATCATATTCAGAAGATTATTAAAATATTTTACATAAGGTATTGGGGGATACTAATGGAAAAACCTAAACCTCTTGTGAAGATGATATAGATGGAGCTATTTGGGAATCTCACTTGTTTATTTTAATAATTGTGTTGTGCTGAGGTTGTGGTACACAATTAAAAGAACACTTAAATAGAGCAATTATTATCACAATCCTGGTTCCTTTAATGGAGATGAAGGAATTGGGCATTTGCTGCTCAGCTCCTTTCATGTTCTACTTGGAAGGAAGCTTGTCTTGAGAATATGATCCACTGTATGTCTATCTCCTTACTTAAGTAGCTGTCCACCCACATATTAGAACTAGCAAAGGTGGGTGGGCAATTCTATCCAATTCTGGAGTTTAGTTAGCAGGCTTGTTTGGCTTTCACACTGAGCTATATGTTCTGACTTAGCTGCCATGATTCTCCTCTATAGTTTTAAAAATAAATCCATTTCTTAGGTCAGGTATAGGATTGCTTTCAGAGGGCCTTTTCTGATATTAGGGGTCTCTTAGATTAGGGCTGTCTCCAAAGGACCCTTATTTTTACCAAGGAAAAACTTAAATAAACCCTCAAGCTATACATACTTTTAGTTGATTTCAAATATTCACCAGTTTTGGAGGTCACACAGCTGAGCAATATGTTATTAGTCTCCCACTAGCATTGTCACTGGGTCTGACTGAAGGGCTGTCAAAAGGTCTGTGAGAAGTTGCATTTCACTATCGGCCTGGCAAGAATGGCTTTCTCATTGCCTTCCCCTGTTCTCCAGGGGATAGTTACCTTTCAGTCTCTTCCCCTGTTCTCCAAGAAAGGGCATTTTTTGTATCATAATGATTAAATGAAGTTAGACATTCCTGGAAAAAGGAACTCCAATGACATGAACCCTAAGACTTTCTATTCTGTAACTTTCCTTTAGGTTTATAGAACCCGGAACTTCCAGTGACCTACAGATAACAGCTACCTGTGTAGCGAAAAAGCAGGCCTCCTGAATTTGTCACTTCCTTGGCACCCACCTATCTGATATGCCTCCTCCAAAATTCCTATAAAAACCTTGCTTGTACCTGCAACTCCTAAGCAAGACGGTCTTTGTTGTTTGCTAATGTTCCAAATAAATCTGTTTATCTGAACAACTTCCTCTTGAGTCATTGGCCTTTTTGAGTGACAAGCAGCAAATGTGGGTTCATTAACACTTGAAAATTCTGATCTGAACCTGTTATGTTTTGCCCATGTGGGGAAAATTAAGGCTGTTTAGTTTTTACTCAGCTGCGGCACTGAGGTAAGCATACATGGCGAAGGGGCATCTTCCCCTCAATCGTAATGGCAATGAAATAGCCTTTAGTGGATTCACCAATTCAACAAATACGCTTGAGGCAACTTCTGATCCAGGCACAGTTCAAAGAATCAGGCTTTGGGGAAAAACTGTAAATGAGAGAGATTCAAGCTGTTTTATGATGGGAAATGTAGATAAAAAGTAAATCATTTCTGTCAAGACAAATGCTACTCAAAAAAAGTATCTGACCTGAATTTAAAAAATCTTTACCTATGTAGGATAGTATAAGCAAATTTAGGCAGCAAGGAAAATGTAGCATATGCAAATATCTAGACTAAACACTTAGAAATGATAGCTAGCCATATTTGTCTATTTAACTAAACTAAAATTGTATAAAATTCAGTTTTGAAGTTTAACCTTTAATGTGCTTAATAGCCACTTATGGCTAATATTGATCATATTAGCACAGATACACAATATTTCCATAATCACAGAAAGTTCAATTAGACAGCTCAGGTCCAAGAGCTGAGTTCCATTACATGACATCACTTTTACCACTCCATCCCAAGTTCTGAGAAGACAATGGTATTTTGATTTATTTAATGGTTTATTTTTATTTTTTTAGTTTATTCTTATATATTGCTAGTGAATATTTACACCCATTTGAAACCACCTCACATCTAGTAATCTGTATCTATACACTTTCTAAGTATTGAAGTTCACCATTTTAGTGTTTGAAAAATCTATTTTAAAATTATGGTTTGATTCCATGAATTTAATGATTGTATGAATTTATTTCAAGTTAAATAAGATATTTAATTACTCGACAAATATTTATTAGCTTACTCTATATTCCGGGCACTATTATGCTGGTAAGGGCACAAAATAAGCAAAAATGTTAATATTACTATTTTTGAAGAGCTTATATTCTAAAAGAGGAAGACAATCAATGAATAAAATCAATATAGCTCATGATAATCTGATATGAAAAACAATGAAGTAGCACTGAGGAATGAAGAATGGAAGGATAAGTGCTTCTATGCTATTCTGTTATGTTTTTATTGATGAACTGAACCCTTTATTATTACCAAATGTTCCAGTTTATCTCAGGTAAAACTCCTTATGATGGAATCTGCTTTATTTAAAGTTAATACATGCACTTCAGCTTTTATTCCATATTTATTCCTAAACTTTCAACATGTTTATTCATATTTATGGTGTTTCTTGTAGGTAGCATACAGCGAGGTCTTATTTAGTCTTTAATAAAGATTCACAATCTCTTTTAATTGACACATTTGCTCCATTTACATTAACAAAATTATTTATGTAGCTCAAGATTACCATTTGCTATTTGTTTTCTGTTTGTCCTCTGTGAATTTTGTTCACTTCTCATTTTTCTCTATTTTGGATTGAATATTTTTAGTATTCTATTTTTATCCTGCTTATTGTTTTATTGGTTATGCCAGTTTAATTTTTTAGTGATTGCACTAGGATTTACAATATCTTTAAATTGTCTACATTCAAATAATAGCCACCACCATATGTGATACATGAAACTCATAATACTTTTCTCCCCTTCTTTCTTTGTGTTGCTATCATTATCACACATTTTTCTCCTACACATGGTATAAATTGTATCCTGTGGAACTGCTGTATTAGCTTCAAATAGTTAATTATCTTTTAAAAGATTTTTAGAGTGAGGAAAAAAGTTTTTGTTATTATACCTATCTACCATCTCTGGCATTCCTTTGTTTAATGTGAGTCTTTTTTCTTCTTTTGGGGTGGGTTACCAGGGATTGAACCCAGGGGCACTCGGCCACTGAGCCACATCCCCAGCCCTCTTCTGTATTTTAGTTAGAGACAGGGTCTCACTGAGTGAGACCTGCTCAGTGCCTTGCCATTGCTGAGGTTGGCTTTGAACTCATGATCCTTTGGTCTCAGTCTCCAGAGCCTCTGGGATTACAGGCATGAGCCACCATGTCTGGCTAGATATGAGTCTTCTTTAACATTTAACATACAATACTAGTGTTCTGAACCTAAATTATTTCATAGTTTTCTATCACAAAATGTTTTTACGTCACAGTTTGGAAGATACATTCACTGGTCAGAGAACTTTAGAGTGACAAGCTATTTTCTCTAACAACTTGAAGATTGCCTTTTGGGTTTCAGTGTTTCTGAAGACAAGTCAATAGTTATTCTTCTTGTTCTTCAATATGTAGTATGTCTGCTGTAATTTCCAACAAAAAGATTTTAAATTTTTCTTTAAGCAGTTTCATTATGATGTTTCTTGTTTTATTTGCATTTTATAAAATCATTTTAGAGATTTGTTGATATCTTATTTTTGGATTTGTTGATTTATGTAGTTTTAATCATACTTCAAAGGGTTTTGGCAATTCTTACAAATACCCCCTCCTATAACCCAATATCTCCAATATCTCTGTTTTCTCCTCCTGGAACTGAAAGTGCATGGATGTAAGATTTCCTGATGCAGGTCCTTGGTGGGGGAAGGGAGAATAGCTGTTGTGATGTATTATCATATTTATAATATTTCCTTACTTTCTGGCTTAACAAAGTATCCTAGGGTAATCTGATACCTTCCTTTCATACCCTTGATATGCCTATTTGAAATATGACTGACGATCACAATGTGTCACTGTACATAAAACTGTGATTCTTAGAGGAGAGATTGGAATTCATAATTTGATTTTGGAAGTTACTAATATAGAGACACTAAAAAGTTATGCTACTGGATGACATTACTGTGTCTTGGAATACAGATAGAAAAGAATCCAACATAGATATCTGGGACACTCTGTTTAGAGATGACATAAAAACTACTATATGTTTTATACATTTAAAAAAGACTCTGATTTGGTCCTATATTTTTATTATTAACCAAATTTTCAAAATAAAAAAATAGGGCTGAAGTAGAAAATTTGTCATTTTTTATAATCTGACCTAGTGAGAAACAAATTTTGCTATAAACTTGCTTTTATATATTGTATCCTATAAATTTTATGTACTCATTAATTCTTTTTGTCTTTTATTTTTTATTTTTTAAATTTTTACAGACTTCATTTTGATTCATTGTACTCCCTCTGGAACTAAATTTGTACACAAATGGGGTACAAATTTTCGTTTCTATGGTTGTGCATGATGTACATCCATACCATTCATGTTAATCATACATATACATAGGATAATGATGTCTGTCTCATTTCACCATTTTTCTCATTAATTTTTAAAGGTTGTGTGTGTGTGTGTGTGTGTGTGTGTGCGTGTGTGCATATTTCTACAATTATGTATAAGTATATATGAACATGTTATTTCATCATAGTTTTACTTCTTTCTTTCTGATCTGGAATAAATATTTTTATTATGAAAAGGGAATGGATTTGGTCAATTTTTTCTGCATTTGTTGAAATGATAATGTTTTCTCCTTTGTTTTATTTGGTTTATTATATTTATAGATTTTCTTATGTTGAACCATCCTTGAATACATGGAAAAAATCTTCACCTACTTATGGTGCATAATACATATTGTATCTTTCTGGGCTCACTTTGCTAGAATCTTTTGGAGATTTTTTTGGTGTGTGTAAGGGCTTCAGGGACATTGGTCTATTGCATGTGTGTATGAATGTGTGTGTGTGTGTGTGTGTGTGTGTGTGTGTTTTCTGATTTGCATTATCAGGGCAATACTGTTCTTAATTAAAGAGTTGTGAAAGTTACTCTCCTATTTTTAAAAATAAGACTTTAAGGAAGGATTGATATTAGTTGTAATTGCTTTCTAGGGTTGCCATAATTTAGATATGAATCTCTTTATGTTTTCCCTATTTTGAGTCCTTACACTTTTTGGATGTGCAGATTACTGTTTTAATCAAATTTGAGAAGTTTGGAGACATTATTCACTAAATATTCTTATCCCTCCTTTTATCTCCTGAGACTCCTATTATTCTTATGTTGGTAAACTTGATAGTATGTGGCAAATTGTTGGAACTCTCTTCTAGTTTTTTCTTCAGGATGGATAATGTTAGCTGACTAATTTATAAGTTCATTTGTTGTTTTCTGCCTACTTCAATCTGCTATTGAATCTCGTGTCTGTGTGTGTGTGTGTGTGTGTGTGTGTGTGTTGTGTTGTCTGATTCTTAACAGATTAGGGAAGAAATATCCATGGCAATTACTCCTTTCTGTAACTGGTCATCTGGCCCTAGTTGGTATTTATGACTACCCTCTTCTACTATCCATTCTGTATTCCCTCTACCTTCAGTAAGCACCTTGGCAGGTCTTGGCTGTTTACCTGGAGATGTGACTCATACCTTCATTCCTGAAGGGTTTGAGACATTTGTCATCTTGCTTAGATTGGGTTATTGTAGTTTCCCATTAACCTTAATAACAGGACAGGGTAATACCAAGAGATGCCCTAAGGGATCTCCTGCACTCCAGGAATATGCTTCCTTTCCTCCATTGTGGAGTAACAGTCCAATGTCCCCTTGGTAATCTGGATCAATCACCTCTGCCAGCACTGTACCTCCTTTCTTAGCCTGCTGACTCAGAGGCATGGAGAGCCCATAGTGGCCAGGGGCAAGTCTTAACTTCTAGTTTAATGAAATCATTTTTGTATCTCCTGGCAGAAGCATTTCTCCCTCTGGACCTAAGACTTCTAGGCCTGCAGAACATAAGGTTGTAGGGAAAGGAAACAAAAACTTTCCTAGTGGGTCGCTAGGGGTAATGGTGAGTGGTACCATTCCTGTCTCCACACCTTGATTCCTGGACCCATGAATTCTAGCAATAGGGGAGACAGTTCCATGCAGTGAATGCTGATTCAGAGTATATACAACCTTCTGAAGAAGCTTGCCCCAGCCCTGCAAGGTATTGCCACCTGGCTGGCACTGTAACAAGATCTTCAATAGTACATTCCATCATTCTATAAAACCAGTTGCTTTGGGATGGTGGGGAACATGGTAAACCCAGTGAAGCCCACGAGCATGACTGACTCGCTTCTTTGGCTGTGATGTGAGTCGCTGGATCTAAAGCAATGCTGTGTGGAATGCCATGATGAGCGATGAGGCATTCTGTAAGTCCTCAGATGGTAGTTTTGGCTGAAGCACTGCATGCAGGGAAGACAACTCCATATGCAAAGTAATTCTCTATTCCAGTAAGGACAAACCACTGCCCCTTCCATGATGGAATTGGTCCAATATAATCAACCTGCTGCCAGGTTGCTTGCTGGCTGATCTTCCCTGGGAATGATGCCATATCAGTGTCTTAAGTGTCGGTCTCTGCTGGCAAATTGGATATTCAGCAGTAGCTATAGCCAAATCAGCCTTGGTGAGTGGAAGTCCATGCTGCTGAGCCCATGCATAACCACCATTCCTGCCACCATGACCACTGTTCATGAGTCCAGAGGTTGACTGCTATCCACAGACTTGGTCATCCTATCTACCTGATTATTAAAATCCTCCTCTGCTGAGGTCATCTTTTGGTGGGCATTTACATGAGACACAAATGTCTTCACATCCTTTGCTCATTCAGAGAGGTCTATTCACATACCTCTTCCCCAAATGTCCTTGTCACCAGTTTTCTAATGATGTTCTTTCCAGTTCCCTGACCGGCTAGCCAAACCATTGGCTATGGCCCATGAGTTAGTGTAGAGTTGCACATCTGGCCATTTTTCCTTGCAGGCAAAATTCACAACCAGATCCACTGCCCAAAGTTCTACCCATTGTGAAGATTTCCCTTCACCACTGTCCTTCAGGGTTGTTCTAGAAAGGGGCATCAGTGCTGCAGCTGTCCACTTCTGGGTGATACCTGTGTATCATGCAGAACCATCCGTGAACCAGGCCCTCGACTTCTCTTCCTCTGTTAATTGATCATAAGGTACACCCCATGAAGCCATAGGTTCATGCTGAGGGACAGAAAGTACTGCAGATGGAGTAGGAATCATGGTCATTTGGGTCACTTCTTCATGCAATCTACTTGTTCCTTCAGGTCCTGCCCATGCCCATATCACATATATACCACTTCCAGTTGATGATGGAGTGCTGTTGCATACATCCAGCTTTATGCTTCATGGGTCAGATAACACCCAGTTCATGACAGGCAGTTCAGGTCACATAATAACCTGGTGGCCCATGTCAAGTGTTCAGTTGCCATCTAGTCCCAGTAGCAGGCCAGGAGCTGTTTCTCAAAGGAAGAGTAGTTGTCTGAAGTTGATGGCAGGGCTTTGATCCAAAATCCCAATGGCCTCCTCCATGATTCACCTATGGGGGCCTGCCAAAGTCTCCAGACGGCATTCTATCTGCCACTGACACTTTGACTACCACTGGGTCTGCTGGGTCATATGACCCAAGGGCCAGAGCAGCCTGCATAGCAGCCTGGACCTGTTGCAGAGTCTTCTTCTGTTCTGGACCACACTCAAAGTGAGAAGCTTTTCTAGTCACTCAGTAGATGGACAGAAGTATCACACCCAAGTAAGGAATGTATTGCTTCCAAAATCCAAATAGGTCCACCAGGCATTGTGCTTCTTTCTTATTGGTAGGAGGGGCCAAATGCAACAACTTATCCTTTACCTTTGAAGAAATATTTCAGCATTCCCCACACCACTGGACTCCTAGAAACTTTACTGAAGTTTAAGGCCCCTGAATATTAGTGGGATTTATTTCCCATCCTCTGATGCTCAAATGCTCCACTAGCAAGCACAAAGTGGTTGCTACTTCCTGCTCAGTTGGTCCAATCAACATAATGTCATTGATATAATGAACCAGTGCAATACCTTGTGGATGAGAGAGACAATTAAGATCTCTGTGAAGAAAGCTGTGACCCAGTGCTGGAGAGTTGACATACACCTGAAGGACAGTGAACATACATTGCTGCCCATGCCAGCTGAAAGCAAATTGTTTCTAGTGGTCCTTACCTACCAGGATGGAGTAAAAAGCATTTGGCAAATCAATAGCCACATACCAGGGACCAGGAGATGTATTAATCTGTTCAAGCAAAGAAACCACATCTGGTAGAGCAGCTGCAATTGAGTCACCACCTGATTAAACTTACTATAATCAACTGTTATTCTCCAAGACCCATCTGTCTTCTTCCCAGGCCAAATAGGAGAGTTAAATGGGGATGTTTGGGGAATTACCATCTCTGCATCCTTCAAGACTTTGATGGTGGCACTAATCTCTGCAATCCCTCCAGGAATGTGGTATTGCTTTTGATTCACTATTTTACCAGGTATAGGCAATTCCAGAAGCTTCCATTTGGCCTTTCCCACCATAATAGCCCTCACTCCACAGATTAGGGAACAAATATGGGAGTTTTGCCAAGTGCTACGTATATCTTTCCCAATATACATTCTGGGACTGGGGAAATAACCACAGGATGAATTTGGGGTCCCACTGGACACATTCTAAGTTGGAACTTGGCCAAAACTCCATTGATCACCTGACTTCCATGAGCCCCTACTTTTACGGGAGGGCCACAATGATGTTTCTGGTCTTCTCTTAGAATCAATATCAATTCAGACCCTGTGTCTAGTAGTCCCAGAAAGATTTGATAATTGCCTTTTTCCCAATGCACAGTTACCCTAGTAAAAGACTTTAGGTCCCTTTGGGAAAGGATGGGAGAAATATTAATAGCAAAGATTTTTGGTTCTATACCAGGATCCTCCCTCAAGGGCACCTAGCCTCCCCTTCATTCAAGGGGTTCTGGATCAGTAAATTGACTTAAATCCAGGAAGTAGTTGAGGGGCCATGATTCTCTACTCTTATGATCTAGGGCAGACTTTTGTACATTTGCCTGGAATTTTTCTGCTTACATAAGTCAAGTAAGAATTTGGTGGGTTTTCTGTCTGTTTGGCTTCTAGAAATACCATGATTAATTAGCCAATGCTAGAGATCTACATGAGTAAGAACATTGTGTCCACTTCTTCCCCTTTGCTCCATTATGGTAACTATGACTACCCTCTCTTTGGTGATTGAGGGCTGCCACTTGGCCTCTTCCTCAAGGAAATCCAATCATTCTCATTGTATTTAAGTCTTCTCATTGATTGACCACAGTTCCCACAGTAAGGTCTGGCATACAAAGAAGCTCTTCAAGGATGCTGGTGCTCCCCTCACAAATTTTATTCTTACAATTTTGGTGAAGCACGTATCTCTGGACCCCTGAGTATGGAGGAGAAGGTCATACATGACAGATTCACTCCAGCATTCCAGTCTCTCTAAGCTTCTGAATTCCCTCATCAACAGTAAACCAAGGGATGTCAGGCATTTCTAGCTCATTTATAGTAAGCCATCTTTGAACCCATACTTCAGCCAACCAGCCAAACTATTAGTACCCTTTTTAACATTGTGAGCTATTACATTAAATCCAGAATCTCTGTTTAATGGGCCAATATCAATAAATTTAGCCTGATCTAAGTTTATGTTCCTTCCACCATTATCCCACACCCTTAAAATTCATTCCCACACGTTCCCCAGACCTCTGCTTGCATGAACTAGAAAACTCAAGAAGTTCCTTCAGAGTGTAGCATACCTCCTCATGGGTCACACTCTGTACCTTACCTCCAGGGCCCTGCTTACATTTGTATCTAGTTGTAGGCCTGGAGGCAAAAGTGGGTGGTGAGGGTGAGTATGGAATAGTATCAATATTTTCATGCTGCATAACTGAATCACAGAAGGTTTTTACTGCTTCCATAAGTGAAGCAGGATTAGTTCTCTCTAGGGAGGGTGGAAAAGCCAATACCACAGGGTGGGGGTAGGGATGCCTCAGTTGTGGCTAAGGGTGGGGACTCAACAACTTCTGGCAAAACAAACTCATCAGAATATGGGAGTTCAACATCCCCAGTCCCTCAGGCTCCTCCCATACATTGCCATCCAACTTGTAGGATCCCATTTCTTTCTAGGCAGTGCTCTCACTTAAACCACAGACACCTTCCCAGGCTGAGAATTAAACTTTTTCTTAATTCAGCCAATTGCAGGATGAGGGTTTGTGTTTGGTTTTCAGCAACCTCAGCCCTATCACTACAAGAGAGAGGAGTCTTCTTCAGAACACACTTAGCAGATTTCAGATTAGTTATGTGCATCTGCAGCTGAGAAACTGATTTTCTGAGTTCATCATTCTCCTTTGTTACTTTGTCCAGTGAAGCCAGAAGCAACCAATCAACATCATCATATTCCTTAGTTTTTCAGAACTATTCAAAGGTATCATGTACAGAGGCACTAAATGCATTGCTTTTTATAAGTGGCGAATTGGGAGTATCAAATGCATTTACTTTATGGATCTCTTTAAACAGTTCACACCATGGATTATCAGTGCTCTCCATAGTACCAATAGGAGAGACTTTGGTAACTTTAGGTCTAACCAATTTAGACAACCAACCCCAAAATCAACTAAGGAAATTCATCCTTACAATTTTGTTTCTCTAGAGCCCCTGCTGGTACCAATTTCTGTATTAAAGTTCTCTAGAGGAACAGAATAAGTAGGAAGTATGATTTTTAAAAAGGGAATTAATTAGATTGGCTTACATGACCAGAAGCTGGGTAGTCCACAATGACCGTCTACAGGCTGGAGAACTGGAAGAACCAGTAGCTAGCTGCACAGTCCAAGAAGTCAAAGCCCGAGAACAAGAGGGATCAGTAGTGCTACTCTAGTCCAAGACCAAGGCTTTTGGAAACTACCTGTAGAATCACTGGCAGAGTCTGTTTTGGAAGAGTAAAGAAGTGTGAATCTGATATCCTCAGACTATTGAAGCAGCAATCAATAACCTGTTCAAGAAGATTCAAACTTGCATCTACATGCATCTGCCTTCTTGTTCTTCCAATTTTTATTCCATCCAAGCCACCATCTTATTGGGCATTCCTGCCCACACTTAGGAGGGTCTCCACTTCAGTTCACTATCCCACATTCCAATCATTCCTAGACATGTCCTCTTTGACACACCCGGAAGCCTCTTAATCATTGGCATCTCTTAATCCAATCAAGTAGACAATTCAAATTAACCATTACAAATATCTTGTATAGATTTCTTTACTGGAGCTTTTTTTTCATTTTCTCATCATCTTCATCATCATATTCTTCATCATAATTGTTTTCATCATCTTCATCAGCAGCAAATTTTACTTTTTTCTGGGGAAAATTGTTACCACCTCCAGGGGAAGTTCAGATCACTTTCCAGATACATTTAAGAGTTTTACATCCTCCTCCTCTTCATCTTCTGACTCTGCATCTTCCTCCACAGCTGCTAAGTGCTGCCCACTAATACACACAGGCCCTGCACCCCACTTTAACCTTAAGACCACAGTTGGTATCATTTCAAAACCCCCAAGGGAAAACATTGGTTGTACAATGTTTTCAATGTTGCCAGTGTTACTTTAATTGGACTGACGTCATAATTCATTGGCTCTGCTTCAACAATGTGTGATTCATCCTTTGCACCAGCCCCTGAACTGACCCTTCTTAACGCACTGGTGCCCATTTTCATCATTATCTATCTTAAAGTGATCATCGTTGTCAGCCTTTAGTTCACAACCAAAAAGACAGTTCTAGGGCCTCAAGGGGCTCACGTGCATATCCATGGAATCTTCCATGGGGTGGTAGGACACACTTAGGTAGGGGAGAAGGTGGACGGAAAATAGGCAGCTGTGCTAAAGAGACTGCAGAATGGAATCAGTATAGAGCTATTTATTGAAATGCTAATAAGTTATTTTCTATAAGGTCTCTCTTCTTGTTAATTTTCTCTATTTCATGATACAAAATGTTTCTTTTGCTTTCAAGTAGTTATTTAGACATGTCTTTCTCGAGTTCTTTGAACATATTAAAATTGTTGATTTAAAGTCTTCCTAATACATTCAATACGTGGGTTTCCTCAGAGAAAGTACTGATTTTTTTTTAACCATCTGTCTGCAGACCATACCTTGTTGTTTCTTTATATATCTTATAATTTTTTATTACAAGTTGGACATTCAAAATAATTTAGCAACTCTTGTTACCAAAGTTCAATTCTTCTTACTGCATGACAGCTAGTATTCAGGAGATGAGAGTTACTGGGAATGAGATCAGGAAAATGGCTCAACCCTATCCTAATGTTTAGTTTGAAGAATTTAAGTATATAAATACATTTTTATGAAGAGGAAAGGAGAATAGTGGGTTAATGTACAGGAAGTCTACATTTCCAGACATATTAGCCACCCCAGAACCATCTTAGTCATTCAGGGAACATTTTCTTTTATCTACAGACTGAACATTCCTATGATTGCAGATCACCTTGTCTAGGGAATATCCTGTAATTCTTTGGATAAACATTATTTTTGTGCAAGTTAAACATTAGTATTTTTTAAATTAGAGAATAGAATTAGCAAGTTCTTGGCCCATACTTTGATGTTATTTGAAGACTACCAAGCTTTATGAGTGATGAAATACTAAAGAAAGTTTACTGATTAGGAGTTCTAAGGACCAATATTTTTCTCTTTGTCCCTCTTTCCTGGAACAATTTACTCTAGTAGTTACTATTTCAGCCTTTTAAAGGTTTTTTTTCTTTTTTTTTTTTTTAAAGTAACAATGCTGGGAAAAGGGATAAAAAAGAAAGACTGATTTTTACAAAGGGTAATTTTGCAAAGTAAAGTTAATCTCAAATAGGGTGGAATAAAACAAAATGATGTAGTCATTACCCCTGTTTTCCTCTTAGAATCAGATTCTCCTCCCTCTGTATTGTTTGTTATTGGTGGTGTTTGTTCTTTTTCCTTGTTTCATGATTATTCAAAATTGTGTAAAGCCTGCCTTTCTTGTACATGAGCACTAGATTCTATGCCCAGTTAGTTTAGTAGTCAGTTAATGGTTGAATCCTCTGTTTTTGTCTTTTGTCTGTATCAGAGCAATATTCAGCCATGCAGCTGAAAATGTAGCCAACTACATTTTAAACTTCATTTGTAACTTATGCATATCCTTGAGATTAGCCAGAGATGAGAGCTTTAGACTTCCTCAGGTCTTAACTGAGCATGCACACAGCTGTATTACATGCATGCAGTGTTCTTCACTGCTGGTATTTTCTGGGCACATTTCAAAGTTCCCTCTGGACTCACACTCCTCAGCTTGGATTATAAAGTTTTCTGTTTAATCTACTGTTTGCTACAACCATTATCTACAGCCTCAGACAACCACAATGTAAACCAATTGCTTCTGGTTGTTTTCAACAAACACCCCGGCAGGAGTGGTTGCCCCAGGTTAAATAAAGAACACGTGTGAGTAAGATATTATTGAGAATTCCCAGATAATTCAAATTATGACTATTCTCTGGAAATTAGACTTTGAAGGAGTTGCAATCTCATTTTCCCCCTCTATAGTTGCCAGGTTGTTGGTTTTCAGTGTGAATCCAAGCTTTTTGTTTGCAAGACTACCATGGAGCTGGAGAGAAAAAGGAATCTGGCAATTTAAATGCCACAAAGTTTGATGTTCATACTGAGGCACATCAATTTTTCTTAAACACACATTTCCATGAATTGCTGCTAGTCTAATTTTCAAAGTTCTGCAAAATTGATTCTGTTAAATTTTGCCAGTGTTTTCTTGGTTTATGGAGGAGAAGTTTTTCAAAATATTTTACACTGTCAATTTTTGCTGATGTCATTCCCTTAGTGATTTTAATAGGTTTTTAAAGCTGCATTCTCAATTTTACATTTATTAGTTCAATATTTTTTTGAAAGAAATAAAAGCAATTACCCTATTCCTTGTAATTAATATAACTACAGTTAGAAATATAATATCCTGGACTTCATTTACATAGCAATTATGGTTAAAAATTCTTTCTGGGGAAATGCTGCAACATGTAATGAGTAAGAGATTCAGAAATGTGTGATGATCCTTGTGGTAAAATAAAAGTTAAAAATACCAGAAGCTGAGATTTTTTCCAGAATGGTGTAGAAATATCACAGAATGGAAGTAAAGTTCTCAAGTGTGAAAATTAAGAAATAGAACAGAATTTGTCATTTAGTTATTATACTAAATGTTGAAGGTAGAATTGTTCTAAGGGTATGAAATAATGAGTAAATTTTCTAGAATTTCCTAGGTGACATGAATAAATGAGTAAGTTCAGTTTCAAAGAGTTCTAAAGACATATGAGCCACACACTGAAGAAAAAAGTTAGAACTACAGAAGTATCTTGTCTAGCATGTTCATTTTATGGATGAAATAATGAAACATAAAGAAACTAAAATACTCGGCCAAAGCTGTATATTAAAGGATGGATCTAAATCAAGTACTTTAGATTCAAGTCTAATGTCTCACCAATTGAAAATACCTTGTCCTCCTTTCCAACCTCACATATATTCACTGCAAATGCGATGGCTTTGACAGTTTGATGTACACAGTATACAGTATTTTTCACATAAAAATTTCAGAAATAACTGACCCATAGCCTAGACGTTGGGCTATTACCAGTTTTTAGCTTTCTTTTTTTTTTAAACAAAGAATTTTATTCTGTGAATCAACACATTGTTATTGAATACTGCAAATTCCGGACACTTTGTTAAGCAGTGTAGATAGAAAGATAAATAAGTCATAGCCTTTTTCCTAAAGAGCTCTGTAGCCAACTTGTAAGAACAGATACAGTAAATTGAAGAACTGCAGTACAACTTTGTGGGTACTATACTATTAAGTATGAACCAAAAACTTTGGGCACATAGAATACAAACCAATTAATTGTCCGTGAGAAGTCTCAGAAAGTTTAACTATAGAAAATATTTTTAGTTTATCCAGGAAAGATGAATTATTGAGTTTTATAGAGGAAGAAAGGGTACATGATGAGCAAAAGGGGCTGCCAGGGAAGAAGCAGTGTGAGGTAACCATGAGGATGCATCAGGGGCTAATGTTTTCACACTTTGTGATTCACAGAGGATGCTGAAGAAGGCCCTGTGATGAGAGATGAAACTGACGATGTCAGATAGGTCCCCAAAGGGGAGGGTTATTGCTAATACTGATTATAATCCTTGCTAAGAAGTGTAGTAGCCTTTAATCTAAGAGCACATCCCAATACATACCCCCCACACATATAAATTAGTCTCAATTCCAGTTTTCTGGGCAATCTGACCCAAACATGTGTTATGTTTTATTCTCTAATAGTTGATCCTACACCAATTGATAAAACATGTTTCCACAAACACTTTTAATTTATGTAGATTTATAAATTTGCACATGAACAGCGCACAAAATAAATTTACTTAATATTAATAATAAAATCATTAATATGATGAAAAGTACCAATCGATAAATAAATGTAAGTTCTAATTTTTCCCTATACACCAATGAATTCAACACCTTGTATACTCCTTCCACTTGCAAAAGTGAGATCACCTGTCAAGAAGGAGTGTGAGAGTCAGACCTGGTTGTTGTGGCCTAGATGATAAAAAGCAAGTACAAAGAGATATTGCTACAAAAGTATAGACCACAGGATGCACAGCAATTTAATACTTTCTGATCTATTATCTGTCTTTGAGTCTCTGACAAAAACAAATATTTCAGAACTGCTATGCTGTATATTACTATGAGAGCCCTGAAGGGTGGAGAGTTTTGATAAGAGAACATCTGTTCCAAAATGCCAAAAAATGCAATTGCATTCTTGCCACTTTTTTTTAAAGATGTGATATTTCATGAATACAAAAGAGTATGTATGTGAGTAATTGAGTGTTACAGAAGAAAGTGAAAACCGTGTATGTGATTCTCAGCCAGGGCCACAGCATGTTACCTATACCTTTGAAGTCCCTCCATGCTTCACTCCATCTGCCTTGTTCTCCCAGCAGGTATATTTTCTAAACTAAGTATGCACATCAATGTATCCTCCAAAAAACCCCAAACTAATATATATAATATTTAAAATATTTTGATATGTGATGTTTATATTATCCCTCAAATTTTCACACTTAACATTTTTTTCTTTTTATTATCCATCTTAAAATAAAGTTTGAAATCCCTACATGTATAATTGCTTTATAAGCTGTGTTGACAGATTTATAACTCTTTGCTTTTTCAGAAGAGAATATGATCTTTATGATATTGATTATTCATTGTGTATTAGGTCGATATACAAAAGTCAAATTAAAAAAAAATCCTTGAAAAATTATGTATTTTTATGGTGTTGGGTGGATATTTTATTTTTCCATTAGATGATATATATATATGCTAGTCAGATGTTCTCAGTTTTTTATGTTGTCTGTTGATTTAGTACTTACTGAGTTGCATTAAATTTTTCACTATGATTGTGTGTTTGCTATTTTAATTTTAAAGTTTTATCAATTTTTTGTTTCACACATTTTTAGCTAAATTATTTGTTGCATTTAAGTGTAGAATTATATAGCTTCTGGATGAATAATTGAATTTCTATCATAAAGAAGTAATCTTTTTCATTTTGGATTATTATTTTTTGCTAAAAAGAGTTTGCATCTGATGTTAAAGTAGATATATGTTTTCCTTAGATTAGTATTTGCTGATATAAAGATCCATTCTGTAAGTTTCAAAAAATTTTTTTGAGTATTTTAGTTGTAGGTGGACACAATACCTTTATTTTATTTTTATGTGGTGTTGAGGATTGAACCCTGGGCCTCATGCGTGCTAGGCAAGCACACTACCACTGAGCCACAACCCCAGTCCTCAAATTTTTAAATTATTAATATTTTATTGTCTCTATCATATAATGATTATTTTGTGTTTGATCTCTCCACATTTATTTCTTTCCTGGAAAATTTAATCTTTTTCATTTTTTTATGATTTCTGTCATATTTGGATTAATTTTACTATCTTAATTTTGAGTTTCCAGTTTGAGCTGTTTATGATATATTTTTCCTCTTACATTTATTTATTTTTACACTCACTTCTTTCACCTATCTCTCATCTATTCATACTTTATTCAGACTGTTAGATGCTAGCAGTTTCAATATGCATAATGAACAAAATATATGGGTAAATTCCAGACCACATAATTTATAATAACTTAAATTATATCTCTTTTTAGATATATACTATTTTTGTCTAGAATTTAAAATTTTTGCCTAGTCACTTAAAAAAGACTAAAAAACCTAAGTCATACAAAATTTTAATTGTGTACATCCAGTAGTTAATTACATCTGTTTAGCTTTTTAACTATGCAGTATTGCGGTTTTTATTTAAAACTGACTTTGGAACTTGATTTCTTCCTTTAAGAAATACAGACATATAGCTTTTTTCCCCCTTTGTGTAATAATCTGTTATTAGTAAACTGTTTTGCTCGGTCAACCTTTTTATGTTGTCTCTCTTGTTAAAATACGTTTATCCAATCATACCATTAGATTTTGGTAGCTGTTTTTTCTCTCTTTGATGTTCCTTGTTATTGTTTATGGTCTTTAAAATTACTGGCTGATAGCTCTGTAAATATTTCATTTTCCATTTTCCATTATTTCATTCTGGAGCCTGATTAGGTGCATATAAAATACATTCTCTTTGTCTTCCTTGTCTATAAATGTCTATCTTACATTTTATGCCTTTTGGGTTGCAATTTGGGAAGCTTCTTCAAAGGTAATTTCAGGTATCCATTTCTCCTTTCAACCTTATCTAATCTGTTGATTAGAGATGAAAAATTTTAATTTCTAATTTCTATTGTTTTTCTTCTGCTAACTGTATTATAATAGAGTTAGCATCTGATTATTTTAATATCATCTAATTCCTTGTTTATTTTTAAAAAAACTTTTTAAAATTTGTTCTAATTAGTTATACATGATAGTAGAATGTATTTTGACATAGTATACATATATGGAGTATGACTTCTCATTCTTCTAGTTGTATCTGATGCAGAATTACATTGGTTTTCTTATCACATATGCACGTAGTAATGTCTGATTCATTCTACTATCTTCTCTGTTCCCATTGCCCCTCCCTTCCCTTCACTCCCCTTTGTCTAATCCAAAGTACTTATATATTTCCCTAGTCACTCCCCCATTGTGAATTATCATATCAGAGACAACATTCAGTCTTTTGGGATTGGCTTATTTCACTTAGCATGGTATTCTCCAGTTCCATCCATTTACTGGCAAATGCCATAATTTCATTCTTCTCTATAGCTGAGTAATATTCCATTGTGTATAATGCTACATTTTCTTTATCTATTTATATGTTGAAGGGCACCATGTTGATTCCATAGTTTAGCTATTGTGAATTGAGCTGCTATGAACATTGATGTGACTGTGTCACTGTAGTGTGCAGATTTTAAGTCTTTTGGGTATAAACCTGGGACTGGGATAACTGGGTCAAACAGTGGTTTCATTCCAAGTTTTCTGAGGAATCTCCATACTGCTTTCCATAGGGGTTACACCAACTTACAGTCCCACCAGCAATGCATGAGTATACCTTTTCCCCACATCTTAGTCAACATTTATTGTTGCTTGTATTCTTGATAATTGTCATTCTGAGTGGAGTGAGATGGAATCTCAGTGCAATTTTGATTTGCATTTCACTAATTGCTAGAGATGTTGAACATTTTTTCATGCATTTGTTGAACATATTTCCATATATCTGTTAATCAATCATATTTCTTATTCTGGGAATGTTTGTTTAGCCTGTTTGTTGATTGGGTTTTTTTTAGGGTTTTTTTGGTGTCTTTTGTGTTCTTTGTGTTACTTGGAGATTAATGCTCTATCTGATGGGTAGGTGACAAAGATTTTCTCCCATTCTGTAGACTTTCTCTTCACATTTTTGATGGTTTCCTTTGTTGTGAAGAAGTTTTTTCCTATTTATATTATGTATGTTAGATTTTTTTCATAATAAAAAATTATTGGTGTGTGTCTGTTGTAATTTTGTGCATTTGGGGCCCTTTAAGCCTCCTGTATTTGATTTTTCCATTTCATTCTTTAGGTTTGGGAGATTTTCTGATATTATCTCATTGAAAAGATTGTGTATTCCTTTGGTTTGTATCTCTGTGTCTTCATCCATTCTGATAAATCTTAATTTTGGTCTTTTCATGTCATTCCCTATTTCTTGGAAGTTCTGTTCATGGTCTCTTAACATCTTCTCTCCATGGTCAACTTTATTTTCAAGATTATATATTTTGTCTTCATTGCTTTAGGTTTTGTCTTCCAAGTGGTCCAGTCTATTGATGATGCTTTACATTTAATTTTTAATTTGATTTATTGATTCCTTCATTTTGAGCATTGCTTGATTCCTTTTCAGAATTTCTATCACTTTTTTGAAGTGATCTTTCACCTCCTGAATTTTGTCTTTGATTTCACTCCTTATGTTGTCCTTTATCTCACAATTCAGTCTAACTATGTATATTCTATACTCCTTCTCTGACATTTCTTCCACTGTGCTGTTAATGAATTCCATTATTGGTACATCTTGGTTTGTTTGGGTGATTTCTTCACTTGTTTTTCATGTTGTTTGTGTGTCTACCTGTCTAGCAGTATGGATCTGATGTAGTACAATTTCTACCCTGTAGATTTATAAGTGTCCCTGAAGGTTTCCAGTATCTTGCTTTTAAGTGGGAAACACACAAATAAGGAATAATAACAGCCACCAATGCAAATGATATGCAACCTTAGATCAACTATTTCCTACTATGTCATCCACAGTTTTGTCACAAAAAACAAAACTGATGTGTTTAGTTATTGCCTACAATAAAAACAGTAAATTTGCAAAGGAGTTACAATTTTAAATGTTGGACAGAGAACAGAAGTGGTATAGGATGTGATGTTAATGAAGAAGGAGGAGAGTAGATAGAAGTAACAAAATATAGGAAGAGTGAAAGTGGGAATAATGGAGGTTGGCTGTTAGCAGGAGAAAAGAGAGAAAGAGAATCAAGGGAAACAAATAAGAGAAATATGTATTTAAAATAAAAATATTTTTAAAAATTAAAAAAGAAAAAATATAAATAAAAGAATACAAAGCAAACTGAAATATACTGTTTAGTCATCCTAGTCCTCAATAAATTGATGCATGAAAAATACTTGGTTTCAAAAATGGTAGAAATGTGGGAGAAAAAAGAAAAGGAAAAAAATCTCAATGAAAACTTGAACAATTGTTTCTGTTGGAGTTCAAAAGTTTCTCGGCTTCCCTTCTCAGCAGTTAGGTGGGGTTGTCTGTATTTGATGCTTGCTCCACCCTCAGGATTGGTGGGTTTGTTAGGGTGAGAGGGTTAATCCTGGAGGTGAAACTCTGGAAGAGGGGTGTAAGCTTCGGTATGCTCCAGGCTCTTTGCTGAACGTCAATTGGTCTGGAGATTTTAAGTCAGCACACCTTCAGATCCCACACCGAAAGCAGCACCCAGGGAATCTCCTCTTGGTTCTACTCATGTGGTGCAGGAGACTCTTCTTAGCTCACTACGTTGCCTGTGCGCTCCATATTTCCTGGTTTTTGATTAAGTCTCCAAACTCAATCTCTCCTACTCCCACCCTTTTGAATCCCTGGTCAGGCATTTCTCTCCCAGCTGGTCCTGAGGGCAGGGTGCCAGGACCTGCACACCTGTCACAAAGCTTCATGCTAGACCAGGTGGGTCTGGTGGCTAAGTGGGGTAAGTTGAATTCCAGCCATATTGGGGGCCAGTTCTTCTGTGTCAGGTGGATCAAAGCCTGATGCCAGGACTCTAGGGCCAGCAGCAAAGCTGTGAGTGATGGGCTGGGTTGGGGGCCAGTGAGGGGTTGGGAAACTGGGGACTGTCCTGGTGGATGCCAGACTGAGCCAGACCTGGCAGGACGGGGGCACCAGTGGGTGCCAGGCAGGGGAGAGAGTCAGGCACCATGTTGGTGCCAGGACTCTGAGATTGCTGGCCTGGATGGGTAGCAGAAACCCAGTGGGTACTGGACCAGCTGGTTGAGTGAGCTGAAAGCAAAATGCCCTCTTCAAAATTTGACTCTCTGTAGCCAGCCCCATCATTCCCTGCAAGACTCATGACTCACAGAGCTGGGGAGAACCTGGCTCTCTCCAGCCTCTCTAACCTGCGTTCCCCAGGCAAAAGGCTCCCAGTTTCTGACTTTGCACAGGCGTGCTAGGTTCAAACAGGCCCAAGTGAACCTTATTGCAAACTCATGGATCTGGGTTTTAATTTCCCTAGGCTCTGCCATGCTGCAGTCCCAAGATGATTTGGTTCTTGGTGACAGATTGATAAACTCCAGTGGAAAGGTTTTTATTATATCAGATTAGTGAGTCAATCAGTCTCTGGTTCAGCTAGGGCAGACTGCCCCTCCAGTCTCAGGGTTTTTCACTCTAAGCCTTGGGTAGACATGGTATTCGTGCTGTTTGAGGTCTGGGTAGCCAGCCAAGCTAAGAGAAATGCTGCCTCACACTAATCTGCCATCTTTGAGCTCCCTCTTGTCATACTTTTATATCCTAAATACACTTAGTTATTTTTACCTTGTAATTCTGATACAGGATATCTATGTTAAACTGATTCAACTTTTTATTGTTTCTACAAGTTTTCACTCATTCTGTGTTTTTTCCTAATTTGTTTAGTAACTTTTTAATCTAATTTTTTATTTATATGAATTTATTTATCTATTTATATATGTATTCATTTATTTTGGTATTGGAGCTTGAACTCCGGGGTGCTTTACCACTGGGCTATGTCCTCAGCCTTTTATATATTTATTTTAATTTGAGATGGGGTCTCACTGAGTTTCTGAGGCTGGACTTCAACTTGCTATCCTCGTGCCTCAGCCTCCTGAGTCATGAGATTACAGATGTGTACCACCACACTGTAACTTTTTATTTGTCAATATGTGATTATTAAGACTTCATCTGTAAAAAAATATTTTGGGGATGTATGCCAGAGAGATTTTTTGGGTTTGTTTTTTATTTTTTGCTTTTTCCTGTCCTTTACCATAAAACATCATTAATGGAGAACAATCTAAAAGTAAATAGTGTGTGTGGGTTTTGAAGGTCACAGGAATGGTGTGTATTCTACTCCCAAACAGGTATAACTATCTCTTGGTTATGAATTCTTGTAAAGACTACTTATAATTCTCCTAATAAATCATGTTCTTTCTTTTATAACCTGAGGTTTACTTTGATTCTGCTCTTTTTGCAGCCTAGAGAATCATCTCCACAAGGACACTTTTTCTGAACAATTATCCATGGTCTCAGATTAGATAAGGTGCTCTTAGGTTCGTATATTTTCTTTCTCAAGGTTGTTTGTTTTCTCTTTTGTTGTAGTACTGGGGATTGAATCTTGCCTTCCCCACACAGCTATATCCCCTGTTCTCCAGGTAGTTTTGATATGATGTTTTTATCATCTGAAAACTTCCTGAGGGGAGACACTACCTTTTCCATCTTTGTATCATTGTGGTCCTGACCCATATTAGACATGAAAAAAAACCTTAGTTGACTAAATGAATAAGCAAACTTCAAAATTAATTTAAGAAATAACACTTTCCTCTTTTGTTAGATTTTATGAATAATTACAAAGAATAGTTGACTATATTAACCAGTACTTGTCAACAGAAATGTGAAAAATAAATGACTGACCAAACCAAAATAGTTGGTATTGGCAGAAACTTTTTGGCATTTTCTAAATGTGTAACGCTAAATAACATATTTAGCAAATATGGGGATGTGGGGATGATGGAATGTGCAGCTCTACTAGCCCAGTGGATTTGTCTATGAGCAGTTATTTTCAAAAAGCCCAAGTTAATTTCAGTAGAAAAGAATTATTAGTAACTTCCAGCTCCAAGCCTCCAGCACTGACACTCATTGGAAATCTCTAGTATACAGTCTTGAGGTTCCAAAGAGTTGGCCTGTCGGTACAATTAAGCAGATCCAATGCAGCTCTTGGGGAAAGTATGGAGTCAGCCTTTTGGAGCGTTCGCTGCACAATCTGTGAAACTTGGTTGAAACACAACGCAGTCTTTTTGATTTCCATCAGTTTGTCATCTCTACCTCTGGCATCTTGAGCTTCGGAACTTTTAGAAGAATAACACAAAATACTTAACACTTCCATCTTTTCTTCTTTTTTCTAAAAACCCCACTATGGCTGTGAATATTCAAAGAGAAAAGAATTTGAAATGTTAGGAATCTTTCAGATTCCATAATCCCCATCTCTATGCACATGAGTGTATCAGGAAGTCATCTACTTGAAATGCATCCCCTTGCATGTCCATAGAAAAACCTTTACAGAATCACCATTGAACAATTCTTGCTTTTTTTTTTTTTTAAGGCCAGGATAAGAAATTAGCATGAAGAAATTTTCATTGATGTTTTAAGGAGCAGCTGATTTTAAAGTCACACAAGAACTTCCTTCTTATTTAATGAAGACATATTTATTGAGCCTTCATATCCCAAGGAAGGTTTATGTTTTTGAAAACTTAATAGGCTATCATTTATAAGATAAGTCAAATGAGGTAGTACATTCTTTTTTTTTTGCTTTTGCTGCCAGAAATCTTAAAATCAATTTTGATTCTTCATGGCAGTGATTTTCTTTAACCTAGCATTTCTGATGAAATTCTCTCTACTCTTTCCATATCCTTCCAATCTCTACTCCTTCTTGACTCTTATAATTTTGCATTTGTAGAATTTTATTTAGTTTTATACACTCTTATTCAGTGATTTTAAGGCAAGATTATATCTAACAGATAGAGGTACATTGGTCTGGCACCTTAATTCTTTATCCACAGAAGTCCAGGGAGGTGTTAGAAATCTTAAAGATAATATTAAGATACATCTGTATCTCCAGTTATTGTGGTTACATAGATATGCTTACACAACATCTGTTATGATATTTTCTTGATACTTAAAATTTTATATAATAATATTTTAAAATAAATTCTTGGTATTTTGTGATTTACCTATGGTTAAATGGCAATATGAACTTATAGTAGTTTGGTAGGTGTCCTCAGGAAACATATCCCCCTAGCACCTCTGAATGACTGTATCTAATAAAAGGGTGTATTAACTTTCTACCTCTATGACAAAATACCTTGGAAACATGATGAAAAGGAGGATTTATTTGGCTCACAGTTTCAGAGGCTTCTGTCCATGGTTGGCTAGGTCCACTGTTTCTGGGCCTTGCATCATGGCAGTAGAAAGCCATGGTGGAATAAAGTTGCTGACCCTGTGGCCCCTAGAGGCAAAGAGTGAGGGAAGAAGTGTACAGGGACAAAAAACCCCTCCCGGGGCCTAGGGACCTACTTTTTCCAGCAAGGTCCCACCTCCTACAATTTCCACCACCTCCCAATAATGCCATCAAATTCTCAATCCATCAATGAATTCACAGATGACATCAACTTCTCAAAAACCTTACCTCTGAATCAAGGAATCAAAGCCTAGGAAATCAAGCCCTCAAAACATGAGCCTTTGGGGAACATTCCAGATCCAAGTCATAACAAACATCTTCTACAGAATTAAATAAGGTACAGATTCTAAAATGAGATCATCCCAAATTTGGGTGGGACCTGAAACCAATGGTAAATCTCCTCATAAGAGACAGAAAAGGAGACAGCTCAGGGACACAGGGGAGAAATCCATTCAACTAACATGTTCATGCTCCCTCCCCCACAAGGCTATTGTAAAAAAGAAATATTAGAAACTTGGTGACTTAAAACAACAAAAAATGTATTCTCTCACAGTTCTAAGGCTGAATCTTAAATCAAGGTATCAGGATGACTGAAGGTTCTCCGTAGGCTCTAGGAGAACATCCAATCTCTGCCTCCATCTTCAAATGGCACAGAAATTGAACTCAGATTGCCAGGGGGAATTCTACGCTCAAGTAAATTCTGTCATGAGTAGAGGAAGATGAAATATGTGATTCCAGAGGTTCATTTTGGACCCACTGCCATACTGACACTCAAACGTAGCATGAAGTCACAGCAAAAGCAGTACAAATCCTGATGCTGAGAACATGGAAAGTAGTTGGAGATAAGGCAAGAAAATCTGTAGGTTGATTGACTCTGTTGACTCCCTCCCCTGGCAGAGAGTGCTGGAGTTGGAAGCCTAGGCTCAGCACACCAAGCTCACCACACCTCACCACTGAGCACTCCAGGACAGGAGCCATGTGTGTCCTTGGCTGCTGTTGGTCAGGGCTGAACTTCAGCTGGCACTGGCAAAGAGGCTCGTCTTGTGCTTCCCCACTTTTTTGGCAGGAAGACCAAAGAAAAACATCAGCTTTGGAACAAGTCATGCACTGGCGTAGTACAGTTCACTGTTATGTGGACAGCAAATCATTTTTCCATGTGTTTGTGAGGTTTATATGTGAGCTACAGGTTTGTGGGTGCAACCAATCCACCCTTGCTCTTTGGTCTTGGATCCACAAGTAATTGATGTTGCTGGCGATGCCTTAGGTTGTTCATCAAACCACTGCTATCTTATCTGAGAAAAAGTCAACCTTCCTTCCTTCCTGCCTTCCTTCCTTCCTTCCTTCCTTCCTTCCTTCCTTCCTTCCTGCCTTCCTTCCTTCCTTCCTGCCTTCCTTCCTTCCTTCCTTCCTTCCTTCCTTCCTTCCTTCCTGTCTTCCTTCCTTCTTTCCTTCCTTCCTTCCTTCCTTCCTTCCTTCCTTCCTTCCTTCCTTCCTTCCTGCCTTCCTGCCTTCCTGCCTTCCTGCCTTCCTTTTCTTTCTTCTTTCGCTCTCTCGTTTCTTTCTTTCTTTTGCTCATTCTCTCTCTTTCCTTCTTCTCTTGCCTTCCACCATCCCTACCCTATTTTTTCCCCTCCATGTTCTGCTTCTCCTCCTTTTTTCTGTGTGTCACTTACTGATGGTTCCTAAGTGGAATGAGGAAAGAAAGAAAATTAGGAGTACATGAAGCTGAGCCAATCTCAAAGCATAAAGTTCTTTTAAAAAATATTTGAAGACATTTTAGCTCTCCTGAAAGCAATGGAAACCATGAAGTGTGGCATAAGGAGTTCAGCTATGAGGATGCTCAAGGCAGAAATGGCACCCTGATGGCAACTCAGGGGGAGGGACATCCATGTCATTCTATGAGTGTGCAGAAGTACTTTCTTCAGATTCTTGTCCTGTAGTAAGGAGAATAGAGAGTTCTTGCATTCAAAATACCTACAATACTCTTGGGAAGACAAGTGGATTCATCAGAAGGAAAATGGGAAAACTAGGCAATGTATGAACATAAAGAATTTAGGGTAAAGGAAGGAATTTCTTGTGTGTTTGTTTGTGACAGAAATATTTCCTAACACTAAATTTTGCATATGAGTGTAGTATGGTTACTTATGGTTGCAAAAGAAGGGCATTTCAGCCCCAGGGAAGAGTATAATCAAATAAAATGATATTCAGAGGAAAATGAAGACTTTGACTTGGTCAAGGCACAGCTCTCATGGGTGATGGTAGTAAATGAGCTTGGTTAAGAAGATTTTAGGAAGATGCATAAGCTATGTCACTTTCTTCTTTTTAGCTTTATCCTGGCTGGGCTGATATTCTTGTTCTTTGATCAGAAATGGCCAGGAGTATGGGATAAGGCTCCTGACCATTTTATTTTAAGTTCTCTCTCTCTCTCTCTCTCTCTCTTTCTCTTTGGGGATCCACTTTTCTTATTCTTATCCTATAAATTTTTTTCTTTAAACTTTGATTTTTTGTCAGTGTTACTTTTTATACTTATTTGTTCAAATTTAAACACAAGCAGCTGGGCACCCAGAGGAGCACTCCTATATTCTCAACAGCTCAGAAGGCTGAAGCAGAAGGATCACAAGTTCAAAGCCAGCCTCAGCAACTTAATGAGGCCATAGGTAACTTAGAAAGTTACAAAATAAAAAAATAGAAAATAAAAGGGCTGGGGATGTGGTTCAGTGGTTAAATGCCCCTTGGTTCAATTTCCCTTGGTTAACAAAACAAAACAAGACCATTAACAAATACTTGGTTCAAAAAAAAACCATAAACAAACAAAGTTTAGACACAAACATACTAGGTCTACTCAAGGTCAGGGTCTTACTGTCGCTGTCTTCTGCCTCTACATCTTGTCTCACTGGCACGTTTGCAGGAGCAATAACACACATGGAGCTGTCATCCCTATGAGGACAATACCTTTTTTTGGAATCCTCCTGAAGGAAATTCCTGAGGCTGCTTTAAAGCTAACTTTCTTTATAAGTAGAAGAAATACTTTCTAAAACAATCATAGAAAGTATAGCAAATATATAAATATTACTATTCATTTATTACTATTATCAAGTATCATGTACTATCTATAATTGTATTTTTTTATACTTTTTTATAAGTGGCTGTGTAGTAGGTTGGTTTACACCAGTATGATCCCAAACACATTAGAATGCATTGAGCTATGGAAATATTAGGATGATCAGGATGTCATGGGTGGTAGAACTGTTTCAGCTCCATTGGGCGTGGTGGCACATGCCTGTAATCCCAGTGACTCTGGAGGCAGAGGCAGGAGGATAGCAAGTTCGAGAACAGCCTCAGCAATTTTAGCAAGGCTCTAAGCAACTTAGCCAGATTCTGTATCAAAAAAAAAAAAAAAATGACTAGGAATGTGGCTCAGTGGTAAAGTGCTTCTGGGTTCAATCCTGATTACCCCCCACCCAAAAAAAAAGGAAAAAAGAAATGTTTTCATTCCATTGTGATCCATGAGACTTCCACTGTCTATGCAGTTTGCTATTGACCTGAACATTCTCAAACAGCACATGAATTACCCTCAGAGAGGCCTCCTCACCTGCATGGCTCTTCCTCTAATTCCGTTCAAAAGGCAGCTGTCACTGCACTCTTTAGGACTGGTATAGTCTCCTTACGTCTTTTTGTTGCCCAACCTCTCTTCTCCTTCTTTATGAATATACTTCCATTTTTCCCTGAAGTTCTTTTACGTCTCACAAGTATTCCTCAACTGATTCCTGATGGAAACTTTCTTCAGCAAGTAGTGAAGTTATGATGGCTTATCTCCCAAACTGCAAGAGGAATAAAAGAGAATAGGAAGGAGCAATGGAACCAGAGTGGACAATAATCTCAGATGCACGTTATCCCTCTCTCTCTTTCTCTTGGTGTTTTAAAAAACCTTTGTCTTATGTAGGTGATAAGTCCAAGGGATAGAGTCAGCTTTGTTTTTTAAGTTCAGAGCAACTTCAAGTATTGCCGTCAATATTTAATTATTAACGCATGATAGCAATGAAAGCGGCACCGGCGACAGCAGGCAGATCCCACCATCTGCTACTGCTTCAGGGCTAAGAGGGGTACATTTTCAAAGACGTCTGTTTTGGAGGTACTTTATGGTTTTTTTTTTTTTTCATCATTTGCTTTCCATTTGATTTGAGGACACAGAGGACTGAGAACATTTTTAGAATTTGTTCCCCTACTAATATGCTATTAATTTCCAGCTGTACTATTCTAAGCTCTATGTCATTTAAAAAATTTCTATTTGAATATATTTCAGCTTTTCCCATATCCTTCTTACTCAGTAGGTATTAGAACTGCCAAAAGTATTCCAGACGCCTTTGCATGGCTGCGTAAAGCAGACTCAGTGCGTCCTTGGTCTCACACATGAGTGAGTGGCCCTACCCAGAAACCTGAGTCTGGCCCTGCTTCTCCTTTGGGGGGTCTCTGCCAGCACATGGGGTCCTGGAGTGGAGCTCTAGACCACAGATGCCAAATCAGTAACATCTGCACATCTATTCACTCAGACTTCTTGCTGCAGAGCAAAAATGGCTTTTCTTTTGATACTGTCATTAAAGATCAACTCAGTTTTACTTTGCTTCTATTTTATCCAGTCTCCGGGATTCACACTATTCACTTAGGCTTCATGGAACCAAGATTGGAAGTCAGTTCTTTCTTTCTTTTGATACTGGGGATTGAACTCAGGGGCACTCAACTACTGAGCCACATCCCCAGCCCTATTCTGTATTTTATTTAGAGACAGGGCTTCACTGAGTTGCACTTAGTGCTTCGCTATTGCTGAGGCTGGTTTTGAACTCACCATTCTCCTGCTTGAGCCTCTGGAACTGCTGGGATTACAGGTGTGTGTCACCACTCCTGCCTGTTGACATACTTTTTACCCCCAACTGTTTTAAGAGCTGAGAATAATACTTGGAATATCCTTCCAAAAATACTCTGTTTCTAGAAAGGTGTTACATTAAAATGTGATCTGACATGAATTAAACTATGTCCCTCTTAATGTAATTAAAACTTTCAGAAGTTTTTCTTTCCCACATAAAAATTGTATAGTTCAGTCTATGATCGCTCAGTAGAAGCTGAGTGAGATAGATCTGCCATATATATTTCTTAATTTATTTTATTAAGGATGTGAAGCCCTTTTAAAAATCATAGCTAAACCTAAGTCCTAGAAGCTGTCCATATTTGGGGGACATTATTTCTCCTGTGTTACTATTAAAAGCAATGAAACAGTAAACCATGTTGTTACAGGTTTTCCATCAGAACTTCTGATAAAACTGAATGGTTCCCAGGGTTATTCCAAGCTTACACTACCTTCCTGAAGTGCTTAATCTCATTACACCTGCATTTGCCCTGATGTGCTCTCCAAAGATTATTCTGCCTTCAAACTTCAGCAAGAAAACAGAGATCATTAGGTGAAAACCGTCTCAATTCTCATCTTTTCACTTTACAGTGTGTACATGGCTCTTAAAGACTTAACTATTTTCTAGTTATCAGGACCAAGCCTTAGCCCTGTTTCTTCCCACTGGAAATCCCTCCACTATGATTTTGGTAATGAAACGTCTTGGACTCATTCAAAATTCCACTTGAATCTTGGATTTATTATTTACTGTTGCCTCTTTTTAGATGCATTGGTTGAAATTTCTGAGCTTTTGCTCCTCCATCTGAGCTAGGGCTAGAGAAGCAGCATGATCAGCCAATAGTGGACAGAACAATGGTGATTCTTCCTGTCCACACTTCAGAGGGGGTTCTTTTATGATCTGTGCCAACCAAAGATTCCAGGACTTGAAAAGCCATGATTTCACAGTTCCTGAGTCCTTCCTAGTCCCTGGAGCTTCTATATCCTTAGTTCTACAGGGAGCAAGACTTCCTGGGATGACATTTGCATCTTCCCAATTTTAGGGGTGGTGGATTCTTCAAATTCCGATAATTTCAATCCCCTTAAAAACCCGTGAAAACTATGCTGCCTTTTCAGGAGGCGATCTGAGCCACTCCGTGGCCTGTATTGCATACTTACCTGTGTTCTTTCATTTTTCTAAATGAATTCATGTTTGTTACTCTGTGTGACCCACTTGAAATCCTTCCTGTGACTTTGCAAAGAATTTTTAGATCCAACGCCTGCTTTGTCCCATCCCCACTCCCATCCCCACCTCCACCTCCAGCCCTTTTGGGCTGAAACTGCTTTGAAGTAGGTGAGGGGGTCCTGCCTACAACAAAGTCAGATGAAATTAATTGTGTAAGAGTCTGATAAAGACTTCAGACATGTTTGGGAATTTTAAAAATGAAGACACAAACAACTGCCATTAAAAGTAAAAGTAGATTTCAAACAAAAATGGCAGACATGAAAAATTGTAAAAAAAAATCTTAGAAATGAACAATGCATAACAAAATGATTTCTGTGTACCTTTGGAAAAGAAATTAATGTATTGGAAGAAATTGTGAAATATTTCACTCAAATGCCTTACAGAAGAACAAAGACGAAAAAATGAAAAAAATAATAGGAGACAAAAATGATGGATTCAAACATTCATTTGTAACTCAGTGGAAATTGTGAGGTACAGAATGGAAAAATCAAGAAAGAATCAATATTCAAAGGGATAATAATTCTGTATTTTACAGAAGTGAAGAAAGAAAGAGTACTCAGCTCCACAGCTCAGGCCAAATCCACAAGCCCTCCAGAGTGTCCTCTCTTTTCCTCAGCTCACATGAATTAACTTGAAAAAAAGTAATATGTCTATCTGAAAGGAAAATGCAGATGCTGTCCCCTAGAGGTTCCAGCAGTTCCCTTTGATGTTCTGAGGAGGGAGCTGAGACTCAGAAATTTGGAAGGAGGTGCAATTTGAAGAGGGGGACCCAGGCCATCCAGTGTATTTCCTGTCTATTGCCCCATCATACCCTCTTTTTCTCTCATAAAAGTGTCTGTACCCCTGAGTGCCCAGAAGATGGAGATTGGAAACAGAAAAATCTTGCTGATCTTTCTCAGAGTCTGCTTTGAATAAACCTGTATTCTTCCACTAAATTCTGTCTCCCAAGTTTTTGGTTGAGTAGTGAGCAGCAGAACCTTTGATTCCCATAAAAACATTACACCAATTCCAAGAACATCAGAATGATATTAATGGGGTGTCCATTTGGGGTACAGGTTCTTGGTGTCAGGAACAAAGAATTGAGCAAGACAGGAAGAAGTAGTAGCAAAGCATAGATTTATTGAAAGTAAAAGTGAAAATTGCACTCAATAAAGTAAAGCCATGGAATGTGTCAAGCAAGAGTGACTCAAAGACCTGATGTCTAAACATGTCCTTGAGTCTTGTCCTATATGCTGAGTTATTCCTCAACCCTTCTCCCCACAGACTGATTGAAGACCTTGTCCCACTTGTTCCAGTTGGTCACCATATTTTTGCATAATGAGAATACAATTTCCATTGGTTTCTTTATTTTCACCTAATTAGAATACAGAACCTGTGGCAGGAGTTGCCATGGTAACAGGGACAAGATAACTCATTTCTCCTTCTTTTACTCTAAGAGTCATTGTTCTTGTATCCTGCCTGTTTCATCTTGATGTCCCTAAACTCTTACCTCAAAAATTCCAGTGAAGTTATTATTAGAAATTAAGACTGGAATTAAAGACTTTGTCTCCTGCTTATGACTACCAGGTGGCCCACAAGTATTCAGTGAATGACCAGTGATGAAACGAGATTTTTGACTTTATGGAAAGACACAAACATGCATAGTCTGTGTTAATGATGTTGTTTTCCCATGACAATGAGTAAAATAATTTAGATTATGAGGTGGGTTAAAATAAAATCTAGGTAGATGCTGTACATAAGAGATATTATTACAAGAAAGAGAAAAATAAAGCTACCCAGGAAGTTTGAAAATACAGGTTGGAAAATAAAAATTTGCACATTGGTAGGTATTAGTTGCTACTTACAATTTTTGACAGAGTTCTATTAGGGAAATGAGTTCAGCATGCTAAGTCTTTCTCTAAAAAGATCTCCTTCTAGAGGATAAGATTTTAGCCCAACCTCTCCTCAAGATTTCTCAGCCAAAGAACAGGAACTAGCCCAGATCATAAGATTGAGGAGGTTGCCTCCAACCTTAAGGTGACCTCAAGGTAGCCTCCATTAAATTTAAAAAGACAGGGATGGCAATATCCAGAAGCAGTGAGGACCAAACGTTTCAGGGTCATTTTAGAGTAATAACCAGTTGTAATTAACCTATTGATAGGTTAACAAAACAAACAAACACAAAACAAACACCTAGAAAACTGCACGAAATATAGGAGTTAAAAAACCTATTTTCAAGCATCAGAATGTGGACATTGTTGGATTGTGATCCTTGAAGATGGTACTATAAATTTATAGTTGTTTAGGCTTTTTGTCTGGAGGTGATTTTCAGAGTGCAAAGCTGGAAGTGCCTAGTGAGGAAACAATGCCTAGTGCTGCCACCACATAGAAGAGACAGAGGTGCAAGAAGGAACCAAGGCATGTAGAATATGTGGAAGAACATTGCAAGAAGAGGGTTGTGAGGATAAAACATGGTCGGGGGCGGGGGAAGTATGGTACAGCACTTGATTCACATGCCAGAGATCCTTCATGCCCTATCTCTGCCTCAAACAAAACCAAAAAACACAAGAAAAAGAAAAAAAGTAGAAAAAGAAAAGGCATTTGAGAAATCTGCAGAGGGGGCTCCATCAGTCTTTCGTTGAATATCAATCTTTGCAATGCCTCGGGTGAACATCCATAAGGCCTGCCTAAAAGTCACTTTCAGAAAAAGAACCACTACTGGGAAGCAACAACTTTCAAACTTCACTTAGGGTGGAGAAGCATTTACATTCCTCTCAGTCAGAGAGAAGAGGCTGCGTTGAATACTTTGAGTATTAGAAAGAGAATATGAAAAGTGAACACCTTAGATATGGGACTAAAAGGCATCTAAAATAAAGGCTGCTCTAGGCCCACCCTGAAAGCACTTAAAAATAATCTTTGTTAGTGTATAGCTATGCTGAGGTAGACTACCTGAGGTGACTGTGAGTCTCACTAAGCCTAATATAGAAGATGACCTCTCAGTAATCCCAGCATTTAGGGGAAAGACGTTTTTACCCAAGGGGATCACTGCCATTTTTTTTTTTTTTTTTTTACATTTAGCCGGGACCCTCTGGGGGCCGGGTAAATGGGTTTGTGACTATCCGACTTGCACTTACCAAGCAAGACTTGTTGGATCTTCTCTCCTTTGAGTTGTCGAGTCTTAGTTGGTCCAAACTCAAGTGGAAATCTCAGATTGGAGAGTTTCGACAAGATGTCAATAGCAAATAAATACTTAATTTTCCAGCAGTGTGCACGTGACAGTCGTATCAGGATAGAGATGAGTCCTCAACCCTAAGTGGTAGCTTCATTTGCAGGAAGTACCAATTTATAACATCATCTGCCTCAAAGACCTGTATCTGAAAGGACTGATTACAGTTTTAGGGTCCCAAAGACACTAGAACTTTTCTACAGGAGGGTTTCCTCATTCAGAAGAATCACCTCTGGCACCTGTGAGCATTCATGGCATAGACTTGGAAATGATCAAAGGCTGTGTTACCTTCTCTTCTCCAATTTGAATCCTACCTAAAAAACAACAGTTAAAATTGGGTGTCCCTCTCCCCCATGGGATGAGATAGGACAATAACTTGGCCATTAGCATCTAGTGGAATCATAAACGTTTAAGCTCCCTTCCTCCCCAAGTTTCTCCAGTTGCATGGGGACTTTGATTACTCTTTAGGACATGAAGACTCCAGTACCACACCTGTTCATCTTTATGCTTAAAGTGGCTGAACTATGTACAGAGAGTGGATGGGTTCAGGGTTGTGGAAGGGATTAAATACCAATGAGCAAGGATTGGCATTCACTTTCATTTTCAACTGACATAGAACTGCACTCATCTTAACTAAATGAAGCACATGTTTTTATTCTGCTGCAAACTCTATATTGCTCTCTAGATCATAATTATTATCACCTCTCTTTCAATTTTGGAGAGTCTCTGACTCCACAGCCAATATGGCTTTTAGTTCAATGATATTTATGTCCTTTGCTCGACACAGGCTTGGAATCATTTGAGGAGTATTGTGGTTTACTCTTGTGGCAATGCAGGAATGTTCAGAGGTGAGATGATTAGATTATGAGAACTGGATTCTAAGCAGTGGATTTATTCATTTGATGGATTATTAATTTGAAATGGATTACTTGGTGGTGGCTATAAGCAGATAGGGAGTGACTGAAGAAAGTAGCATGGGAGTGAGGGCATTCCCTTGGGAATTATATTTTGTCCCTTGTACCTCTTTCTCTCTCTCTTTTTCTCTCCCTCTGCCTTTCAAATTCCATGAACTGAGCACCTTTCCTTTGCCACACCATTCTGCCATGATATTCTGCTTTACCTCAAGCTCAGAGCAAAGGAGTCAGCTATCCATGGACCAAACCTTTGTAACCATGAGCCAAAATACATTTTTCATTCTCTAAATTGCTCGTCAGGTATTTTGATCACAGTGATGAAAAGCTGACTAACACAAGGAGTTAGTCCTAAATTGAGATTAGGAAGATAACATCTCTTACATTCTCACTTTCAATGTAAGGCTAAGGGAGTTTTCCAAAATGGTAGAGACGATCACACTATTTTATATTGGATGTTGGTATTCTGTACTTCTCCAATGGATCAGGTCACCTTCCTTAATGTTGAAATCTAACCTAGCATAACAACTGCCTGAGCCTCCCTAGCTGCTGGGATTATAGCCGTGTGTACCACCATGCCCAGCTGATTTTAAATTCTTTGAATAATCATTTCTGAAAAATACCTACATACCAATATCTACCTGATGTCTGATCAAATGACCAAATACCATGATCTAACTAAGGCTAAAGATAATTTATAAAATTAACCATCAGAACCATGTGTTTTGATCGTCATGTTTGCTACTAATTCTATGAACTTCCCTTAAATCTTGTTAGTAGATCCTCATGGTCCTCACACTTCCTTTTAGGAGAACCTATCTCTGTCAATATTTCATTGTGTAACTATAAACTGTCAAAATAGGTGAAAAGTCTTATATTTTATCTTTTAAATAACAAGTTAATCTCATACAGGTTCCTGAGTGTTGGTGAAAGATATGAGATATCTGTATCAAAGAAAAATAATTTTATTATTCCCAGTAACATCTATTGCTATTATCAGTATCAACCAAAATATCAATATTTGCACCACATCCTCCAGACCCACTATGTAAAGATAGCCAAATGATGTCTACTCAAGCTGTATGTGCATTGTTATAGGAGAGAAACCTTAAGTTTTAGCAAATATTGTTGATAACTATAGGATGCCTACTTTTTGCCCTACCAGAACAAATCTTGCCCTGCTAGGAGGTGCCATCTCAATTCGCTATATAAAGGTCCTTGAACAGGGTCTCGTGGTACACATCTGTAGTCTCAACTACTCAGAAGACTATAGTGGGATCAACTGAGCCCACAAGTTCAACACCAGCCTGAGCAACATAATGAGACCTCATATCAAATTTTAAAAAAAAAAATCCTTGAAAATCATAGTCTACAGCAAAGGATGCAAGTGCCAGGTTGCTTGGAAGAGGCACAGAAACCCAGAGACCAATACTTTTTTAATGTTAAAGTAATTCCATATTCTTCAAATATGTCCCGCTTTTTCATGATGTATTAACCTTCTTCTATACTACTGGATAATGTTTGCTAATAACTTTTTAGTATCTGTATATCTATTAAAGATGTGTCTCTGTAAATTTCACATTCTATAAATTCCTTGTGAGATTTTGGAATCAAGACTATGCTGACCAAAAATAAGTTGCAAAGTGTTGCTCCTCCTATTTTGTGAAATGTTTTGTGGAGAACTGACTTATTATTCTATTAACTATTTTAAATAATTTAGCATTGACACTACCAGGGCTCACTGTTTTACTTGTGGGAAAGAGGCCAAATTATTAATTACATTTATTTATTAGGTATAGATTTATTCAGTTTTTATAGTCTTTTGAATTCATTTTAGCAAATTGGGAATTTTTTAAGGAAGTAATATTTCAATTTTATTCAAATTTTCACATGATTTCGCCATGAAGTCACATTATTCTTCTAATGACTGGAAGATTGGTAGGAATGCCCCTTACTTTTCTTTCCTGATCTTGGAAGTTATTGTTTTCTCCTTGTTGTTTGACAGACTAATATGGCCTATTGGTTTTATTTTTCTTTCATCAAACTTCTAACTTTGTTTCATTTGTTCTACAAGATGCTTATTTTCTATTTTTCCATGCTCTTTTATTTCCTTCATTTTAACTTCATTTGTTTTAACTTGGTCCATTTTCTCACAGTAGGTTTTTTTGTTTGTTTGTTTTTTCTTGAGAAGTATCACCTTGGATAGAGTACTGTTTCCCAGTGGGAAAGGGATCAGTTTATCAAGGGGACATAACAGATCCCCAAATATACAAAGCAAAATGATAGAATTGAAAAAAGAGAAATAGAAAAATTCACAACTATTCTTAATGTATTAATAATCTTCTCATGAAATGAATATAAAAATTAGAAATTAACACATAAACATACCACAACCAAATTCGATTCAAGTACCATTTATAGAATATACTGCAGAGCACCAGCAGAATGCGCATGACTTCCATGTGAACATTAATATTTACCAAATGGACTATATTTTGGTTCACAAAATAAGTCTAAGTTTAAAAAAATTCAATCCATACAAACTATCATCTTTGGCAATGATGGAATTTAGTTAGAAATCATACTAGAAATACCTACAAATTCTATAAATATTTGGACAAAAAAGTCATTAACTTATAAATAATCATTAGGTTAAAGAAGGAATAAATACAGAAACTAGAGAGAAGTGTTTTGAATTGAATGAAAATGAAAACGGCACAAAATTTCATGGAATGGTGTCAAAAGAAAGACTTGGGAAATTTTATAGTACTGAGAATTTATGCTAGAAAAAAATTATTTTCTAAATGATCTAAGTTTCTACACTGAGTCTGGAAAAATATAGTATATTAATCCCAAATAATAAAATGTGAAATAAAAAAAGCTCAGAGTGAAATTAATTAAATGGAAAACAAATGAAAAACTCATTCTTTGTGAAGATCAATAAATAAACTACTCAAAAAATTTATCAAGATAAAAGGAGAAATAACATACAAATTATCAAGAAATATCAGGAATAAGAGTGTTTATGTCACTACAGATTCTGTGGATGTTTAATATTAGGAATAACCTTCTGGCAATTTGTGAATGGATAATTTTTTGCAAGAGGCAAATCACCAAAGCTCACCAAAGTAGAAATAAACCCAATTGCCCTATCTTTATAAAATAAATATTTTAAATATCTTTATTGAAATATAATTCATATATCAGAAAATCCACTTATTCACTTTATTGGAAAATCAAATATTTTAGAATATTTATAAAGTTGTATAACCATAATCATGATCAATTAGAAAGCATTTCTTTTCACATTAGAAATAATACCCATCCTTCTCAGCAGTCATTTCTAATTCTCTCCTAAACCCCCAGCTGGAAGCAAACACTAACTTCCTATAGATTTTTTAACTGAAGACATTTCATACAATGAAATGATAAAATATGGTCTTTAATGCATATTGTTGGTGGGAAACTGAGTTGTTTCCATTTGGGAGCTATTGTGAATATTCATGTACTCATTTTGTTGTGAACATATATCTTCAAGCAATTTAATTTTTATTTCTCATAAACTCAGGAATAATTGCTATAGATTATATAATTGGTAACTCTATATTTAATGTTTTGAGGACATCTCACACTGTTCTCCAAAGTGGCTACCATTTTAAATCCAAATAGTAATTTATGAGGGTTCTAATTTCTTTATGTACTTGTTGAACTTGTTCTTTGTCTATTATCATTTATTCAACTGGATATGAAGTGCTATCATTGTTTTGATTAGCATTTCTTTAGTGTCTTATGGTGTTGAGCATCTTATGTTTATTGGATATTTGTATATTTTATTTAGAGAAATGCTTATTCATATCTTTTTCTAACTTTCAAAGGCTGTAATTATCAAGTTGTGAAAACTCTTTACAAAATCAGGATTCAAATCTTTTATCAGATACATGGTTTGAAAATATTTTCTCCCATATTGTGATCGCCCTTTTACTTTCTTGATGATATCCTTTGAATCACAAGAGTTTAATTTTAATGGAGTCCAATTTGTCTATTTTGTCTTCCTTTTGGCAGTTTTGTGTTTTGGACCCCTAAGAACATTACCTAATCCAAGATCACAAAAATATACTCCTTTTTAAATAATTTCATAGTCTTAGTTCTTACACTTGGGTCTATTATGAATTTTGAGTTAATTTTTACATATGGTGTAAGGTTGGGATTCGGTTTCATTTGTTTTGTATGTAAATACTCAATGACCCCAAGATCATCTCTTGAAATGCCATTTTTAGTTATTGAATTATTTTTAGCACCCTTGTCAAAAACTAATTGACATTAAATCTGGGGGCTTAGCTCTGAACTCAGAATCACAGTTTTTGATCTTTGTGTCTACCTTTATGCCAATACTACACAAGACTGATTATTATAGCCTTACAAGTTTTGAAATTAAGAAGTGTGAGTCATCCAAATTTGCTCTTCTTTCTCAAGCTCATGTTGACTGTTTTGGGTCCTTCACTGTAAGGAATTCCTGTAATTTTATGTTGCCTCAGCATCCATTTTGAACGTAAGTTAGACTTTCTCATACCAGAAGCAGGGCTTAGTCACCCTTGACAAAGTTTCCCGTTCCCTACCTCTACCCAGTTCCTCTATGTGAGCAATCCAGATGTCTGCCTTGTATAACTGCCACCTCTTTGTATCAGGAGGAGGCGACAGTTGGATACTACCTATTTGACTGACCCCACTGACATCCACACTTGGTAAAACCTGCACAACGTGCTGCAGTGACAACCTCTCAGTCACAACATGACCTGGTACAATTTATGACTGATGGTTCTAATATCACTAATTAAGAACTCCTGCAAGGAAACCTGGTGGGGTAGCACTTTGGACTCAAATTAAAGTTTGACTCAAAGCTCCCTCCCTTTCTTTCTCTTGTTCTCTATCCACTGGTTAAATTTGTGTGTCGCCAATAGCCTCCTTTATCCCACTGGTCCTATGAAGTATGCTGGGGTCTTCTAACTATAAAAGCAATGAATGGCTTCTATTATTCCTTGTGCTTTGTTGAGTTGCCTCCTCTGTGTGTTACTTGACAGACACACCCAGTCTTACTATTTTCCTGGTCAGGGTTCTCCTAGAGAGTGTCTATCTTCCTAGGAATTGAGTGGACACAGGTCAGACAAAAGTCACAAATTTTGTCAGCCAATATAAACAAGTTTCCTGTGAGAGAGACCCCTGGTCATGGGTCGGACACTTAGTTATTAGGCTATCTTCCAAGATAAAGATATGTCTTTGAAAGGCACACTGTAAACATCCACACCCAGTCCCCTGGAGCCTTTTCAGGGCAGAGCTAGAGTTTATAGTCATGCTTCTGAGAAACACCTCAGGAATAACTTTAAAAGAAAAAATGTGATACTTGTTTTTCCACATGAATACTAAGTTCATGGGACAAGATGAAAAAAAATTCCAGCTGCGATTTTGGTAGGGATTTTACTGAATCTGTAGTTCAAGTTGAGGAATATTGCTACTTAAACAATATTGTCTGTGATTAATGAATATGAGGTTTATTTTCATTAATTTAGGTATTCTTTAATTTCTTTCGAGATCATTTTTTTGCAGTTTTCAGAGAAAATTTTTTTGTGTTCTTCTATTAAATTTATTCCCAGGTATCACATTAAATTTAATAGAACTGTGTTCTTAACTTCATTTTTGGATAGTTCATTATCAATGTATATGAATCCAATTAATACATGTATATTGATCTTGTATAATGTAACTTACTGAAAAAAAATTCATGAATTCCTTTTGATTTTCATAATTTCTGTACTTGTGTGTGTGTGATTTATATGTGATATGTATATATATGTAATTTTATAGGCAAATGGTAATAACTTTACTTCTTTCTTTCCAACTTGAAAGCTCTTTGTTTTTCTTACCCAATCACCCTTCAGAAATTCCTGTTAAATTATGAGTATATATGGTAAGAACAGAAGGCTTGTCTTATTCTTGATCTTAAGTGGAAATTATCCAGTATTTCAACTTTAGCTAACTGTGAGACTTTGTGGGTATGAAAGAACTGAACTTTGGTTAAATCTTTCCCACAAGGAAAACTCCAGGCCCATATAATATATACATATATAAAAATGACATATTTTTAATATATAAATATATATTTTATTTATATATTTTTCATTTTATATATAAATTTTATTTTATATATAAAATATATAATGATTTCTTCATAACTTCTCTGAAAATTTTGAGAGCTCTTCACAATTTATTCTATTAGGCCAATATCGGCCTGAAAGACGAAAATATCATAAGATAAAAATTACAAACCAATATAGCTTATTAACATAAATGCAAAAATTGTTTGAAAATTAACCCTAAGTCCAAAACATATAAAGAATAGTACATTATGACATGTATGCTTTCTCAGGATTGCCCAGTTTATTTAATATTTGAAAACTGAATTGATACAATTCATATATTAATAAAAAGGGAGCATGAGAATATCAATTAATTCAGGAAAATAATTTAAGAAACTCAAGATCCATTTCTGACAAAGACTTTCAGCAAACTAGGAGTAGAGGAGCTGTGGTTTGAGCATGGTTGGTTCCCATTAAAACCCATGTTAAAATGTAGTTTCCAGTGTAATAATTTTGAGAGGTGCTGGGGTCTTTAATAGTCGGTAGGTCACTAAAAAAGATTAATGTCTTTGTCCATCTCAGCAGTGAGTTCTTGCTCTTGTGGGACTGGATGGTTACTATGCTAATGAATTGTTACAAAACAAGTCTCCCACCTCATCTCTTTGTCTCTCACGCACACACACAAACACACACACAAATAAATACTTCTCTAGTGCATGTGCCTGCTTGCATTTCCCTTTTTTTCTGCTATGTAATGTTGTAATGTGAGACCATTCCCAGATGTGGTAGCTCAATCTTGAACTTTCCTGCTTCCAGAACCATGAGTTAAATAAAAGTTTTTTTTTAAAAAAGAAATGACCCAGTCTCAAGTATTTTGTTATACTAATAGAAAATGAACTAAGATAGAAGGGTGCTTCCTCAACTTGATAAAGGATGTCAATGAAAAGCCCTTAACTCTTATTATATGTTATATCAAAAGATGGAATATTTTCCGTTAGGGTCAGGAAAAAGACAAGAATGTCCACTTACTTAGAATTGTAATTAAAATTTTATCCAGTGGAATGAGGCAAGAAACAAAAAATATCTAGACTGGAGAGGAATGGTGACAATATCTTTATTCATAATTATGGATGTAATTCATGAAATTCCCATGAATTTATGAAAAAGCACCTAAACTTAATAAGTGAGTTTAGTATGAGCACAGCCTAAAGATCAACATACGAAATCAGTTATGTTTCTTTATAACAGCAATAAATCAATCAAAAGTAAAACAGCAATACAATTTCAATACCATCAATACATGAAACTAGCATCAAGATGTTAGCCATCCCATATGGATACCTAGATTCAATAGAATGTCAACTAAAATACCCAAAGAACTTCTCTTTAGAAATAGACAAAGCATTTCTAAAATTTATGTGGAGATATGGAGGTCTAACATAGCTAGACAATTATGAAAATAAGAATGAAACTGAAGGCTGACAATGATTTAACATTTACTATAAATCTACGGTAACCATGACAGTATTTGCATCAGCAAAGTGGCAAGATCAAGGGACCAGAAATAGACTCACACATGTATGTGCAACTGATATAGACAAATGGAAAATACAATGCAGTGAAAAAAACTAGTATATTCAATAAGTGGGGCTAGAACAAATGATAGCTATATGAAAAAAAATAAAAAAAGGAAAAATTTAAATTAATACTTTACATGATATGCAAAAATCATCAAAAGCCCATTCAGACTCAAAAAATGGCATCCCAAATCATAGCACTTTGGTATTCTAACACTATGAAAGACTTTGAAAAGCCTTAGGAGCACACTCATGCCTCAGTACATTTTCCATTGCTATAACAAAATAAGATGGATGATGTATAAAAAAAAAAACGGTTAATTTAGCTCATGTTTTTAGTGGCTTAAAATACAAACAGCATGGCATTGGCTCTAGTGAGGGCCCCCTTCATTGCAACACATAATAGCAGGTGGCATCACTGAAACAGTACTTGTGGAATGGAGAGATTTTATGGGGACACAGAGAGTCAAATAAGTATTTAGGGATCAGTTTTGCCCTTTTTAAACAAATTTCTTGGAAATTAACCAGGGTCCCACAAGACTCATGTTAATCTCTTCTGACGACTTTACTCCCAATGATCTGACCACTTTCTTTTAGGGTCCCACCTCAAAGTTTTTACCACCTCAACATCACCCCACTAAAGACCCAATCTTCAACACATGAAACCTTCAGAGATAAACCAACTCTTAGCACCTAGAACAAAGGTCTTTTTCACTGATATAACAAAATATCTGATGTGTGAAGAAGTGAGATCTTGTGTTTCTTACCCCAAGTGCAGGGTAGAACTCTTTGAAGTTTCATTCTCAGAAGCTTCTAGAGAAGGAACACAATTGTTTTAATTCTCCTCCTGAGATTTCATTAACCAGGGAAGATTAAATTTATGTCACACATAATGTTAAATATGCAATAAAGTAAACTGAAAGAATTCTTTCTTTAAAAATTGATATTGTATAGAATGACTAAGAAAAATGTGAGAAAGCATGAATTACTAAAGTCAGAAATGATACAGGATATGTCACTGACAACTCTAAAGGAATTAAGAAGTTTATAAGGAAACATTATAAGTGACTCTTACCAATAAATAGAACAACATAGAGGAAATGGAAAAAAAATCATAGAACATCCTAAGTCATTCAAAGTAATGCGTGAAAAAAGGCTAAAAATCAATAGACCTCTACCTAACGAAGAAATAAAATCAATTAAGAAATTCACACAAATAGAAGTCTGGCCCCAGAGGCTTCAATAAGGAGCTCTATCAAAATTTTAAGAAACAATAGTAAAGTACTACAAGTATTTTCAGATAATGGAGGAGGAGAAACTTAATAACATTTAACCTCTGTCCTCATATAGCGATAATAACACCAATACCAAAGACCATCAAAATTACCACAAGAAAATAATATCCCAGATGTAAATCTTTCATGAACTAATTGAAAAGATCCTTACCACATTTTTAGTAAATAGTATCTGCAAATACAGTTTTTAAAAATTTATGAATCATAACCAAGTTATATTAATCACTAGAATGCAAGGTTGGTTGAACATGTGCAAATCAATTAATGTAATGCATCATGATAATAGAATAAAGGACAAAAAAAGAACATGATGATTTCAATTGACATATTAAAAATTGACTATACTAGACATTCATCAATGGTAACAACTCCCAATAATTCTGGAATGAAAGGTATTTCATTAAACCCAATAAGTGTATTTATAAAATACCTCTAGCTAACATCTTATTTAAAGTTTAAAGACTAATGCCTAAGATTGAGGGAATGTATAACATTGTAGTAGTGGGTCTATTCATGCAACCAGACAAGAAACATAAATTAGTGTAATAAAGATGTAAAAGAAAGAAATACGATTACTTCAATTTGTAGATTAAATGATTTTGTGTGCAGAAAATCTTAAGGATTTTATAGAGTGATTAGAGCTAATTAATAAGTTCATCAATTTTATAGGTGTGTTAGTCAGCTTTCCATTGCTGACAAAATAACCGAAAACTTAAAGGAGGAAAACTTTATTTGGCTCATGGTTTCAGAGGTTTCAGTTCATGATTGATTGGCTCCATTGCATTCGGCATGATGTAAGGCAGAACATTATGGCAGAAGGGTAAGTTGGAGGAAAGCTGCTCATGTCAATGTAGCCAAGAAGCAGAGGGTGGGAGAAGAAAGAAAGGGGCCATAGACAAGATAAACCTTCAAGGACAGGCTGTAAGTGATTTACTTTCTCCAACTAGGCCCTATACATGTTTCCAGCACATCCAAATAAGCACCATCAACTAAGGACAAAGTCTTTAGCACAATAACAGTGGGATGGAAATCTATGTTATTTCCATATGTTAGTAACAAAAAGGAAGTAAAAGTAAGGATGAAATTCATAATAGCTATATTTGATAATACTTTTTAACAGATGATAATACAAAACAGTATACTAAAAACTGCAAAAACATTACTGAGAGTAATTATAGAAGAGAGTAATTATAGAAGAGGAGAAACGTAACAAGTTCACATATTGAAAGATTCAATGTTATTTAAATGACACTTCTCCCCAAAGTGAGAAGTTTAGAACTGTTAAGTTCTACATAAAATTCTAAGAGGAATTTTGTAGAAATTTGCAAGTTGACGCTAAAATTTTTATGGAAATGCTAAGGTCATAGAAGAGTCACAACAATATTGGAAGGGAACAAAGTTGAGTAACTTACACTAATTCTGGACATGAAATATTGCTACAACAATCAAGACTGTGTGGCATTGATTGTAAATAAGTATATATGTATATATATGTATATATATATGACATGTAACAAATTACAGCATATAGAAAAAAAATTTTAATTTATGGTAAATATGGTCTTTAAAGATGTTAAGACCAATTCAATGGAGAAAATATTTCTAACAAATTCTTCTGAAAAAATAGATATCCTTATACATAAATATAAACTTAGATTTGTCAAACCATAAATGAAATGTTTTGTTCTTTTCAGAAATATATGACAATAGATTGTATTTTGAAATGTTATAAAAACATGGAGTATAACTTATTCTACTTAGGATCCCATTCTTGTGTTTGCACATGATGTGGAGTTTCACTGGTGGGGTATCCATATATGAACATAGGAGAGTTATGTCTGATTCATTCCACTGTCTTTCCTTTTCCTATCCCTACTCCCTTCCCTTCATACCCGTTTGTCTAATCCACTGAACTTCTTTTCTTCCCTGCCCCACTTATTGTGTTTTAGCATCTGCATATCAGAAAGAATATTTGACCTTTGGTTTTGGGGGATTGACATTTTACTTTGCATGATAGTATTCAGATCCATCCATTTACTGGCAAAAGTCATTCTTTTTATGGCTGAGTTAATATTCCATTGTGCATATTTGCTACATTTTCTTTATCCTTTCATCTCTTGAAGGGCACCAAGGATTAGCTATTGTGAATTGAATTGCTATAAACATTGTCATGGCTGTGTCACTGTAGTATGTTGATTTTAAGTCCTTTGGGTAAATACCAAGGAGTGGGATAGCTGGGTCAAATGGGGGTTCTATTACAACTTTTCTGAGGAATCTCCATACTACTTTCCAGCGTGGTTGCACCAATTTGCATTCCTGCCAGCAATGTTTGAGTGAGTGTACCTTTTTCCCCACATGCTCCACAGCATTCATTGTTGCATGCCTTTCTGACTGGAGTGAGATGGACTCTCAGTGTAATTTGAATTTACATTTCTCTAATTGCTAGAAATGTTGGACATTTTGTTGTTTCTTATTTTGTTGGCCATTTGTATTCTGTGAGGTGTCTGTTTTGCTCCTTCGCCCATTTATTGATTGGATTATTCGTTATTTTGGTGTTAAGTTTGTTGAGTTTTATGCATATCCTGGAGATTAATGCTCTATCTGAGGTGCAGGTGGCAAAGATTTTCTGCCATTCTATAGTCTCTCTCTTCACACTCTTCATTGGTTCCTTCGTTGTGAAGAAGTTTTTAGTTTGATGCACCCTATTTATTGATTCTTGATTTTACCTCTTGCACTTTAGGAGTCTTGTTGAGGAGGTTGGTTCCTAAGCTGACAAGATGGAGAGTTGAGCCTACATTTTCTTCTAGTAGGCACAGTGTCTCTGGTCTAATGCCTAGGTCCTTGATCCACTTTGAGTTTTGTGCAGGGTGAGAGATAGGGGTTCAATTTTATTCGCTACATATGGAGTTTCAGTTTGTTGAAGAGGCTATCTTTTCTTCAATGTATGTTTTTGGCACATTTGTCTAGTATAAGAAAACTGTATTTATGTGGGTTTGTTTCTTTGTCTTCTATTCTGTTCCATTGGTCTTCATGTCTGTGTTGTTGCCACTACCTTGCTGCATAAAATAAACATTCATTAAAGTGGATCATTTTATATTTAAGTGCTAAAGCTTTAAAACTTCCAAAAGTAAACACTGGAGAAAATTTTTCTGATGTTGGCTTAAGCAAAGCTATTTTAGATATGACATTGAAGGTACAACCAATTCAAATAATAAATTGAACTTCATGAATATTTAAAACTTTTTCTCTATAAAACATCAATACTGGAATGAAAAAACAAATTACTAACAGGAAAATAATTGCAAATCCTATGTCTTATAGAGGACTTACATACGGTCATATTAAAAAACTCCTGTAACTCATTAAAAAGAAAATAAACATCCCAATTAAAAAACCAGCCAGACATATCACAAAGGAAATATATGAAAACTAATAAGAATTACATATGAATATATAATCCAAATTTGAAAAGATGTTAATCATTAATCATTAGTAAAATGAAAATTAAAACCAAAATTCTATACCATTACATGCCTGCTAGCATATCTGCAATCCAAATAACTGACAATAACAAGAGTTGGCAATGATGTGGAGAGAATGGCATCCTCCTTCATGGCTGGTGGGAAAGTAAAATGATATAGTTACTTTGGAAAACAGTTTGACAGTCTCTAAAACAGTTATGTGCTCTTTATCATATGATCCAGAAATTTCATTTCAAGGGTATATTCAAGAGAAATGAAAACATATGTCTACACAATGACTTGTGTGCATAAGTTTATAAGAGCATTTTTCATAAGAACCAAAGACCTACAATGAGCCAAATGTCCATCTATTTATACATGGAAACAAACTGGGATGTGGACATGTAATGGAATAGTGCTCAAAGATGAAGAGAAACAAAGTACTGATATGTACAACCATACAGACAATTCTCAAAACTATTATGCTAAGTGAAAGAAGCCAGAAGGGGGGCAAAACCTAATGTATGATTACATTAAAAGGGAATTTTAGGAAACCAAATCCACATAGATAGAGAACAGAACTAAGGCTGCCTGGGACTGTGGGTAGGAATTGGAATTGACAGGAAACAGGGTGGAGGCAATTTTTTGTGATGATGTTAGAATTTTAAAATTGGATTACTGTGATGGTGGACAGCAGTATAGATTCAACAAAAATGATTAATTTGCAAATTTACCATGGGTCAACTTCTGGCTATTTAAAATTTCTAATTTTTGGATGCTGTCATTTTAAACATTTGGCAAAACTGGAATGAATGTATTAATATTCCTGGTGTAATAGTAGTTACATACTAAATTTAGGAAATTGGAAGGAACTTTGCACTTTTGAAAGCATTTAACAAAGAGATGGTTTGTCAAAACAGGTGAGCATTAACTATGAGCTTTAGGTGATGGAGCTATTTGAAATACCATTAGCTTCTCTTCACTGAGTATCATTCGGGTGACCCCATCTCATACCTTCTGGAAAATTGGTAAAGTACTTTACAACACAATTAACTTGTGAGTCCCAATTTATTCCACCCTTTGAAGGAGCTTCGATTTTTGCAATGAATTTTGCCATATTTACTTTGATACTAGTTTCTGTGTATTTAGTAAATAATAATATGAATGATAATTTAAATATATAATAATTACATTATTTGAGCAATATATATATAATTTATCATAAATAAATCTGAATATTTTAAATGTAAAATGATTTACTTTTAGCTTTACTATTAGTGGCGGATCCAAACCTGGAACTTTCTAGACAGGAATTTTACTATCATGCATTTTCATTATTTGGCTTTGATTTGGTGCCAGGTTTTGAAATGCTTTACTCCACTGTTTTGTAAAGAATCAACCATGACCCAAATAGAGACTGTGAGTCAGTTCGAGAGAATTGCAAATATCAATTCTTTTTAATGAAATAGTATCAGAAAAGAGAACAATGTGAATCACAGTTAGTGAACTGTGGTGGAGAAACTATTCTTCCAAAGACATTACTTTACTTCCCACTCTTGGAATAACTTGGCTTTTGACTTTGAGCATGGCCATGCCATTTTCTGTAACTAACAGTCTGTGGGCTGACCTCAGGCCGTGCACAGTTCTCAGCAGAGGCTTTCAAAGCTTTGAGGGTCACCTCCTTTTGGGCAATTTTGTATCCACATGAGAAAACTATGGTCCAGAATGAAGAGACTAGTGAAGCAACTGAATTGCAACTGGAATTGCAACCTGATTCCAACTTCCAATCTGTAGGTTAACCTAGCAGATCCTGTGCAATCCCAGCAGTCACACTGATACCTAAAGCCATGTTTGATAAAGAGACTATTGTCATTTGAAGCCTGTAAGATTTGGGGTTGTTTGCTATGCAGTGTTGTTACAGCCAAATTAAAACCCAAAGATTAATATTGTATTGTGAAATGTTTTTCTGCTTACATATATGATGTTTCAGGAGGTCATGCCTAGGATTGTACTGAAAAATACACTTTATGATAAACATTTCATCAAAAATTTGAAAACTGTTTCTTCAATCTACTGGAAGTGAATCTACTTTTAGGAAAAGGAAGGTACAGAGTTCTTTCTTTTCTTTTTTCTTGTTTTTCAAATAATGCAACTTTGCTGTTGTTTCCAGCTTTGTTACTCAAGGTTAATTTTGGCTCACAATTTTGGAGGTTTCAGTCATTGAGGGGTTGGCTCTGCTGTTTCGAGCCATTGTGAGGCTGCACATCATGGTGAGATCATGTGTAGAGCAAAATTGCTCAACTCATGGTGAGGAAGCCAAAAAGAGAAGAGGAATAGACAGGGTCCCACAATTCCCTTTGAGGAAATGCCCCAAATGACCTGAAGACCTCCCACTAGGCCCCACCTCCTACTAGACTCCACCACTTCCCACCCTTGTGCCACCCTGGTCCCCAGCCAGTAAAACCTAGGCCTTTGAAGGACACTTAAGATCCAAACCATAGCACAGCCTTATTGAGATATGCTCACCAAATAAAAGTGAAGATACGACTTGATGATTTGATATATGTATATGTTTTGGAATAATTACCATAATAAAGTTAGTTAATGCATTCATCACTGTGTATGTATGTATGTGTGGGAGGTGTGTTAACATGAAATCTACTCTCAGCAAATTTCAGGTTCACAGCTTTGTATCTTTACCTATACACAATACTGTGCATTAGATACTCAGAACCGACTCATCCTCTACCTGACATTTGTGCCTTTTGACCATCTTTCCATTTCTCCACCTGTGCAGATTTCATTATATGGAATTAACAGCTATTTTTTTTTGCATCTTCTGTACTTTGGAGTCAAACTTCATAATTATTATTTTCTTCTAAAGCATCTGGGCTACAAGTACATTCAGGAAGGGTAAGGGAGAATGTCAGTTGAAGCTGGACCAACATGATGTCCTCAACAGTCAAGGACCTACAGGAAAAGAGACAATTCAGGGCTGTCATAGACTCTTTTTCTTCTTCCTGATTAAAGAGGTGATTTTGAAAGCCATTGGGTGGGCAATAAAGTGCATGGAGATGTTGTTCATTGATGTAGCATGTCTCTGTTGGACCTCTGATTTGGTAATGTTCTAGAAACTCTGAAACATAGAACCAGGGCAGAAATGACCTGTGCCAATATACTAGGAAAAAATCTATAAGCTTCAGGATGTGAGTAAGGAGATTTCATCATCATGATTTCTTAAAGCTCTTGAAAAATAACTAATTTGTAAGTACTTCTTTCTGGAAACTAACACTTAAAAATCACATAAGTGTAGTCTATTCTTTAGTCTACCAATATGCTGGCGATGCAGCTTAGATCTCCCTTGTGTCTGGGAAATTGACACAGCAGTAGCTTGACCCAAAGACAGAAGCTGTTGGAAAGAGAAAGTGGTAACTTGTATGCAAATTAAACAAGGTTTCTTTCTTTTTTTTCTGGTACTAGGGGTTGAACCCAGGGGTGCTTTACCTCTGAGCCACATTCCCAGTCCTTTCTATTTTAAGACATTAAGACAGGGTCTCACTAAATTGCTTGGGGCCTTGTTAAGTTGGTGAGGCTGGCCTCAAACTTGTGATTCTCCTGCCTCAGTCTCCCCAGTTGCTGGGATTACAGGTGTGTGCTGCCTGTTCTCACACCCAGTGAGAACAAGTTAAAGAAGAATTCAATTAAGAATATTTTAATTTCTCAAGTAGGACAGACGAAAATAGGGTTTATTAAAGTATCAGGTCTTGTGATCTGATTCTAGGAATCCTAAGTAACAGATAGCTAAGGTGAATGAAATAAAAGTATATATATGAATATTTAAAATCTAATTAAGCATGATCGCATGATTAGTTTTGAAAAAAATAAAATAAAAGGTACTCCATGTAACTCATGTAAAAATGGAGTAGGGAATTTAGAAAATTCTAGAGAAGACAGAGCTTGGGTTTAGTTCCTAATACACTTACTTTGCCTAATGAAGAGGTGAAATTATACTTAAAATTCTTTTTCTCATAAATGGTTCTCAACTCTGACTGCATGATATAAGCAATTTCACTGCCTGGCCCTTACTCAGTCTTGATAATCAGAATCTCAGGGTTAGGACGATTTCATCCAATGTGGAAAATCACTGCTTTAAATATTTTTAATAAACTCTTAAAAGAAATATTGTACCTTTTATTTAAAAGTGAAAAATAATTAAAAAGTTGATATAAGAATTTGGTAAACTTTTTCTTAGTGGGCTGAGATGGCACTTAGAGCTGCAGTCTTCAGATAAACTTCAGCTAAGTCTAGATATTTTGTTTGATATTTAACTACTGAGTATCCATGTTACCAAGTTCCATAGGGCCCTGGTGCTGGAGCATTTTTTAAATGTACTTGGCATCTTCTAGATTTTACCTTTTCAGTTCAGACAGAAAACAGACTTGTATCAGTGGCCTGAGTTCTTTCACATAAAGAATACCGAATTGCTAATAAACATAAAGTAATGGTAAAACCTAAAATGGTAAAATCTTATTACTGACAACACATTCTAGCTGTATGTTACATATAATAACTAAAGTTTACAACTCTATGTAAAGATCAGGCTTCTCCCTTCCTCTTAGAGTCACCTGTCTTGGGGAAGGGGTTATTGACTGACTTTGCCACTCCCTCGTTTTTCCCCATTTCTTTCCTGGCTGACTTGCTGCTGTTGGGAAACCTTACAAGGGAATGCAAGCAGGACATGGTAGGAAATAGGACATTTCTCCCTTGACTAGATCTCATCTAGGAAAGCTAAATTTTAACTGGGTTTGTGCCTTAAGGCTAGAAGAGTTTGATGAGAGTCTTTCTGATCTCTCTTGTGTGTTCCTTGAGGACCTCTGATTTCTGGCTTCAGTTCTGATCCCATGGACTGCCTTCTCCTCTGACTGGGCTTGTCATAGGGGTCATAGGGGTCCTGATGTCCACATCCAGCTTCTGTGGAGATAGCATCTTTCCTCCACCAGTTCTTTCTGAGAGCACCCAGGGAGCAGTCTTTGCTCTGATCAAACCTAGTGCAGCCACTGCCCTGCCATGTTGTCCACACCTAGTCTGGCCCATTCTTTGTCTCCAGAGCTCCCAAGCAGAGCCAGGAATGAATTAACACTGTCTGTTAGACAGCAGAAGCAGGATTGAGTTCAGATGAAATCTTCCTGCCAGAGCTTCAGGGGAAGACATCTCTTCCCAAAGAAATTCTTTCAAAAGTCTTCCTCATGGATTAATAAGACTTGTGCATCCATATTTGTTAAGAAAGTTTGAAATCTGGTCTAGAACTTTTATCTTTGCACCTTGGCTTCTCAACAACTTTAATTCTTTATTATATGTGATGTGCATCTATGTGTCATTACAAACAAATTCTGATTGGGAGGTCATTAGACTGGGTTGGCTCTGGTACTTTGAATTCCTTGGAGAACAAACCAGGTCCAATATAAACTGTAAATTAGAACTAGAAATTGTACCAGTTAGAAACCACCAACCAACCTTTAACCAATCAATATTGCTTTCTTTGTCTTGCTTCTGCAAATACTTTTATTATAAAAATTTTCCCCTCTGAGCAGAGTGCTAGCCCTTGCAGTCTGGTACTACCCTGATTCATGAATTGCTGAATGTTCAAAGAAACTCTAAGATTTATATGTGATAAGTTTTTCTTTTATCAGGATATGTGTATGTGTGTGTGTAATTAAAATTGCAAGTGTCTAAATGAAGCAATTATCTTTTCATGTGATTATTGGTTATAGTAGAAAATTCCCAATATGCAATAAACCTTACTGATAAAAGAATAGAAATTTATTATCTAGATATTATCTGATTATACATAAAGGGCTATATCCCTTCTTCTATTTAGTTAATAGAAAATCACTGATGATGTCTTGCAATAAAAACAGTATGAGACAAGGTGATGGTAAAATCAAAGTTCATCTCAAATTCATCTAAAGCCAAAAGAATGAACTCTTAATAAGTTCAGTCCAAATTTTATCTCCAAAATATTATAGTCTATGCTAATTCTCATGTTCACTCACAAAAATGTCAAGAAAGCTTCTATAAAGTAGAAACATACCTTACATGACTCGTGTCTATTGGCTGAAATGAAAATAGGATGCCTACGCTGTGCACAGAGGTTGCGTTTAGTCACTTAGTGGACTTATTTTCCCTCTGAATTTGTTTTTTAATTTGATACCTGGTGTTGTGAATCAACTTTTTTCTCCACATACATTTAGACCTATTCACTGGAATCAGGTTTCTTCACAAATCTTGCTTTATTCCAAATACAGCTTTTCACATTAGTATTAGGTTAGTTGAAATTTTTGAATAGCAGAGAGCACTCACCTGGTTATTCAGGTGAAATCTAGATATCTCTATAAGAAAAAATGGAGGAAAGCATTGTAAAAGGACCAAAGAACAAGAGGATAAAAGTAGAATCAATATACCAAGCGGAAACTTACTGATGGGAGGTAAAAGATCTGCCTAAAAAATATGTAATTAACAATCTTTGACTGAAATGTAGGTTTTAATAGCACAGGGGACATTAAAATAGGGAGAAAAATTAGTTCTTAATTCTCATAACTATACTGATTTTCGTACTTCCATCACTGATTCTCAAAGTTCTTTTGCTACATGCACAAGCCTGTTAGTGTCTTTAAGGAAGTTGGAGTGCAAAGTGTGGGGTATGTTGTTTGTACTCTGCTTTGTTTTGTTTTGTTGTGTGATATGAAATATAATCTATCTCTAGCTGTATCTCTATTTCATCTTTCATCTGTGTGGTTCCTGGCTCAGAACTCCCTTCCCAAGGCAGACCACAGAAACTAGACTTTCTATTTCCCAAGGAAGATCATAGAAACTCTTTTTTCTATCTATGTTTCCCCCTGTTTCTAGCTTGTTACACAAAAATTCTCTGAGTGACCCTTGCCTGTGGTAAATCATAAGATCCTTCTAATTGCAGAGGGTCCTACCCCATTCTCTGGAGGAGGAGCACTACAGGGAGGGCTACGAAGAATCTGAACAGACAGGGCTTGCTGTTTTCCCCACCCAGTCTGTTAGCATTTGACTAACTAAGCATTCCTTACTGCCCAATCATATTTGACATGGTGCTCCCTCCTTCAATCCTGGTTCTGCAATGAAGTCTCCATAAAACCCCAAAAAGATATTTGGCTTGGAGAGTTTTGGACATTTGAACATATTGTAGTTACTGGATGGTGGCATGCCTAGAGATGAGAGGGAATCTCTACACCTTTCCCAACATGCCCAACACGCCTCATCCTATCATTTCTCCATCCATATTCTTTGTAATATCCTTAATAATAAATCTGGAGACTTAAGTGTTTCTTTGAGTTCTCTGAGTGAACAATGCTAGTGACTCAATTGAACCTAAGGAAAGGGTTGTGGGAATCCTGATTTACAGCCAGTCAATAAGAATCTCATATAACACAACTTGGGGCCTAGGATTGACATCTAAATTAGGGGAGGGTCCTTGGGGACTGAGCCCTCAATCCCTGGGTTCTGCTGCTGTCTCTATGTAGGTAGTCTCAGAATTGAGTTAGAGGATAGCCTGTGGGTGTCTGCCGCAGAATTGTTTGCTTGCTTGCTCTTAGTGGGGAGAAACCCCGACACCTTTGGAGGTCCTAGAAGTTGTTTTTTGCTGATGTGGTGTGAGAGCAGAGGAAAAGCAGACTCTGTTTTTTTTCCTAACACACTTTGTTTCTTTCGTTTTATTTATTTGAGGTGATGAAGGTAACGTATAAGGCAGATTGGAGTCAGTTTCAAGAACCCTGGGTGGAAATCATACTAATATTATAAAAACAGTCTTTCCCTATGTAAATCATCCTATAGGTGCCAAATAAAATAAAATAGGAGTGGATAGGAGCTGGGAAAGTGGCTTAGTCACAGAGGGAGTGTGCAGCATTCATGGAGACCTGGGTTCAATCACCAGTGCCACAAAAACAAACAAACAAACGAAAAAACCAGGAGTATCGAGTGAAATTGACTCTTCATTTTATTTTCTTTCCTGAGTGGTAGTCCTAGGAAGGTCAAACACAAGTTACAGGTAAAAAAAATGCCTCCTGGCTATTGACTCCACGAGAGATTTTCCAGAGTGTGTGACTCCGATCTTGCGTGGCGGGTGGTCAGAGCACGTCTGTGTATCTGACGTGCATTTTTTGACCTGCATTTCACGAGGGAAGGGTGACTTTCCTGTCCCAGTGGCGTGTCTCAGGGGAGCAGCAGAATCACTTGCTCTGTTGGACCCTCTCTACACAAAAGCTTCTTGGATTAGTCTGGCACTGCTAATTTTAGCCGACCAGATATTCCCTTGCTTGACAAAGCTTAAACATTTGCCTTCTGAATTTAAATCCAGATGTGTTTTTCCCAAGAATGCCTATGTTGTAAATAAGAGCATTCTCCCACTGATTAGTTAATAGTCAGTGGCTGACACATAAACTAGGGTAGCGATTATATTAGTGAAGAGCTATGCTAAAACCTCTCCCAGTCTTTCTTTGATATGATTGTTCTGTTTATGATCTTTGCTTTCTTGACCAAGATTTACTGGACATCAGAGAATTTTAAGTACCAGGAAGCAATTTTTTTGTATTTGTCTTTGGAAGCAAGTATTTTGTGTGTGACCATAAGTGGTTGTAATTCGTAAGACAACTGCCAAAATAGATGCTGCATGAAGCATTTTTGTAAAGAAAAGTTTCTATACCTCTTGGCCATGTTAGGAGGGACTGTCAAATATTGAAAAAGCAACTTTTTGATGCTCACAATTAAGAAATAATTATTATTAATGCCAAATGTCTTGGGGCAGACCTATGTCGTGACTGTAAAAGGACACTGGAAGCTGGCATTGTCTGTACTCCTTCACATGACTCTAGACTTGCCCGCTTGCTAAGGCCTGGTTCTATTCCAGTTCTCATGCTAATGTCCTGGCTCCACCCAGCACACTGTTTTATCTCTGAACCCACATTTCCTACTGCAGAGAGTGATCACTTAGTGTTTTGTCTTATTTTCTCCTGTGGATTTGCCTTTCCTATTTGATATCTGGTACAGCCAGGAAAGTGCTGTTTTCCATATGTTTAGACCTCTTCACTGGAATCAGATATGAAGTCCGCCCTAAGGAGAAAGGCTGAGCCAGAAGCACTATTTTGTATAAGGAAGGAGTTTATTAAGCAATTAAAAAAGTCATTGTTTCCCATGATCTGATGGCCGCTTCTTGTAGACACATCTTAAATGAATCACTTTGACTTTGAGGATACGATAGTTTTTTAAGAATGTGTAAAGTTATTATGTGGAACCTGGAAACACATGCAATTTGTGAAGTTCCCTAGCTTAGGGATAGTCTTCTGAAAGAAAGTGTCAGCAAATATAACTTGTGTGTAATCCTCTGGAGGAGCCAAAGTTACCATTATTTTTATAGTATAGCATATGCCAGAAATTCGTTAAAGGCATATCATGGATCTATGAGAGTTGGTCTAGAAACTTTCTCAATTGACCTACTGTTACTTTAAAAGAAAACAACAACTCTGAGTAGCTAACTCTAGATTTCTGTAGAAGTCTTTTTTCAATTTTAATAATGAATCATACAAATTTAGTTTAATTATCATTACATTACGCATTTTGATCAAAATCAACTTGATTTTTACCTCATTAATTTCATATAACTACTCAGTAAAGGGTAGGTAAATCTAGTATTTTCTAGATGTCATTAGATTTACTTTCAAGCAATGGTGATTTATTTAGTTTCCAAATAGTCTCTTTTCATTCACAAAATGAAGCTTATCAAATATATCCTGAGATGAAATACAATTATTTTATTATCTTGTCAGTCTATGGTGATTTATTCTGGACACTGATCCCAACTATATATAGAGTTACACTTGGTTACATCTGTGATGTTGTAATTCTCTTAATAAAATATTTGAAAAATTATGATCTACTTCTGACGTAATGAGAGTTTTTACAGGATGACAAAGAAAATAATGCTTTATTATAGTCACTGGTTTACTTCCATGAATTCCACAGTCCTCAGATATAAATTATTTCAAAAACAACAGTCACATTTTTGTTTATTCTTGTGTAATTTACTCCTTTTAGGCATTCTAGATAAAACAAAGAGAGGGGAAAAACAATGTAAAAATAAAGAGTGATTCACATACAAGACAACATTTTCATCTCTAAGACAGTTATCAGGAATAGGGTATCTTTCTTAAATCCAGACCTATACAGAGGCAGCAGCTAAAATTATATTTAATCAGAGTCACCAGTTTATTATGGAAATATATGAAGATTTTTAAATAATTGAATTATATTTACTTTGCATTTTATTGCCTTTATTTAAATCAACATATTAAAAATAGAAGAAATCTAAATCAACACAAAGAGGACAAAAAGTAGTTATATATTAGGAACATACTGATATCTGATCATGGATTTTTCAAATCAAACTCTCTCCCCATATACACATATTCTTGTATATATATGTACATATATAAAAATATTTATATATAAAACATCATATATATATGTATGTACACACACATGCACACATATTTTTGGCTAACAGATGATATTTTATGACTCATCTTTCCATGCCAAGGTATTTTCCCTGGCTTTTCAAGTTCGTAGGCATAACCTTAGAGAGTTCTCTCTCTTATTTCTTCTTTTGTACTTATATAAAGAAAATTGAGTAGATGAGCAAATAGGAAATTGATGAAAAGAGCACCTATTTTGAAAAGTAGCACTGAAAAAATTAATTATAAAATGTATTTTGATAATTGAATAATATGTCAATGCTAAAATGTATGCTGTGTGCTCACCATATTGTTTCCTTTTCTTTCTGGGAAACTTAAAACAACTACATTTCCAGTCTCCGTATAATTGAGACCATGTAACTAAATTCTGACCAGACACAATTGATCCATTTCCAGGACTGATCTCTTCTAGAATCTTACATATTCTTTATCTTTGTCCATTGGATAACCAGATACTAATGTTCGAGTGGAGGATGCCAGATCCCTACAGGACCTCCAGGTTCTAGGGATAGGAGAACCACAGATGAAAGTAGCCTGAAAGCCTGAGTCATTTCACGGTGACAGCTCTCCAAATATGACACTCAAATGGAAACATTTGCGGTGGATGTTGTATGAATAAAAAAATAAACTATTACCATGGGAACCCATTGTGATATTTGAGATGTTGTTATAGAGGTACAAAAAAATAGTAATTTTTTTCTGAAGTCTTCAATTGGTCAACTCCGGAAAGAAACTAGATATGTGTCTCAAAAGGAATGAAAAAATTGGGACACATGAATATTTAGATATGATTTTATTTAATACAAGGTTCCCAGTCTTACATCTTTTCTCTTTTGAAATTGCTCACCAACTGTTAAAAGGTTTAGCTTACAAAATGAGAAACAGAATTTTGCTTGACCTGTAAGTTAAATTGCAGCTATGTCTGTGCACCCCTGAATTGAGAATGGCATAAGATGCATAAATAAGTGCCCCAGTTGGATTATCTAATCAATTATCTTCAAAGAAGCAGTCTGTGCATTGGCAAGGGACAATACTCAATTGCCAGATTTTTTAGACAATGGGATTTCTTCCCTTCTCCCTGGAATTCTATGCCTGGACACTATCTTAGACTATTCAGAAAGTGGCCACTTCATTTAATTAAAGAAAATGTTCTAAGAAGGTTCTTGAACATTCTAGCATCTGCCACTCACACTTGTAACAATAGTGGCAAAATCCAGAAGGTAATAAGTTGCCCAAATTGCACCATGTGAGAATTGATGCCTTTTTATTTTTAACTACTTAATTCTTAAAATATTTTGTGGTGGTGAATATGTCTGAGGAAATCCCGTATTGAATGACAATATTTGGCTCAATAGTCTGGAGTTGTATCTAGGTGGGAAGCATAGTTTATTTCAAAACATATACAAAAGGTTAAATGCAAGTCTGGGTTTGTTAATAGCAAAACCAGGACTCCTTGGGAAAGGTGTTTTTGTGACATATACTCCCTGAAGCCATCAGGCAGACTGGGTTAAAGAGGAGATTGGCATGAAATTAACAGCTCCTCAGTGGATAGTGAATGCAGCTGCTGTGGTCTTTGAGTCTTGATGGCCGGGCCTTCTCACTGGATGAGTAGGAGCATGAGACCCACCAGTGGGACTGCTGCTGGCCTTCAGTGAATGTATATCACGTTACTGCTTAATCGGCAGCTTCCACAGAGGTCTTTGAGCAAAAGATGCTGTGATCCAACTGGAAGTGAAAATTTGTGCCTTCCTTCTGTCTCTTATTTACACCTCTAAAATGTTTAAAGATATGTAAGTATATACACAATTTCTCCCATTATACAAAAATTATACATTATTCTATATTGTTATTTTATTGCATTTTTGTTTTGTTGGTGAGATTACAATTCCTTTAGATTATGAACTATGGTGTATTGTTTATGCTTAAATTGCAAAAAATTTAGTACTAACTTGGTGGTTAGTATAAATTCAGATACTGGAGTCAAGTTAGCAGAGATAATTAAGAAGGCTGAAGTTTGGAAGAAATAATTTGAAGGAAAATTAAAAATAAAGTGAGGCCTGGTGTGGTGGTTCATACTTGCAATCCCAGCAACTTTGGAGGCTGAGGCAGGAGGATTAAAAGCTCAAAACCAGTCTCAGCATTATAGTGAGATGCTAAGCAACTCAGTGAGACCTTGTCTCTAAATAAAATATAAAGGACTGGGGATGTGGCTCAGTGATTAAGTGCCTCTGGGTTCAATCTCCAGTACCAAAAAATAAATAAATAAATAAAATAAAGTGAAATAGTATCCTGATATAGTCTTTTGAAATGTGAGCTAGCAGATATAAATTTAATGAATAGTTTTAAAATGAGTGTAAGTGTTTGGTCAGACTTAAAGAGAATAGGGTTAGATCTTTGATAGCTTGGCAGCAAATTAAGGATTCTCTGTTTCACTCTTCTTTCACTTCTTTTCTTTTGCTTCGTAGAAGTTGCTGTCCTTATGAAAAAATGCTTGCTTGCTTTCAGTCCATTGATGGAGTCAGTAGAATGTAAAGATCATATCCAAATTTAAGGATTATATCTACGAATAGGAGAATGATCTTCAGCAAGATTCATATGCTTGGCGATCTATTTTTAATGTAGGTTAAATACTACCTATACTATAGCACTCTATAAGAGGAGCACTAAGGAATGTGAATGCCAATATTCAATAAAAATGGTCAGTTTAAATGAGATCTTAGTTTTTATAATAGTTCCCTTTGCTAAATGAAATAAGAGAAAAAGTTCTCTAGCCATCCATTTCACACTTCTCCATAAAATGTCCTGTCCTTCATTTGTGTTTCTATGGTTACACATTCCTTTGAAATCACATACTATTGAAAGTTATCCTCTAGGTTAAGAGTGATAGTGGCCATAGTGTTTTTACAAATTATTAGTGAAAAAACAGGAAGAGTGTTTGCTCTACCAAAAAGAAAAATGCTTAAGGTCTACTTGAAATTTCAAGTAGCTCAAGGACCCCCACTTGAAAACCATTTAAAACAGGCTCCTTGCTGAGTGAATATTAGCCGAATACCGTATGTCTTTGCCCATTCCTGTCTGCAGGATGACAATTCCCAGATCTGGCAAATTCTTTGTATCCAGAAGTAAATGATCCATCAATTTTAGGAGGACAGACATGGGTCCAGGTTCTAAGCAAAGCAGGCCCTTAAAACCTTAACTAAATAGAGGAAATGATTTTATACCAATTGTAATGGATGCTAACAATTCTTCAACATGAACTTTACTATAATTTCTTTAGAGGAGAAGGAGAAGGAGAATAACAAGGAGGAGAAGGAGAAGGTGAAGAAGAAGGAGGAGGAGGAAAGAGAAAGAGAGAGAGAGAAAGAGGGGGAGAGAGAGAGAGAGAAGGAATATAGGAATATGCATGTGCAGGCTCATGCATACTACCACTTAAATATGTCCCACAAAAGTTCATGTGTTGATTCCCAGTGCAGCAGCAGTATTTGGAGGTGGGGCCTAAATGGGAGGTGTTTAGGTCATAAGAACTCTCCAACCCATGGAATGATTAAGATGGTGCTCCAGTGAGGGTTTTTCTTTGTATGTGCATCCTTGCCCTCTTGCATGTAATTCCTTCCGCCATGTTACAATGCAACAAGAAGGCCCTGACCAGATGCAAGTATCATGATCATAGACATCTTCAGGCTCCAGAACTGTGAATTAAACACACATCTATTTTTTTTTATAAATTATCCAAACTGTGGAATTCTGATATAACCCCAGAAAACACAGTAAGATAATGTGTAAAAGCACATCTTAAGATACTGTTAAGATAAGCAATTCTTCCAGAGTAGAATAGAGGATGATTGAAAAAGGAACAAGTTAGTCTCCCCATATCTCTAAATAATTGCTTATCCAAGTAATTCCTTGAGATGAGTTGCTGACTCATTAATATTCAACTTTTTGTAGCTTCTGTTTCAAGGAGAGGATGCAGCAGATACTTGTGAATTATCACTCCCACTAAAACATAGAGTAAAATAAAATCATCAAAATCATAATTGTAGGCACAAGGGAAAGATGTGGAAACAAAGAAGACCATATAGACAAAATTTCAGAGAAAATGAAGTTCTGTGGATATGAGCTGAGATGGCTGCCCCTTTTTTCTTTTTTAAAATTTTGATTCACTATACACAAATGGAGTACAACTATCGTTTCTCTGGTTGTACAAAGTAGAGTCACACCATTTGCACAATCAAACATGTTCATAGGGTAATGATGCTTGCCTCATTCTACTATTTTTCCTTCCCCTTCCCCTGTCCCCCCTCATTAACCTCTATACAATCTGTTCTTCCTCCATTCTTGCCTCCCTCTGACCCCCCGTTATGTATCATCACCCATTTATCAAAGAAAACATTCGACCTTTGGTTTTTAGGGATTGCCTTATCTCACTTAGCATGATATACTCCAACTCCATCCATTTACCTGCAACTGCCATAATTTTATTCTTCTTTATGACTCAGTATTCCATAGTTTATATATACCACAGTTTCTTTATCCATTCATCTATTGAAGGGCATCTAGGTTGGTTCCACAATCTAGCTATTGTGAATTGAGCTGCTATAAACATTGATGTAGCTGCATCACTGTAGTATGCTGATTTTAAATCCTTTGGGTATAGGCCAAGGAGTGGGATAGCTGGGTCAAATGGTGATTCCATTCCAAGATTTCTAAGGAATCTCTGAAATTCTTTCCAGAGTGACTGCACCAATTTGCAACCACACCAGAAAGGTATAAGTGTACCTTTTTCCCCACAACCTCACCAACACTTATTGTTGCTTGTATTCTACTAGAATGTCTATTAGAATATGTCTATTAGAATAGACATTCTAATTGGGGTGAGATGAAATCTTAGGGTAGTTTTGATTTGCATTTCTCTTATTACTAGAGATGTTGAACATTTTTTCATATATCTGTTGATTGCTTATAGATCTTCTTCTGTGAAGTGTCTGCTCATTTCCTTAGTCCATTTATTAATTGGGTTATTTGTATTCTTGGTGTTAAGTTTTTGAGTTCTTTATAGATTCTGGAGATTAGTGCACTGAGGTGTGTGTGGCAAAGATTTTGTCCCATTCTGTGGGCTCTCTCCTCACATTGTTGATTGTTTTCTTTGCTGAGAAAAAGCTCTTTAGTTTGAATCTATCCCAATTATTGATTCCTGCTTTTATTTCTTGTGCTTTGGTATGAAGCTAATATCACCCTGATACCAAAACCAGACAAAGACACATCAAGAAAAGGAATCTTCAGACCAATATCCCTAATGAACATAAATGTAAAAATTCTTAACAAAATTTTAGCAAATTGCATACAAAAACATATTAAAAAGATAGTACACCATGATCAAGTGGGTTTCATCCTAGGGATGCAAGGTTAGTTCAACATCTGGAAATCAAAAAATGTAATTCACCACATCAACAGGCTTAAAGTTAAGAATCACATGATTATTTCAATAGATGCAGAAAAAGCATTTGATAAAATACACACCCCTTCATGCTCAAAAAACTAGAAAAAGTAGAAATAGTAGGAGCATACCTCAACATTGTAAAGGCTATCTATGCTAAGCCCATGGCCAACTTCATTCTAAATGGAGAAAAACTGAAAGCATTCCTCCTAAAAACTGGAACAAGGCAGAGATGCCCTCTTTCACCACTTCTATTCAACATCATCCCTGAAACTCTAGCCAGAGCAATTAGATTAAAGAATTTAAAGAATATGAATAGGAAAAGAAGAACTCAAACTATCTCTATTTGTTGATGACATGATTCTACATTTAGAGGAACCAAAAAATTCCACCAGAAAACTTCTAGAACTCATAAATGAATTCACTAATGTAGCAGGATATACAATCAACACTCATAAATATGATGCATTTTTATTCATAAGTGATGAATCCTCTGAAAGAGAAATTAGGAAAATTACCCCATTCATAATAGCCTCAAAAAAAAAAAAAAGAAAAAACAAAAACAACAACAACAACTTGGGAATCAATCTAACAAAAGAGGTGAAAGACCTCTACCATGAGAACTACAGAACAATAAAGAAACAAATTAAAGAAAATCTTAGAAGATGGAAAGATCTCCCACGTTCTCGGATAGGCAGAATATTGTCAAAACGGCCATACTTCCAAAGGTGCTATACAAATTCAATGCAACTCCAAGTAAAATCCCAATGACATGCATTATAGAAATAGAGAAAGCAACCATGAAAGTCATTTGGAAGAATAGGAGACCCAGAATAGCTAAAGCAATCCTTATTAGGAAGAGTGAAGCAGGGGTCATCACAATACCAGACCTTCAACTATACTACAGAGCAATAGTGACAAAAACAGCATGGTATTGGTACCAAAATAGACAGGTAGACCAGTGGTACAGAATAGAGGACACAGAGACAAACCCACATAAATACAGGTATCTCATACTAGACAAAGGTGCTAAAAACTTACAATGGAGAAAAGACAGTCTCTTCAACAAATGGTGCTGGCAAAACTGGAAATCCATATGCAAAATGAAACGAAACCCATCTCTCTCACCCTGTACAAAACTCAACTCAAAATGGATCAAGGATCTAGGAACTAGACCAGAGACCCTGCACCTAATAAAAGAAAAAGTAGATCCAAATCTTCACCATGTCGGCTTAGGATCAGACTCCCTTTTTCTTCTAGGGATATTTACAGATTTTGTGCATCACCTGAAGATTAGGCTTGTCATAGAAAGTAGGAAGGGCTCTATTAGGTCAAAAGGAAAGTAGAGGAGATATATATTCTGTCATTGACAGATTAAATATAGGCAATATCCAAACAGGGACCACTTGTTCTTAGGAACAGTTGCTAGGTTTTGAGATAGAGTAATATGATAAGCGGCTGAGGAAGAAAACCTTTAGGACTTACCTCTTTCAGTGCTTGGGAGAAAAAGTGATACTGTAGTAAAGAATCTGTAAATAAACACGGTAAGTTTTACTATCATGACAGTTGTCATATTTAAAGTGCATGGGATGATATGCTGAACAACTAAACTCTGAAATCCCCAAAAGAATGCATAACTAATAGACTTGAGGGGAAAAAAAAGAGTGCAGTAGGACCAGTCACAAATGGAGATGAATACTTGTGATCTGGAGTGTCCCCAAAGGCCAAGTGTTGAATGCTTGGTCCCCAGCCTACAGCACCATTGGGAGGCAGTGGAACATTTTGGAAGTGGGGACTAGTGGAAGGTAGTTAGATCACTGATGGTATGTTCTTAATGGGGATGCTGGGACACTGGCTTCTCTCTCTGTGCTTGCCTGCTGCCATGAGGAAAACATATCTCCTCTCCCAGGCACTCCTGCCATGATGTACTGAGCCACCATAGGCCCAAAGCAAAAGGGCCACCTGACTACGGACCGAAACCTCTAAAGTTGTGTGCCAAAATAAACCTTTTGCAAGTTGATTTCCTTAGGCATTTATCACAACAACAGAAAGCTAGCATAGTGCTGGACCTGAGATAGTCTTATACTTTAGAAAGAATAATGGAAAAACTCTAACTAAAGCTGAAACTCAACCCAGAACCAACTTTACATTATCTAACTAACAGAAGAAAGAATAAACCCTCTCTAGTGAAAAATGACATTGTTTTTAGTCTTTTAGTTGTTTTATACTCAACATCTAAGATATAATGTCAATTGACACATGCAAAGGGACAAGAACATGTGACTAAGCGTCAAGAGAACACATAGACATTCAATGAGGCAGACATGATTGATAATCAAGGATAAAAATAACATATAAGGCAAACAATGCAAATAATATCCAGCAAACAAGCACTTTAAAAATGTGTTAAACAGCATAAAGGAAAAATTTTAAAAAAATGTCAGATATATGAGAATTTCAATATAGAATTGAAAATTATAAAGAAATCAAATTTACATTCTAGAATTTAAAATACATCATATAAAATCAAAAAGTCAACTGTGCTCAATAGTGCAAACCTATAGTCTCAGTGACTTGGGATACTGAGGCAGGAGGATCACAGGTTAAAGATCAGCTTTGGCAACCTAGTGGAGCCCTATCTCCAAATAAAAAACAAAATTGGTCGAGGGTGTAGCCCAGTGGTAAAGGATCTCTGGATTCAATCTCCAGTATGGAAAAGAAAAAAGCAAACTTAAATTGAAAAGTCAATTGTGGACTACTGATTGTTTAAACTGGAGTTTAAGAGAAATATTCAGAATGAAGCATGGAGAAAAAAGAGAATAAAAAATATAGAAGATAGTGTTAAAAATATAAAGATCATTTTAAGCAGATTTAGGATAATTAATCAAAGTAAGAAAAACAATAAAAACAAGAACAAAAATACAGAAAATGTTTGAAGCAACAATGGTTGAAAAAAATTATTAAAGGTTAAATGCACTAACTTAACAGATTTGAAAAGCTCAAAGGAACACATCTAAGGAAATCCAGACTTATATATATCACAGTGAACCTACATAAAGCCAAAGTTAAAATAAACTTCATATAAGCAGCTAGTTGAAAAGAAGGTGCATGACATTTAAAGAAGAAAATTTGCCTAAGAACTGGGTAGCCAAAAGTGTATAAGCCTAATAGAGTATAACTGTGTTTTTCAATATACTTAAAGAAAATATGCCAACCTAGAATTGCAAAACAAACAAAACTATCTTTAAAAATAAAAAGGAAATGTATTCATATGTTTCTTAAAGACTGTATGTATTCTGAGACATATGTTATTGGGTAATTCCATTCATTGTGGGAGCATCATAGCATATGCTAACACAATCTAAACTGGTTATGATGTCACTAGGCAATATAATCTGTGGGAGCCCCATCCTGTATGTGAACCATTGTTGAGTAAAATCTCAAGCAGCATGTGACCATAAGGCATTTTCAGTAAATGAAAACCAAGAGAGTTTGCTAGGAGAAAATTCATACTCCAGAAAAGGTTAAGGAGTATTCTTTAGGCAGAAAGAAAGTAATTCCTTATTAAAGCCCAGATACAGAAAAGAGGGATGGTCAATAAAAACAGTAAAACTTAGTTTAAATTCAAAAGAACATTAACTATTTAAACATTTAAATCAACTGTACCGTGAAAATAGAATTTGACTTGAGAAAAGATATTTAAGATAGTATAATGCTCTTGCATTATTTGCAAAGATGGTAAATGTAATTGTTAACATTTACTTTTGGTAAATCAATAACTATCATACCTAACACACTCATTAAAAAACAAGAGCGAAAGGGTGCCAACAATTACTAGTGTAAAAATGAAATGATAGAATTAAGCTGTCTGAACATTTCTAATACATTAGCATACTGACCGTAGAGAAAGCTAGCATCAAATTGTATAATACACATTTTAAAGCATATTTTTTAAAATTGACTTTACATGATACCCTAAGTTCTCTCCCAATTTCATAAATTGAAACCATATAAGCTTTATTTTACCTTTCTGTCATTGCTCTAAGACTCTTTGCTTTGCTTTATTTCTCTTTTCCTGTTTCCTTTGCTTTAAATAATCTCTACTGAGTGATCTTCAAGTTCACTTTCTTCCTTCAACCAGTTGAAATTTATCATTGAGCTGTTCAAGTGCATTTTAAAAATTTCAGTTATTTACTTTTTAACACCAGAATTCCCCCTTGATTTTTGTTTTGTAGTTCCCATTTCTTTATTGATACTCTCTATTTGGATGTGATATGATATTTTCATCATCACACTTTAATTTCTTGCTCATGGTTACTTTTATTTCTGTAAATTGGGAATAGTACCACTACATAACCCACATTATCAGGAGAGGATGAGAATTTCCACTTTTGTGCTCCCTTGTTAAACTTGTAAAAACTGTTTCTAAAAAACAGCATTAAACCCTCTAGAAATTGTACTGAGTGAAGAGTAAACAAAGAAACATCTGTTTGAGAACATCTGTGAGAATTCTGAAGGAAAGATATGAGTCAGTGGTATTTAAGGCAACACTGCTCTATCAGTCCTCCTTTTTGATTCAGTGAGGTGGGGACTTCCCTCCACATCAAGGCAACCCCAAACACAGGACTCATTCTTCCCCTAGATCCCAGTTAGAGGGTTTTCTTCCCAGGAGGATCAGGTTGTCAACATTTGCCATGTTGCTGAGGCTAAGATCAGCTGAGGGGTAGAAAGTGCCTACTTGAATCTATCTCCTACACTCTCCACTTGTGGACTGGGGCTTATGGAATAGGATGCAGTGTTGAGAATAATGTGGCCCTAATCGTTTTGCCCGGATGTATGAAGGCAAGGTCCTCTATCAGGAAAGACAAATGAAGAGGATTTCAGTATGCTATTCCTCCTCCCAAAATTCTCATCCAACAAAGCAAAGGTTTCCCTAAGGGAGAAGCTTGCCAATTCTTCCCATCCTCAAGTCTAGATCATTGGATCAGCATTATTACCTGGAGTCTGAAATGGTACTAATCTATTACCAACTGCCTTCAAATAAATCAGAGAGAAAAGTAGTTCAAGTCTAAAGAAACTTCCATAAACATTCAGGTTTAGCAAAAGTGTTTGGGAGGAGAGTCAAGATATGGATTAACCTGAATGTCTGTGAACAGCTCAACAATAAATTTCAACTGGTTGAAGGAAGAAAGTGAACTTGAAGATTGCTCAGTAGAGATTATTTAAAGCAAAGGAAATAGGAAAAGAGGGATAAAGCAAAGCAAAGAGTCTCAGAGCAATGACAGAAACAATTAATGATGTTAATACATATTATGAAAATACCAGAAGGAAGGAGAGGTAGAAAGTTGTAGAAAAAAATTTCCAAAATGAATGGTTTAAAACTTCTCAAATTTATTATTTATTTAATAACCTACATGTCTAAGAAACTCAAAGAATGCCCATAAAATAAACACAGAGAAAATCACAGATAGATAATACTATCAATGTTAAAAGCTAAAGGTGAGAAGAATATCTTGAAATGACAGAAAAATGAATTTTTACTTACAAATGAACCTCAATAAGATTAGCAGTTAAATTATCAGCAGAGATAGTGGAGGCCAGGAGGCAGTAGGACGACGTATTTAAAGCATTCAAAGAAAACAACTCCCAACTATGACTTCTATATTAAGGAAAGCTATCTTTAAAAAATTAAGAGGGAAATAAAGGCTTTTTCAGATAAACAAATACCAAGAAAATTTGTTGCTGGCAGATCTATCATTATGGTTTGGATATAAGGTGTCCCCCACAAACTTGTTTGTTAGCCATTGTAGCAATATTCAGAGAGAAATGGTTAAATTATAAGAGCTATAACCTAAACAGTGGATTAGTCCATTTGATGGACTAATAATTTAAATGGATTTCTGGAAGGTAATTGTAGGCAGGTGGGAAGTAGGCTAACGAGGTGTATGCTTGAAGACTGTGTTTTGTCCGTGGCTCCTCTCTGTCTCTCTCCCTCTGCTTCCTAACTTTCAGAGCTGAGATATGCCCTTCTGCCATAATCTTCTGCCTCACCTTGGGCCCAGGGCAATGAAGTCAGTGACCATGAACTGAGCCTCTGAAATCATCAGCCCTAAATTAATTTATCCTCCTCCAAAGTGTTTTTGTCAGGTACTTTGGTCACACAGAGAATAGCAGACTAACACAGAAATTGGTACTAAGAAGTGAGGTCATTGCTATAAATAATCTGACTGTGTGATTCAAAAATCTTTGGAATAGTTTTGTAGGAGGAGATTGGAAAAGGTTGGAGATGCATGTAGGGAAGGATTAGAATGCTGTTAGTGGAGTTAACAAACAATTTTAGCATGAGCTTAGAAGAACAGAATGTTGATAGGAATGCAGACAATAAAGACCTTGCTTGTGAGGTTTCAGAGAAGGAAGAAGCTCTGGGAATTAGACTAGAGGCCATTCATATTATATCCTCACAAAGAAGTTGTCTATATTTTCCCCATGTCCTGAGGCTCTCTGTAAGGTTGAATTTAATGGTGATATACTAATTAACCTGGAAGAGAAAATTTTAGTCACAGCATTTAGTCAGTGGCATGGGTATTTATGGCAGCTTTTAGGCTAAATTTACTGTCATAATCAGGAACAGAAAGTAAAGAGGAAGGGTTTTTAAAACTTGCAGTTTGGCCAGAAAAGTGTGTGTGAAACTGGGACCATGGAAGTTGTGGTTGTTGAAGAGATTACTGTTAATAATGAGAAGTTAAATACTTTACACAGTGACAATAGGAAAATGGCTTAAGGACATATCTGAAAATGGCAAGACCACATCAATCAAGGTCAAGTGTGCAAAAGCAAAAAACTATTTAAGAAAAGTTGGGACACCCTGTTCCCACAGGGGTGTATAGACAGTTTCTTAGGAACATTTTCACTGTGCTCAACTGCCCAGGCCCTCAGATGCTGTTGTAGTCATGGTCAAAGGGGTTTTAGGCTACCACTCAAGCTGGCACCAGATCTTGGTGTCATCCATGTGGTACTGGTTCTACAGAAATGTAACATGCTGGAGTTAGGGGGTAATGGAAACTTCCACTGAGATTTCAAAGGAAGTCCTGGGAAGCCAGGCAAAGGTGTAGCAGGATCAGAATCCCTACAGGAAGCCCCAGAGAGGGCAATGTGTGAAGCAGTGAGGATAAAGATGATTTGGAATGGAGAACCAAAGGATTAAGAGATGTCAGTAATGCAGAATGTCTGCTAAGGAAAGCTGATGGGTGGGGACAGAGCAAGGCCAAGAGAGAGACCCTCGGCTGCAACAGGCAAGGCCATCGGGGTGGAACTGCACAAGCCCTTTGAAGCTCTCATCTTACGTCCATGAGCCCCATCTGTGGGATGCAGTTTTACTGTACTTACTTGCCCAGTCAGGTTTTAGTCTTATTTTGATCTCATGCCTTTTCTTGTATGTCCCCATTTCTCGCTTTCATATTGGAAATGTTTACTCCAGTCATGGTACACTGGTTATATGTAACTTGCTTTTGATCTTTACAGGGGTTCACAGCAAAGATGAGACTTTGGACATGGGCTTTTAGGAATTGCTAAAACTGTTAAGACTATGGTGACTCCGGAGATTGACTAAGTGAATTTTGCATTGTGAAGTGGGCGTGAGCTTTTGGGGACCAAGAGAATAATGTCATGCTTTGGATAAGAGGCATCCCCTGAAAAGCTCAAGTGTTATACAACGTGGCAATGTTCAGAGGTGAAATGATTAGATTATGAGAACTGTATCCTAATCAGTGGATTAATCCATTTGGTGGACTAATAATTTCATTGGATAACTGAGAGGTAACTGTGGTCAGGTGGGGCATGGCTAAAGGAAGTAGATTCCTGGGGTGTGCCTTTGAGAATTATATTTTGCCCCTGGGTCCTCCCTCTCTGCTTCCTGCCTGCCATGAGCTTTCCTCTGCCACACCCATCTGCCATAATATTCTGCTTTACCTCAGGCCTAGAGGTATGGAGTTGACTGACCATGGACAGAACATCTGAAATTGTGAACCCAAATTAGAAATTTCCTTCTCTAAGGTGTTCTTGTTCAGATTTCTGTTACAGCCACAAAAATCTGACCAACACATCCTCTTATCAATATTAAAGTAAATTCTTAAAGATGAAAGCAAGTGATCACAGACATTAATTCAATTCCATATGAGAAACAAAATAAAGAACACTGTGACAGTGATTATAAGACAGTAAATTACAGATTTTTCTCTTTTTTCTCCTTACTTATTTTAAAAGCATTAAAATAGTGGTAATCAGAGGCTTGGTAGAGTAGAGGGAAGGAAGAATGAGAACAGGCTAAATAATGGGCACTCAGAAGCAGTTAGTAGTAAGAAGCACTGGTATGCTATTGTACAGCAAGCTGTCTATAAGAATTGTTTGCTACATAGTTGTAAAAGCTGGAAGAAAGAATTTTGAATGTTTTCACCATAAAGAAAAGATAAGCATTTGAGGAGAATTTTTAACCTGATTTAAAAATAATACAATGCATCAAAACATCACAAGGTACCCCATAATGATGTATAATTTTTATGTATCAGTTAAAATGATTTTTAAAAACCAATTTTATAGTATAATATGTAGATGTTATTGACCTATAAAATAGAGAAATGTTTTATATGTGTAATATCTTACTATTAAGTAAAAGAGAGGTATGTGAGAGTATATCTGTATTGGGATAAGGAAATTACTGTAGAATGTAAAATAATCATTATAACAATGTATTGTTGACTTTATAACATTAGTATATATAATACATATAGAACTAATATCACAGAAAAGAGATAAAAAGAATATAGCTATATAGGTGTAACATTGCAATATATCTCTAGTTATACTGATATAAATCAGAAGCTGAGTCACATAATTAATACATATGTATCCTACACATATTACTAAAATATAACAAAAAACATTATAAAAACATTAAGGAAATTAAAATGCTGCATTAGAGAAATGCTCAATGTAAAAGAAGGCAATGATTAAGAAATAGGAGAACAAAAAGATATGAGACACAGAAAGCAAAAAGAAAATTTGAAGGCAAAATTCCAACCCTAACAACAATAAAACCAAATGTAAATGGACTAAATAATCATATCAAAAGACAGATTGTCAGATTATATAAATGATTCAACTATATGCTCTCTGAGAGATACATTTGAGGCTCAAAGTTAAAAACAGACCAAAAGTAAAAGATTAAAAAAATGATACAAAATACAAAGTGCAACCACAAGAAATCTGGAGTGCCCACACTTAAATAAGACAAAACAAACTTTAAAACAAAAAAGTATGATAAAGATTTATATTTTATAAGATATAACAAAACTACAATAAATATATATGTATATGTACCTACTAACAAAGCACTTAATAAATGTAGCAAAAAAGTCAATAGAAATGAAGAGAGAATTATTAGGGAAAATTCAACAATAATAAAAACTTCCATAACCCATTTTAGATAATAGAAAGAAAAATTAGACAGAAAATCATGAAGAATTTAGATTAATTGAAAAACATTGTATGAGAGTTAGACCAAATAGATCTATAGAATATTCAGCCTAACAGCAACAATTATACATTCCTATCAAATTCACATGAAATATTCTCCAGAGTAGAAAATATTCCAGGCCACAAAACAAACTTGAAAAATATTTAAGAAGATAAATATAATCAAAGTATGTTCTATGACCACAATGAAATGAAATTAGGAATTAATAATGATCTTTTAAAATGGGTTATGGAAGTTTCTCTGCCTTGCCCTTCCTTTATGGTGTTCTTCTTCACCTCATATTAGAGTTATGGAGTTAGCCAATTATGAACTGAGCCTCTGAAACCATGAGCCAACATAAACTTTTCCTTCTCTGAATTGTTCTTGTCAAATATTTTGTTCACAGCAATGAAAACCTGACCAAAAGAGAAACTGGTACTGAGAAATGGGGTTATTGCTCTGACTAACCTGACCATGTAGTTCAGAAGTCTTTGGAGCTGGTTTATGAGAGGATTTTTAGAAGTTCAAAGATGAAAGCTGGAAAAGCTTGAGAATGCTGTAAGCAGAACATAAATGGACAGTTCTGATGGGAACTCAAAAGAGCAGAATGCTAATGGGACTGATGGTATTGCAAGCAGTGAAGACTAAGCTAGTGTGAGGTTTCAGAGCAGAAGAAGGACTTTATTTGACATTGTTACATTCTGACAAAAAGTTGTCCACATTTTGCTCATGAACTGAGACTTTTTGTGAGGTTAAATTTAATGGTAATTTACTAAATAATCTGGTAGAGGAAATTTCAAGGTAGCATAGCATTCAGGGAGTGGAATGGATATTGCTGTGGCTTTTATCCAAGTTTACTGTGATAACCAGGAGCAAAAAGCAAAGTGAAAAGATTTGAAAAACTTTCTGTTTGGCCAGAAAAGTATAACTGGAGCCAGGATACTTGTTAAAGACATTACTACCACTAAAGAGATGTTAAATACTTTGCAGAGACACAATAATGAAGAGGGCTTGAGGGCATCTCAGGAATTGGCAAGACCATACCCATCTCAAAAATTCCTTTGAGGAGAGGCCAGGGAGGCACTCTGCTTGCACAGAGGGGCCTAGGAAATTTTTTTCACCATGCTCGGCCACCCAGGCACTTAAAGTCTGCTGCAGGAGGCTTGGCTACTGCTCAAGATGGTGGCTGACTTTGGTGTCAATTACGTTGTCCTGGTTCTTCAGGAATGCTGCATGCTGGATTTCAGGGATCGTGGTGGCTTCCACTGAGATTTCAAAAGAAGGCCCGGGAGACCAGGCAAAGTGTACTAGGGTCAGAATCCCTGTGTGCTATCCCTAACAGGGTGGTACATGAAGATGTGATAAGGAAGCTGAAGCTGCAGTGAGACCTCTGACTCGCAGATGCCAATAACATTGAATATCTGTCGAGGAATCAAGCAGAAATGAGCCGAGAGAGGCTAAGTGGATTGCAACCAGGAAGGTCATAGAAGCAGAGCTACCTAAACCTTTTGGCAAGAACATCACAATGCCATATGCCCCAGTTCTGAATATGGGGCTATGGTATTTGTTTGTGCACCTGGATTTCAGTTTTGATTTGGTTTCATCCCTTTTTTCTATGTCACTACATCTCCATTTTCAAACAGAAATGTTGACTCAGTGCCATTATTTGCTGGTTATCTTTAACCTGCCTTTGCTCTTGAGTCTCATAGCAAAGAGGTTGCCTTGAGTCTCAGATGAGATTTTGGATTGGACTTTGGGCCTATGCTGGGATTGATAAGACTATAGGGACTTTGGAAATAGACTGACTGCATTTTGCATTGTAAAATGAGCATGAGCTGTTGGGGGCCAGCAGAAGAATGTGATGGTGTAAATATGAGTGTCTTCCAAAAGGTCATGTGTGAAATAATGTAAGAATTTTCAGAGGTGAAATACTTAGATTATGAGAGGTATAATCTCTCTTTCTACTTCCTGGTTTCTATTTCCCGGGCAACTTTTCTCTGCCATGTCCTTCTACCACGATAGTCTGCCTCACCTCATGCCCAGAGATATGGAGTCAGCCACCAACAGACTCAACCACCAAAACCATGAGTCAGAATAAATTTTCCCTCTAAATTGTTCTTGTCAGGTATTTTGTTGACAGTGACACAAAGCTAACTAAAACAAGGGGAATATTTGGGAAATTCACAAATATGTGGAAAATAAAAAGCACATTCCTAATGGATCAAAGAAAAAATCAAAGTAGAAATCAGAAAATATTTTGAGAGGAATGAAAATGAGGACACAATATACAAAAAGTTTGTGGATGTTTCTGAGAGAGTACTGAGAGGAAAATTTGTAGTTGTAAATGTATACATTATGAAAGATGAAAGATCCAAAATAAACCGAAACTTTCACTACAAGACAAGCAAAAATAAAAGCAAACTAAAGCTAAAACAAGTAGAAGAAGATAATAAATATTAGGGTAGATACTAATAAAATAGAAATTATAAAGTAATAGAGAAAAATCAATGAAATTAAAAGCTGAGTTTTTTGAAAAGTTCAAGGAAATTGACAAACCATTAGCTATTTCCAAAAGAGAGAAGACTCAAGTTAGTAGACTTAGAAATGAAAGAAAAGACATTACTACTGATTCTCCATCTGGTGTCCACAATTACTAGTTGCCCAATGTATGGATTTCTAATAGTAACAAACTTGAGGCAAAAGAAAATTGAACCCTGGCTGACTCGAGATAGGAATACGACATTTAAGTAAATTTAAACGAACATGGAGTATGTCAATTTAAGCAAGCAAATTTAAATAAACACACAAACTTAAATAAATAAAAATCAATAAAACTAAAAGAAGAGTAGTATAACTGATTGATAGAAGATATAAAAATGATGAGAATAGAATAATAGATTAAAATATGTAGATGAGATAGTGGTGAGGAGGTGCAAAAGGTTTTAAAAATTTCATTTTGTTTAAGAGGATGACTAGAATATTGTCTTTAGACTTAGGGAATTCAGAATGCATTTTAGAAGAGTAATATTAAAATTGAAATGTAAAACTGTCCCCTAAATAATTATAATAATAATGTAAATGTGCAGTTAATCTGAGAAAAGGCAGAAAAGGAGGGAAAAGAACCTGGAAATCAAAGGAAAGTTAAAGAGCATGAAATTGTAGAAATGATCACTTATCTATGAGGAATCTCAATAAATGATTGCAAACCCAACTCCCAAATAAGGTAACAAAACGCAGTCAGATAAGGTTTCTAAAAATGCACCACTGCACTGCTCTAAAGAGACCCATCTCAAATAGAGGAATTAAAAATACATGGTGTTGGTAATATGAATCTCTCTACATATTAATCTTGATAGAATATTGACAGGACAACATGCTGAAAGAAAAATATAGGAAATTTTACTGTATGGAAATTTAAAAACTAAAAAGGATAAAAATTACATACCGGAAAATATTAAACTTTTATATAGCCATATTAATAGCCATCAGATAGTTATATCTTAGTGCAAAAACACATGATGAAAGATATGGAGAGGCATTGTATGTCATAAACGCTTTAAATCATCAGGAAATTTCAATTTTCTACACTAGTATGTATCTCATTGTATCACTAAAATCATATAAGCAACATTCATAGAACTGCTTTTTGTGTGTAAAGGTCATCATTGGCCTGGCATGGTAATTGATAGATTACTAGAACAAACAAAAATTATGAAGGTTATAGAATATTTTATAAAAAAACGATATATTGAAATTCCCTGCAAAACAATTGGAAAAATCCAGGTTCATGGTTAATTCTGGGAACACATGATGGACTTTCACAAAAGGATTTTATTTCTCCTGTTTGGTGCACAGATTCATTAGATTAACTGATCTCTCCTCTCCCTCTCCCTCCCCCATTTCTTCCTCCATATATATATACACATTAAATATTTATTGTATGTATTAAATACATACATATAATATATATAAATACATATTCTTTAATATACATATATTAAATAATATATTATTTATTTCAGGTATTTCATAATTCAAAGTATTTTATAATTAAATGAAACATCAAAAACTCCTAAAAATATTTAAAAGAATGAATTGCTATAGTTCACATTAAAACCCTGTAACCCCGTGACCCTGTAATCACCAACTATTAACAAGAATCTATCTATATATTTATCTTGATAGAATAATTATTATTAATGAATATCATCAATAATTATTATTAAACTACATACATTTTCAAATATCCCTTACATAAGAGACATCATGAAGGCAAATAAGAGATGGGGAGAGATATTTAGAAAATATATGACAGAGATATGGTTACTTTTGTGGGTGTGCACAAGGGATTGAACCACTGAGCCACATCCCTTTTCATTATTTATTTTGAGACAGAGTCTCACGAGGTTGATTACAGCTTTGCTTAGTTGCTGAGGCTAACTTTGAACCTGAGATCCTCTTGACTCAGCCTCCCTGGCCACTGGGATAACAGAGTACACCACCACACCCTGCATGTTTTCTTATTCATCACAAATAAAGTTTGATAGAATAATATTAAATTATTAACAAAATGCTAGCTAACATTTATTCAACTCTTATTTTAGATCTTTGTTTTCTGTAGCTAATATTTAATTCTCACTTGCAAGCCTATGAGTTAAGTATTACTTATATCCCCTACTTTCAGAAAAGCAATTGGAAGCTTAGAAAGATTAAGCAAGGATGCAAGGAACAGAGACAGACTCAGGATTCAGACTAGGAATACTTTTTTTCTTTTTATTTCCACACTCCGCCTGCCCCCAGGATTGGACCCAGAGCCTCAGGGCTGCAAAGCACACACTCTTTTGAGCTATAATCCAAACCCCAGGCCCAGCTCCATAATTCTGATTGTGGAGACTATACAGGGTTAAGACTATTACATTATATGCCTTACCTGAAAAGGAAAACAACAACAATATAGAAAATGAAGTACGAAAATAAAAGATGTAAGAAGCAATATAAAGAAAATGCAAATGGTAGATAACCATGCACGAATTCACTCTTAAAGGAAATGTGTATTTTAAAAGATGTTTTTTTTTTTTATTTACTTATTGATTCATTGAACACAAGTGGAGTACAGCTATTGTTTCACTGGTTGTACACAAAGTAG
>JAJEJO010002432.1:499751-519652 GCA_020662805.1 Glaucomys volans
AATTTTGGTAATTTGGAGTTTCTCTCTCCTTCTCTTTGTTAGTGTGGCTAAGGGGTTATCAATTTTGATTATTTTTTCAAAGAACCAACTTTTTGTTTTGTCAATTTTTTGAATTGTTTCTTTTGTTTCAATTTCGTTGATTTCAGCTCTGATTTTGATTATTTCCTGTCTTCTACTACTTTTGGTGATGATCTGTTCCTCTTTTTCTAGGGCTTTGAGCTGTAATGTGAGGTCATTGATTTGTTGACTTTTCATTCTTTTATTAAATGCCCTCCATGCAATGAATTTTCCTCTTAGCACTGCTTTCATAGTGTCCCAGAGATTTCGATATGTTGTATCTTTGTTCTCGTTGACCTCTAAGAATCTTTTAATTTCCCCCATAATGTCTTCTGTTATCCATGTATCATTCAATAGCATATTATTTAATCTCCAGGTCTTGGAGTAGTTTCTGTTTCTAACTTTATCATTGATATCTAATTTCATTCCATTATGATCTGATAGTATACAAGGTAGTATCTCTGTGTTCTTGTATTTGCTAAGAGTAGCTTTGTGGCATAACATATGGTCTATTTTAGAGAAGGAACCATGAGCTGCTGAGAAGAAAGTGTATTCGCTTTTTGATGGATGGAATATTCTATATATGTCCGTTAAGTCCAAATTAGCGATTGTGTCATTGAGTCCTATAGTTTCTTTGTTCAATTTTTGCTTGGAAGATCTGTCCAACGGTGAGAGAGGTGTGTTAAAGTCTCCGAGTATTATTGTGTTTTGGTCTATTTGATTCCTGAAATTGAGAAGGATCTGATTGGCATACATGGATGCACCATTTTTTGGTGCATAAATATTTATGATTGTTATGTCTTGCTGATTTATGCTTCCTTTAAGCAGTATGAAATGCCCTTCTTTATTCCTTCTGACTAACTTTGGTTTGAAGTCTGCTTTGTCTGAAATGAGAATGGAAACCCCAGCTTTTTTACTTAGTCCATGTGCATGGTATGCTTTTTCCCAACCTTTCACCTTTAGTCTGTGGGCATGTTTTTCTATGAGGTGAGTCTCTTGAAGGCAGCATATTGTTGGGTCTTTCTTTTTAATCCAGTCTGCCAGTCTATGTCTTTTGATTGATGAGTTTAGGCCATTTACATTCAGGGTTATTATTGAGATATGACTTGTATTTCCTGTCATTTTAGCTTTTTTAGGGTTTTTAGCTTAACTTTGTTTCTCCTTTGATTGACTCTTTCTTTAGGGTAGTTCCTCCCCATGATGACTGAGATTGTTATTTTTCGTTTCTTCCTCTTCGAATATTTTGTAGAGAATGTTCTGTAGGGCAGGCTTTCTCTTTGTGAATTCTTTAAGCTTTTGTTTATCATGGAAGGATTTTATTTCATCATCAAATCTGAAGGTTAGTTTTGCTGGGTATAAGATTCTTGGTTGGCATCCATTTTCTTTCAGAGGTTGAAATATGTTGTTCCAGGCCCTTCTTGCTTTTAGGATCTGGGCTGAGAAATCTGCTGATATCTGTATTGATTTCCCCCTGTAGGTAATCTGCTGCTTTTCTCTCGCAGCCTTTAAAATTCTATCTTTGTTTTGTACATTAGGTATTTTCATTACAATGTGCCTTGGTGTGGATCTGTTGTAATTCTGTGCGTTTGGTGTCCTGTAAGCTTCTTGTAATTGATTTTCCATCTCATTCATCATATTAGGGAAATTTTCTGATAATATTTCCTTGAACAGATTATGCATACCCTTGGTTTGTATCTCTGTGCCTTCCTCAATCCCAATTACTCTTAAATTTGGTCTTTTCATGATGTCCCATATTTCTTGGAGGGTTCGTTCATGATTCCTAACCATCTTCTCTCTTTGTTCGACTTTGTTTTCAAGATTAAGTATTTTGTCTTCATTGTCGGAGGTTCTGTCTTCCAAGTGATCTATTCTGTTAATTATGCTTTCTATTGAGTTTTTAACTTGGTTTATTGTTTCCTTCATTTCCTTGTTTCCTTCAAGAATTTCTGTTTGTTTTTTTCTCAGAATTTCTATCTCTTTATTGAAGTGATTTTTTTTGCTTCCTGCAATTGCTCTATTAGCTGATTATTCATAGCCTGAATCTGCTCTCTTGTCACATCATTCTCTTCTCGGATCATTTTAATTATGAACATTCTGAACTCCCTTTCTGTCATTCCTTCTACCATGCTGTCTTTGGGTTCTCTGGATGTATCATCTAGGTTTGATTGGGACACTTTCTTCCCGTGTTTTCTCATGCTGCTTGTGTATCTTCCCCCCTAGTAGTGCGAATCCAAGGGATTGCAATTTCCCTGTGAAGACTTAAAGTGTCCCTGCAGATTTCCAGTAACTCACCTGTTGCTTGAGAGGTGCTTGATCAAGCGGTGAACCAAGAAAGATGCTGTCCCACTACCTCCAGGTTGGGAATGATCAATGCTTCTGGGCAGAGGCAGCCTAGTGTTGATAGACAATTAGATACAGCAAGGTGGTAGACTCCGGGCCAGGGTGTGGACCTGGGCACTAGACCAAGTTGGGGTGGGGGCACAGAACTGTGCTCAGTGATGGAGACACTGGGCTTTAGAGCCCAGGCAGGCCTGAATTCCTCGCTGGGGGCTCAGGCGGTGGCAGGTGGTTGCTCTCTCCTGGGGACACTGTAAGAGGGCGCCAAAGGCCCTAATCTCCTTGCTGGAGTCAGCGACCCCAGCGGCTCCAGGCCAGACCTCTCCAGGAGCCGCAGCGCAGTGGCTCGGAAGACCGGCCTCAGCTCTGAAGCCCCAGGCAGCCAGAGATGGTCCCTCTCTGCCAGGGAAGCTCAGCTCCGAGGCCCCAGGCAGCCGGAGATGGTCGGTCTCTGCCTGGGAGGTTGCTGGCTGGTGCCGGAGCCCGGCCAGTGACTCTAAAGGCGCTGCTGCTGGGGACCCGCACTCACTTGCTGGCTGGTGCAGATCCAGGTCGGTGACTCCGAAGCAGCTGCAGGGTCTGGCGCCCCCGGGTGGTAGCTGCCCGCGGCCCAAATTGGTTCTGGAGTGGCGACTGGGGACCCCTTAAATGTGATTTGAATATAAAATCTCGTTTAGAGCCATATTCCTGCTGTTTGAATCCCGAGCAAGTAGGAATCCACGGAGCAAGTAGGAATGCAGCCTTCCTCTAGCCCGCCATCTTGAATCTCCAAAAGATGTATTTTTTAATCCACAAGACTGAATGGAATTAGACACTTTCATGCACTTTTTATATAACCTTTGGAGGACAACTTGACACTGTTTATTAAAATACAAAATAAACAAACTCTATCTCAGCAAAATAATATTAGCATGGGAGAGTTCTCCCCTTCAGCCACACTAGAACACAGCTAAGCAAAATGAGATCTTTTAAGAGGATGCAAATCTGTTGGTTCCTTGATGTTGGACTTCCTAGTCTTCATATGTGTGAGAAATAAGTTTCTATTGTTTATAAGCCAACCACCTCACACACACGGTGCACAAGTATTCACAAAGATAATTTGAGATTGTTTATTTCAGTACTCTCTAAATAGTACAATATTCCTCCACTGTAGGGGAAATCCAATATAGTACAATAGTACAGGAAGAAGCAGCCCAAGGCTCTGAGATTTGTGGAGCCTTTTAGAAGAGGTAGTGAAGAATATGTCCTTTGAGGGCATACTATTCAAACCTGTCTACTTCACAGCTTTGCTGGCCCTAGAGAATGTCGCCTTCTTCATGCAAAATTTTTGCAGAAATGATCATACAGAAGGTAATGAGATCCACTTGCTTGCCTGCTTTCAGGAAAATACCTCTATGTGACTAGTAGTCAACATTTTTATCTCAAGAGAAGTCTTTGTCTAGCCTTTGGGGTAATAATCACTGATACCAATAAAAATTCTGACAGTGATGTCCTGAGAGAAATTTTCAATTTATATGCATATCTCAGCAACCATTATTTATTGCAATTCTATTGCTTTTCTATAGATGCACAACTGTATAAATTCTGGCAGAGTTACTGATGATATGAGGTAGAGTGGTGAAATATTGACTTCATCCTGAAAATGTACATCATATTTGTATTAATCAATGTCTTTAAAATGCTGTTTGCATGGATAGATGATATCCATGTCCTGACATAAATAATCAGGGTAGAATTTTTTCTCAGGTGCAGGTGATAAGTATATATTGATTTGTTTTATTTTCCCCTACCCTAATGACTATGAGCACAAGCTGCAGCCTGTGCCATCTGTGGCCAGGGAGCAGAGAGGATCTGACATATCCAGATATGTATGTCTGTATAGACTGTATACAAGGCATTTGTCTCATTAATCCCAGTCTCCCACCGACTGAGTCAGGAAACAGGAAATAACCTGTTTGAGCCAAACATCTACAAACTCTCCATTGTGAGAATACACTTTTCTGAAGAAGGAACAATGGACACTCTTTAATACAAACTGAAATAAAACAATTTGAGCTGTCAAGTTTCATACAGACTTCTATAGAAGAAAAATGCACTTTGAGTCTTAAAATAATGGTATTCTAGGAGACTTGTTATGGGGCCACAATATAGGTGAAATTGGATTACAGCCGTTTTTGCTGACACTAGTAATTTGAGGAGAACACCCACATTTAAGTCTTTTATGTTAAATTCTGCTTTATAATCACATGTAGAAAAACAAGGTGACAAACTGGTTTTTGACAAACCAGTTTTCAACTTGGAAATCTTCCTCATCATATAATATTCTTGTCAGGCTCTTTTGAATGTGGAAGAGTTTTGACAGACAGGTACCAAGCACAACAGAGTGTGTGGGGAAGTGGTATTTTCCAGTGAAATTCAACTCTGCGGGGGTGAAGACTGTGATACTGTGAAGGTTTCAGGGATTTTCCAGTGATGAACATGTTTTTCATTCTCAAAACTGAGTTCCTGCACAGGAATTCACCCATTAATTATAGTGTAAACTCATGCTATTTCCTGATAATGCTGGAGATAGCACGGTTGGCATTCTCCTACACTCTAGCCCGTTGCCAGATACCTACACAATAACAAATGAATTGTAATGACAGAAAGATTACATTATTTTATTTTCTGGGGAGCTATAAGGAGATGGGAGAATGTCAGGTAATGTGGTAATTATGTCTAAAGTAACTTGATAATTTTAAAAAATTACTAAGTAATCTGCTGAAACATGCAACTATTATGTGGCTACATGTCCAGTTTGATTATGTTAGCACAAAATTATGGGTTAGAATTCCTATATCTACCTATTTTGCTCTCTCAACAAAAAGCCTGGGCATGAAGTGCTGATGAGGAGGGTGAGAAGTTCTTCTTTCATGCTATAGTTGACAAAAAAATGAAAGTTTCAAGCACCACAAGATATATAATTTCTTCAAGCTTCTGAAAGCCAACATCTAAGCAGAGTAGGGAGGTTTTCTCTGGAAGACTATTTTTCTCATTTTGTGACTGGCATCATGTTCTGCTGATGGAAAAAGAAAGCAAGAGAAATGTCATTCAAAGTACTCTTTGTAAGTACCATCTGGGACTTCATCTGAATATTTGCAGGAAAAAAAAATCTCTGGCCATTCTGAATGGTTTCAGTTAAATTGGGGCTTCTAGTCACCATGGACACTTGCAGAAATACAAAGTCTTGAATAGATTCAAAGTGGGTTTATATAGTTCAGTCACATGCATTAAGTGCATGAATTAGAATCGCACTGGGAAAGGGCAATCAAAGTATTCAATATATTCATCCAATAAGGAGGGTAGGTGAAGTTACTAGTAAGAATGTGATTTCATGACACGGAAAGTAAGAAGTGTAAACCGTAAGCACTTCCTACATGCCAGTATTGTTGTTGGTTTTATTTCTACAAAAGTATAGACTCCCTTGAGTCATCATAATAGAATGCTTATAATAGAATGTGACCTTAAGCTTATGAGCGAGAAAGGCGGATTGGCATGGAGAAGCAAAATCAAGACAATAATTGGATGAACACAGAGGGATGAGTAGTCAGAAAGTAACACTCATACAGTGAAAATTTTGGAATAAATGAGGAAGAGAGAACCACATCTCAAATCGTATGCTCTAGTTTGTCAAATAATTTTGTTTTCTTTTCTTTTTCTTCTTCCTTTTTTTTTTTTTTTTTTTTTTTGATTAGCCCACAGATGACTCCCAATTTTCTGGGATAGTTTGAGAAGAGAAACAAAGAATTTTTTCCCCATCTCAGATTTAAAAGTTCAGACTGTGATTTTTTTCAGACACATCTCATTTATTTCTCAAAGTCATTATGTTTATAAAAGTCAAATATCTTAAAAACACTAGGCTATTCAGGTCCTTCTGATTAGCATTCAGCTAACAGGTGAATGAGGTTACCATATCTGAATGCCGCAAAACACCTGCTATTGTTTATAGTTGTTACATTTGCCATTCTCCACTGTTATTACTATAGTATTTTCTCCCAACTTTGATAAATTGATAAATTGCTCAAAATTATTCCTGACAGCACAGAACTTATTTTTAAGCAAATATTTTTTGATTGTTTATTTGATATCAGTCACATTTTAATGCCATGGAGACAGCAATAGGCTGACAAATGAGTTGCCTCTGCTCATGTTTTGGTATCATGGTGGAGAGGCAGGCAATAACTTACAAATTATGGAAAAAATATTAACTGGTAGTGTGTGTCAGGAGGAAATAAAGCATGATGATGGGTTCACATATTTTGGATGGTAGAGCTACCTTAGAAAGAATGCTCAGGAAGGGCCACTCTTAGGAGAAGAATTGCAATCTGGATATCAAAAAAGAGCAAGCATGGCATTGACAGGAGGGTGCACCATACAAAGGGAATGAATGGCAAGAATGAAGGTTTGGAAGCAGAGCCAAAGAAGTACTACCATTCAGAAGTAGGCTGCAAATACAAAGCTAAAGGGTCTCATAGAAATATAGGACGTGAGTCTGAACTTACCTGAATCTACTGGTGAGACACTTTGCAAAAGTAGTTTAAAAATGTAAAATATAAGTAACAAGGCAACAAAATATGAAATTGACTTCTATTGGATTATTTATTCCTAGACTGGTGTATTTTCTGTTATGCAAGAACAACAGACTTTAATCCTTCAAACTGGTATAGTTTTGACAGTGGAAGAGGTTACACATACATGAAATATGTTTATATACATGCATATAAAATATGTAAAATAAAAGCATACATAATATGTGTATATAGTGTATATATAATTTAATTATATTTTTTATAATAAAACAGATATACTACATTGGACTTGAAATATTTCCATTAAAACTACATTTAAAACTAAATGCCCTTACTAAAAAGCAAAACAAAACAAAATTATATACACATTTCTCTTTAATACAAGATCAAATATTGACTAAATATCAACTTAAATACTAGTTTTAATGATCTAAAGCATGAAGGACAATGTAACAGAAATCATTATTCTTGACACAAATTCATACATTTTATAATTTATTCCCCACAAAAGACTAATTCTTTTTAACTTTTCAAATATACCTATTTATTTCTTAATTGACATATAATCATATATGTTTATTATGTACAATGCAATGCTTTGAAGTCTCTGTACATGTGGAATGGCTAAACCTACCTAATTAAGCTATATATTACCTCACATAGCTATTATATCCTAGTGAAGACTGTCACAACTTGTCATTGTGTGTGCCTCCTTGTCATTGGTGCATTTCTGATGAATGCATTCATTTTTATGATAAAATAAATTTCTTTTTATCCACTGCATTTTATGGATACAAATTCTCAAATTGTTGAAGCATTCAACTGATGCTTCTCTGCAAATCAGGTACTTAATTGTGAAAATCATCTCCCATGCAGGTGCAGAGTATCTGGTAAACCTTAGTGCAAACACTTCAAAACAAATTTTCTTATTTTTTTAAAGAAGATTGTAATTTAAATATTTTGTCCACATATTTGGTAGGTTCTGCAGTTTGTTTCAATTCAAAACACCTCTGATAAACAAATAGTTTTATAAAAAATGTATTAAGTAAATTGTGTTTATTATGTCTCTTACTATCTTGGCAAGTCAAGATGTTCAATATTATTGACCTCAAATTTCATGTTTTTCAAATATGGAACAGAAGTTTATCTAATGAAAAATATGAACTCTAAAAATGCTTCCCACAAGTCAAAATATTCCAAAGCAAAATTTTAGAGTTTCAAGTTTGAATGTTATAAAATTTTTCACCTCTAAGCACTTAGTTCAGTTGTTTCTTTTTCTGCTTTTATGAAATATTTTTCAATATCTCCGACACACTACAAGTTTTCTACAATACTACAATATCACACTATAAGTTTTCGTCTCAATAACTAATACATGTAATAGCTTTGCATATTAAAATTTTAGATAATCCATTGAAAACTTTGAGAAAGTATTTCCAAATAATTTTGATAAAAATATAATTAGAATTTAAATAGTATTTAAAAAATAATATCCTAGAAATATTTGGTTCCTTCAAAAGTTGTTGTCCAAAGGTTTAACTATTTCTTAAATCTGGTCAATGAAGAGAGGCAAAAAAAAAGTATGCTGATATATTTTTCAACAGGTAGCTGAGCCTATGTATATTGGAGGCAGATCACTATGAATTCTCTACCTTGACTTTCATAGAGAATATCTTGCAAGATTAAGCATTAGAACATGCTAATTTGAAGCATACATAGTCATAAAACATTTAAATCAATGAGAGACCACATATATGACAGAGATCCCATACAATTTTTATGTTGTTGTTTTGCATGCTGGGGATTGAACTTAGGGCCTTGTGCTTGACAGGCAAGCACTTCTAAGAACTGAGCTACATCCCCAGCCCCAGCTCCCATACAATTTTAATGGAACTGGCAATCTCCTTTTGCCTGATGATGTTGTAGCACAGTGCATTGCTCACGTGTGTGGGGGAAGGCTGGTGTAAAACTACTTTTTGCACTTCCAGATGTATAAAAGTATAGCATGTAGAATTATAGACAGTACCTAATACTTGATAGCAACTATAAATAACTGTGTTATTGGCTTATGCATTTACTATGCTGTTTATGGTTATTTTATAGTGTATTTCTTCTACTTTTTATGAAAGTTCACTATAAACAGTGTGCTGGAGTTAGGTGTGACCCAGTGTTACAACACATGCTTAACATGCCCAAACCCAGGGTTCAATCCCCAGAATCTCTCTTTCTCACTTTTACTCTTGCTCCCTCTCACATACAAAACAAAACAAAGTAAAACAAACAAAAGTCTGATCCGTGCCCATGGCAGTAGCCTCATGCATCTCATGATTATTACACCTGTAGATTGCATCATTTTCTTTTGTGCTTGATTGAATCTTATGTAGTATTGTTTATCATGACACCAGGAGCAATAGGCAATGCTCTGTGTGCATATGTATATATGGTAGGCTGAACCACATAGGTTTGTGTAAGAGGGCTCTGTGATGTTCACACCAGGACAAAATTGCCTTTCTCAGAACATATCCCTGTCATTACATGAAGCATGAGTATACTTTATTCAAGTTCAACAGTAACTGAAGAAGTTATTTAGAACTTCAAAAAATATTTTTCAGGGAAAAGAATGTTTTATCTTGGATATTTTGAGAATTGCAGACTCATTACATGGTAGGCAAAGACTACCACATAATAAAAAATTTAAAAACTGATCTATAGGTGATTTATTTTCACTTTTATGTATTTCATTTTCAGATAGTTCCCTTAATCCATGTTGCAACAACCAATTCCAAGTGCATTCACCAACTATAGCTTTCTTAATTTAGGAAGAACACTGGTGTAACTATAATGCACCACCAATATTTGTTTATCTTCTATCAGGAGGAGAGTGATGAGAACACAAGTTTAAGGGAAGAGGGTAAGAATATGAGGTTAAGGGAATAATTCTATAAAATGGGCCACTGTGCTGATACCCACATGCTTTCTTTTCCAAGAAACAATTTACCTGTGGCTCTCCTGACTTAAGTGGACAGGTTATGTCACATTCCTCAGCAAACTACCTGTTATCTGCAGGAGAAATGCAGGCCCAAAATGATGTTGATTAGAGAAACTCAAGTTACCCTAAGGGGAGACTTTTTTGACCTCTTTCAAAGACCAGATCCTGAAACTCAAAGAGGTAAAGATAACTCCTCCTACACATAAAATCTGCAAGAATTTATGGTTAAGAATTCAATGAGAACTTGTCAGCATTGGCAAAGGTGACCTAGAGTTGTCATGGCAGTAGGGACTTGAAAGTCTGATGTCATCTTGCTGTCAATCAAAAGTCACAAGGCAACCTGGGTGGGACTCTCAGGAAAATTCTCTGGGATCCTTAATAAAGCTGGAGTGCAAGAGAAGTACTTTGTCTCTCTCCTCTCTGAGAGAACCCACTCTCTCCCCTGAGAGTTTCCCCTTTCCCTTTTCCTCTCCCTCTCATTTCGTTACTCTGAGTGACATGTCTGATCTCTTTCTGACTTAATCACAAAAACTGAAGTTTAAAGGAGGGTCTTCACACTGACTCAGTTTCCCAGAAGTTCCCAGCTTTTTTAACATTCCCTGCCAACTGCACAATTTATCCTTAGTGTTGAATTTTTTTCTTTTTTCTTTGTTTTGGGGGGGGCAGGTACTGAGATTAAATCCAGGGGCTCTTAACCACTGAGTCACATTCCAGTCCTTTTTAAAAATTTATTCAGAGACAGGGTCTCACAGAGTTGCTTAGAACTTTGCTAAGTTACTGAGGCTGGCTTTGAACTCACCATCCTCCTGCCTCAGCCTCCTGAGCCACTGGGATTACAGGTGAGTGCCACCATGCCCAACTAATGTTGAATTTTTAAACTGAATTTATAATAGCATTTACAAATACTGTCAGTTTTCATCTCTGACAGAATTATTCAAAACTACTTTAATTCCATGAATTGGAGAAAGAGGGGAAATTATTGTAGAAAGGTATCCGAGTGATTTTATATTTGAATCACCAGATGACATTCATGTAACACTTGTATCATGAAAGCTGTAAGAGTCTTCTGTTAATGGAGTCACCACATGGACAGCAGCTATCAATTCACTTTTTGCATATTCAAAATATTTACGATAGCCAGTTTGCTAAGAAGGCAACTCTTTGGTTGTAAATGACAAGTCTTGTTTTATAAAATACATAAACACAGCGTAAAATGATAAATTGTAATTTTTGAGCATACCTGTAATAAAAGTAACTATGAGTTCTGAAGCCAATGCAGGGTCTTCGTCAGTTGGTTTCATCTTCTGTTTGTGTTGTCATTGATAATGCTGCTGCTTACGGGGAAGTCCTGGAAATGCTAATGAATCCCTTGTGCGGGTCATCATTCCATCATCATCTTTCTGAGACATCAAATACCAGCACTTTAAAAATAATTAGTAGGTATTCGTTCTCTCTCTCTGCTTCTCTCTCTCTCTCTCTCTCACTTGCTCTCACTTTTGAGCTCTCTTTCTCATTGTTGTCAAAATCTTATGCTTACAGTTTTCCATATCTTTGTGTAATTACCTCCCATAATGAATCTGGACCAACTCTGTGATTTTCTGTCACCAACAGAGTGTGGTGGACATGATGCCATGCTGTGTCATTTTCAGGCCTAATTCCTGAACAGGCCTGGCAATATACTGCATTACCATCTCAGGGTTCTGGAATACCATGTAAGAAGTTCAGATGACAGTGTTCTGCTTGAGAAAGAAGCCATGTGTAGATAATTCATATAGAGGCCCTCTGAGGCCCTAGACATGGCAGTGAGGTACCCATCTTTGATAGCTCCACTTCCATTTATTAAATGTAATCATGTAAGAGGCCTCAAGAGAGACCAATGGAAGGGCCCATTATTTTAGCTCCAGCAAAACCACACAGTTGTGAGACAAAGTTAAATGGTGGTGGTTTTAAACTATTAAGTTCTGAAGTAGTTTGATATACAAAATTAGATAAGAACAATAGAAATAGAAATTAATACCCCAAAGCACATTTGTTTCATAACACAAATCTAAAATGGGTGGTATTAAAGAGAGTAGATTGAATTAGACATTACTTTCCTGTGTGCATATATGAATACATGACCAATGTAATTCCACAGCATGTACAACCAGAAAAATGGGAAATTACACTCCATATATAATATGTCAAAATATATTCTACTGTCATGCATAACTAATAGGAACAAATAAAAAAAAAATAAAATGTGTGGTATTGGTTTTGAGGTCATGTGGCAGATGGAGAGTGCTTGGTGAACTGTTCATATAGGCTGCAAAGAGAAAGGAAAATATACATGCAAAAAGGCAATATGGGAAAATTGGAAATGCTGTCATCTGTTTTTAGGTAATTGTATTAAAACAGGAAAAGTTAAAACTAAGGATCATACTCTACCTCAACACACATGGAGATATATGTGTGCCATCTGTAGTAATGTTGAAGATAGAAATTAACTTAATGGAACTGTGAATCTAACCTAAAAATTTACTTGTGTTATCGACCTTAAGTTCTAAATATGTTGGTATAGTTTTTATGCTTTTCAAATCTTTGTAAAAAATATTGACATGGTCTCCAAATAGAGCTACATGTTAGTCATCTCTCTGTCACTGTGCACTGTTTTGGGGCACAGTTTTGGAGTTCCAGTCTACAATTGTTTGGTGCCATTCCTCTGGGCCTGTGGAGAGGAACATGTCATGATGGAAACCTGTGAGAGAGCAAAACTCCTCACTTCATGTCATGGATCAAAGGAGAGAAAGAAGCAGAGGCCAGAGTTCCCCAACAGCCTTCAAGGGCATGCTGCAATGATCTAAAGACCTCTCCCTAGTCTCACCTCTTAAAAAGGTTTCACTACCTTCCAATAGTGTCTCCTTGGGGTATAAAACTTTAACATCAGGGTCTTTGGAAGACACTCAGGATCCAAACCACAGCAAACAGAAACTGCTTAAACCACACCTAAAAACACCTTAGTCAGGTGGGATCCTTTATGGTATCTCAGTTTCTAATGATATCCATATTAATCCATGATCTCAGTTGAATATATCATGAAAAATATGTTACTTTACTTTATGCAAGTTGGGTAATAACTATTACCAAAAGGACTAGAATCAAGTATAGCTGTCCCTCAGTATCCAGAGGGAATTGGTCCCAGGGCTCTGTCATACACTACAATCTGAGATGCACCAGTGCCCCTATGTAAAATGGCATAATATTTGCATAGAACCTATGCACATTCTCACATATACTTTAAATCATTTCTATATTACTTATAATACACGTTACAAATTAAAAGCCACATAAGGGATTTTTATACTGTATTGTTTAGGGAATAATGGCAAGAAAAAAGTCTGCATGCTCAGAACAGAAGCAATTTTTTAACAATATTTTTGATTCAATGTTGATTGATATGAGGCTATGGAACCAGCAGGCATAGATTATTGAATGTATACCAAAAAACAAAACACTGGATTGAATTAGTAAGCAGAACTTAATTCTTGAATTTAGCTTTCAAGAGTTTGTATTTATGTATAAAATGGGAAAACTGTGTTGTCCAGCAGTTTCTGTGAGTGTGCGTCTGTGTGTGTGTGTGTGTGTGTGTGTGTATGTGTGTGTTGGGGGAGGAGGATGGCAAAGCATCCCTTGAGTTTTCAGTTGCTCCTAGACTTTAAAACAATCACTGTGATGCCATTTCTTTAAACTAGAGTAAAAATCTATACGTTAATCAACTGTGAGTTCTAGAACAAGAAGGTCTCAAAGCACGATTTTTAGCCCTGGACAGATCTAGGATCCAGTGTTCAATTCTGGGCAGCACTATCTCAAAGAGCTGTTTATAAATGACTTTGCAGGATTTAGAAATACAATCACCACATAGGGAACACTAAAGAGAGCAGGGTTGTTGGGCTAAGACAAAAGAAGGCTCACAGTGGACATTATTGCTGCCCCTTAAGTATCTGAAGTTCCATCCTGCTGAAGACATGATGGAGTTGGCTTGTCTTGGAAGGCAGAACTGTGAACAATTATCAGAAGTTACAAAAAACTAATATGAGATGCACATTTCCAATTTCAAATGTTTCTCAACCAAACAGAATGTAAGCGACTTCTCCAGAAGCATGTAGAAACATTTCTTTCCAGGTAGGAGGTTGGAACTTTGGAATTTTCTTTTTACTCCAAGTCAGTGGTTTAAAATCGTCTCTGCTTATGAGTATGAGTTAATTTTGTAGTAAATTTCTTTGGAGATAATTAATGGCCATGGTTACAAATCAAGCACTCTCTTCTTCATCTCATAGGTTCAAATCAGCTTGGTTAATTATAATAAAATATATTTCCATGTGTGTTGGGATAGAAGTATGATCCTTGTTTAAATTTCCCAATATTTTTAATATAACTAGCTAAATACTTAACAAAATAAACTGTGTGAGGCAATATTTTATTAAACTCCACCATGCTGAATAAACATTTTGACATTTCTTTGAAGTATTAAAAAGTATAAAATGTTTACCCATGAGTTTATGAAAACTGTCACCACAACTTTATTAGCACACATGAATAGGAGTCAAGGAAATTGCAAGTGGAATTATTCCTACTTTTTACCATACAATTGAATACTTGAAGAAATGTTCTAGAAAAATCAGAGAAAATACAATGAATTTGAAAGATTAGAAAGTCTTTTTTATATGAATTGTATGAAGAAATGAATATGGTAGTGATGTGGCACTGGGTATCACGTGGTTTCTGAGAAGCCCACCTTGCCTGAGCACTCATCAGAGTTGGATAAGTTTCTGTGGAGGTATGAGAAGAAAACTTGCTGCTGGTGTCACAGAGAGAGTTATCTTTTGCCAGAAGGACAGAACTAAAGGGTGCTCCTGTATACATTCAGCTGAGCATGGACAGAAAAAGGAGGACATAGGTGAGCTGATAATCGAAGGAATTAGATAATGGTATATGTAAGAATGACAGTACAAAATAAGAGAAAGATGACTTATTGGTCAGCATGACTTTTGATCTGGTAGTTCAATGAAATAAGTGTGCAGGGGAGTGGGAGAAGGAGTGGGGGGATTCTAGAGCAGTGCCCCAGGCAGCCCAGCCCTCGGGCAGTGGTCCAGCGTAAGAAACTCAGACCAACTGAAATTCCAGTCTTTACTCACGTTATCTTCAAATGCTTTGTGGGATCAAAGCAAATAGTCTTTGAGAAGCTTGAATCACTTTATTAGCTTTTCTTCAATTTGCTTATACATTAGCACCCAAATTTATTCTCCTAAGGCAGGAGAGGAAGAAAGAAAACTAAAAAAGAAATGGAAAAAATAACATTCTTCTCCATGTATTCTTTCATTCTACCTCATTCCCTCCCTGCCCTTTCCTTTCCAAATCAGCCTGTTATATATGCTGCTTCATCTTCCATAATAGTATACACAACACCTTTACACTGTCACTTTCTACCACTAGACCTCTGGGTTACGTACTTCATCTGTCCTGTTATCTTGTTCTCAAAAGCTTCAGTTCATACAGAAATCTTTCTTTTTCTACTACTTGGAAAGAACAACTAGAGCCTAAGCAGGCAACTTCTTGAGAGGGAAGACCATACATACCTGCACAGAGTAGTTTTTAATCTTGACAAAGAATAAATGAAGGAGGATCCAAGATGGCAGATTAGAGGAAGGCTGCATTCCTACTTGCTCCGTGGATTCCTACTTGCTCGGGATTCAAACAGCAGGAATATGACTCTCAACGAGACTTTATATTCAAAGCACATATAAGGGGTCCCCAGGTGCCGCTCCAGAACCAACTCAGCCGGGCTGGGCTCGGCCCGCCGCGGGCAGCTACCATCCGGGAGCGCCAGACCCTGCAGCTGCTTCTGAGCCACCGACCTGGGTCTGCGCCAGCCAACAAGTGAGTGCGGGTCCCCAGTAGCGCTTTGGAGTCACTGGCCGTGGCTCCAGCACCAGCCGGCGGCCTCCCAGGCAGAGACCGAGCATCTCAGGCTACCTGGGGCATTCAGAGGCGTCCGGGAAACTCTGGGAACGTGGACTCTGGTGGGGAGATGGAACTACCCCACGCCATTTTGGCGGCTAAACTGGCGGAGAAGGCCCATTACCACCTTCCTGGGGCCTCCAGCTGTGTCAGGGGAGCTCCAGCCGGGAAACTCTGGGAACGCAGTCTCTGGCTGGGAGTGGTAACTATTCTGCCCCACTTCCGCAGCTTCCCTGGCAGAGAGTGCCCATCTCGGGCTTCCCAGACCCTCCAGCCGCACCTGGAGAGGTTGGCCCGAAGCCCCTGGAATCGCTGACTCTGGCGGGGAGATGGAACTGCTCTGAGTTTGGTGGCTTCCCTGGCAGAGGGGGTCCATTTCCAGCTTCCTGGGGCCGCCAGCAGTGTCAGCAGTGTCTGGAGCGATCCCGCAGGGAGCTTTGGGCCTTTGGCAATAGCTTACAGTGTCCCCAGGAGAGAACAACCACCTGCCACTGCCTGAACCCCCAGCGAGGAGTTCAGGTCAGCCTGGGCTCTCAAGCCCAGTGTCTCCATCACTGAGCACAGTTCTGTGACACCACCCCAACTTGATCTAGTGCCCAGGCCCACACCCAGGCCCGGAGTCTACCACCTTGCTGTATCTAATTGTCTATCAACACTAGGCTGCCTCTGCCCAGAAGCATTGATCATTCCCAACCTGGAGGTAGTGGGACAGCACCTTTCTTGGGTCACCGCTTGATCAAACACCGCTCAAGCAACAGAGGGGAAGATACATGAGCACCATGAGAAAACACGGGAAGAAAGTGTCCCAATTAAACCTAGATGATATATCAAGAGAACCCAAAGACAGCATGGTAGAAGGAATGACAGAAATGGAGTTCAGAATGTTCATAATTAAAGTGATCCGAGAAGAGAATGATGTGACGAGAGAGCAGATTCAGGCTATGAATAATCAGTTAATAGAGCAATTGCAGGAAGCAAAAAATTACTTCAATAAAGAGATAGAAATTCTGAGAAAAAAACAAACAGAAATTCTTGAAGGAAACAAGGAAATGAAGGAAACAATAAACCAAGTTAAAAACTCAATAGAAAGCATAATTAACAGAATAGATCACTTGGAGGATAGAACCTCAGACAATGAAGACAAAATATTTAATCTTGAAAACAAAGTCGAACAAACAGAGAAGATGGTTAGGAATCATGAACGAACCCTCCAAGAAATATGGGACATCATGAAAAGACCAAATTTAAGAGTAATCGGGATTGAAGAAGGCACAGAGATACAAACCAAGGGTATGAATAATCTATTCAAGGAAATATTATCAGAAAATTTCCCTAATATGATGAATGAGATGGAAAATCAATTACAAGAAGCTTACAGGACACCAAATGCACAGAATTACAACAGATCCACACCAAGGCACATTATAATGAAAATGCCTAACATACAAAACAAAGATAGAATTTTAAAGGCGGCGAGAGAAAAGAATCAGATTACCTACAGGGGGAAACCGATACGTATATCAGCAGATTTATCAGCCCAGACCCTAAAAGCAAGAAGGGCCTGGAACAACATATTTCAAGCTCTGAAAGAAAACGGATGCCAACCAAGAATCTTATACCCAGCAAAACTTACCTTCAGATTTGATGACGAAATAAAATCCTTCCATGATAAACAAAAGCTTAAAGAATTCACAAAGAGAAAGCCTGCCCTACAGAACATTCTCAACAAAATATTCGAAGAGGAAGAAACGAAAAATAACAATCTCAGTCATCATGGGGAGGAACTACCCTAAAGAAAGAGTCCATCAAAGGAGAAACAAAGTTAAGCTAAAAACCCTAAAAAAGCAAAAATGACAGGAAATACAAGTCATATCTCAATAATAACCCTGAATGTAAATGGCCTAAACTCATCAATCAAAAGACATAGACTGGCAGACTGGTTTAAAAAGAAAGACCCAACAATATGCTGCCTTCAAGAGACTCACCTCATAGAAAAACATGCCCACAGACTAAAGGTGAAAGGTTGGGAAAAAGCATACCATGCACACGGACTGAGTAAAAAAGCTGGGGTTTCCATCCTCATTTCAGACAAAGCAGACTTCAAACCAAAGATAGTCAGAAGGGATAAAGAAGGGCATTTCATATTGCTTAAAGGTAGCATAAATCAACAGGACATAACAATCATAAATATTTATGCACCAAACAATGGCGCATCCATGTATGTCAATCAGATCCTTCTCAATTTCAGGAATCAAATAGACCAAAACACAATAATACTGGGAGACTTTAACACTCCTCTCTCACCGTTGGACAGATCTTCCAAACAAAAATTGAATAAAGAAACTATAGGACTCAATGACACAATCGCTAATATGGACTTAACGGACATATATAGAATATTCCATCCATCAGAAAGCAAATACACTTTCTTCTCAGCAGCGCATGGGTCCTTCTCTAAAATAGACCATATGTTATGCCACAAAGCTACTCTTAGCAAATACAAGAACACAGAGATACTACCTTGTATACTATCAGATCATAATGGAATGAAATTAGATATCAATGAGAAAGTTAGAAACAGAAACTACTCCAAGACCTGGAGATTAAATAATATGCTATTGAATGATACATGGATAACAGAAGACATTAGGGGGGAAATTAAAAGATTCTTAGAGGTCAACGAGAATAAAGATACAACATATCGAAATCTCTGGGACACTATGAAAGCAGTGCTAAGAGGAAAGTTCATTGCAGAGAGTGCATTTAATAAAAGAATGAAAAGTCAACAAATCAATGACCTCACATTACAGCTCAAAGCCCTAGAAAAAGAGGAACAGATCATCACCAAAAGTAGTAGAAGACAGGAAATAATCAAAATCAGAGCTGAAATCAACGAAATTGAATCAAAAGAAACAATTCAAAAAATTGACGAAACAAAAAGTTGGTTCTTTGAAAAAATAATCAAAATTGATAAACCCTTAGCCACGCTAACAAAGAGAAGGAGAGAGAAACTCCAAATTACTAAAATTCATGATGGAAATGGAAACATTACAACAGACACAATTGAAATACAAAACATAATAAGAAGCTACTTTGAAAATTTATACTCCAACAAAATAGAAAACCTGGAAGACATCAACAGGTTCCTAGAGGCATATGAGCCACCCAAACTGAATCTGGAGGACATACACAACTTAAATAGATCAATTTCAAGCAATGAAATAGAGGAAGTCATCAAAAGCCTACCAACAAAGAAAAGTCCGGGACCAGATGGATTCACAGCCGAGTTCTACAAGACCTTCAAAGAAGAGCTCATTCCAATACTCCTCAAAGTATTTCATGAAATAGAGGAGGAGGGAACCCTTCCAAACTCATTCTATGAAGCTAATATCACCCTGATACCAAAACCAGAGAAGGACACATCAAGGAAAGAAAATTTCAGACCCTTATCTCTAATGAACATAGATGCAAAAATTCTTAACAAAATTTTAGCGAATCGCATACAAAAGCATATTAAAAAGATAGTGCACCATGATCAAGTGGGTTTCATCCTGGGGATGCAAGGTTGGTTCAACATCTGGAAATCAATAAATGTAATTCACCACATCAACAGACTTAAAGTCAAGAACCACATGATTATTTCAATAGATGTAGAGAAAGCATTTGATAAAATACAGCACCCCTTCATGCTCAAAACACTAGAAAAAATAGGGATAGTGGGGACATTCCTTAACATTGTAAAGGCCATTTATGCCAAGCCCACAGCTAACATCATTCTAAATGGAGAAAAATTGAAAGCATTCCCCCTGAGAACTGGAACAAGGCAGGGATGCCCTCTTTCGCCACTACTATTCAACATTGTTCTTGAAACTCTAGCCAGAGCAATTAGACAGACCAAAGAAATTAGAGGAATACGAATAGGAAAAGAAGAGCTCAAACTATCCCTATTTGCT
>JAJEJO010002432.1:524652-582994 GCA_020662805.1 Glaucomys volans
AATAACAGAATGTGTGACAGATACCATTGCCCTGTGTACATGTATGAATGCACAGATGGTGTGACTCTACTTTGTGTACAACCAGAGAAACAATAGCTGTACTCCATTTGTGTTCAATGAATCAATAAGTAAATAAAAAAAAAATTAAATAAAAAAAAAAGAATAAATGAAGCAGTGGAGTTTGGTGCATTTCCATTTGTTTAATGAAAACCTTCTCACATGGTGCCTAGTTGTATGACACACTGGATTATAGACCATAAGACGTGGCTTCAGTGTTCCAGATTCTCCATTAACTTCTAACTGCCCAGGGGCTAGGTGCCCTCTTTGAAAAGATGATGTTACAATATCAAATATTTAAAACCACTGTGAAGTTGAATTAGATATAGAAAATGAAACTCCCTTGGTAAGCAGTAAAACAAGAAGTGGTTATTCTTTCATAATTACCTAGCCTTAAATCATTGATAATTTCAGTAATACCCAATGAGACTTATTGTAGGCTCACCAACATACAAATATTTTTACTCCTGATCGTGTGAACAGAGCTACAAAATAATGAAATTTCATAGTAAATTTCAAGAACAGGCAATAAAGAGAGGTAGGGTTTTGAGGGAAAGTAACAAAAATAGGATAAAATCAAGAAATTTGAGATTGATACAGTGAATTGCAAACTGATCCTAAAAAGTAGGAGGCAGGAGCAGCCATCTATTCTTCCACTGTATGGACAACAAAGAGGGAGTGCTCATTGAAAACCAGGCACTTTGTGGAGAGAGGATCTGCTTTCCATTTTCTTAGTTTCCCTAGGAGAGACTTCCTTCGTGGTAATTTATGACCTTTCTTGTTCTCCTACTTACTTGAAATGACTTAGCAAATGGCCTACCTCCAATTTTTCCTCCTCTTCTCTATACTCTATCTTTTGGGGGATGAGTAGGTCAACAAATTCAATTAGAGGAACAATATTAACTGTCTCTCTTGGTTTATGTACATAAAGCCATGTTCCTTAACCCATGCTACGTCTGCAGTGAAGGTGATGTTTTTAATCTCCATTTATCTGTCTTATTCAGTTCCCCCAACATGGATAGAGGGAAAGGGTATATTTTATTAGATATCACTCAACCTGAGTTAGATGCTATTCTAAATGAATATGACAAGATTTGACCTTAAAATAGTTTCTAATAAGTAAGCTGAAAGAATTAACATGAAGTTAGTATGGGACAGATCATTTCAAAACCTTGGTTTTTCAGGGACAACTTCGCCGTTTACTAGCTATGTGTTTTTTGGGGAAATTGGCTTAATCTTTTTGAGATTTAGTTTTCCAATTTGTAGAAAGAAAGCAATAAACCCCACTTCATATGGATGATACAAAGATCAAGTACAACATGGATGCCAAAGAAAATTTGTAAACACTTGTGCAAATAAACCAAACCGTTGTGTTGTTATTATTACTGTGGGAACTGGGTCCCTAGCTTATCTTCCTTATATCAACCTCTTCCACCCCCACCTGCTCCCACCAGCTGAGTCCCTGTTGTAATTATTTACCCAGCATACCACAGTGTTTTTCATGTCTCCAAACAAGAATTGGGCCCATGGCCATGAACTTTAACAGCACAAGCTGAAGCTAGTCCTAGACTTCATCTGTTACGTGTTATCTATTGCCATCTCAAAGTGAGTGCTGGGTTCCACATAGAGATTTTCTGTTACTAGCCATCTTTTGCCTAGATTTCTGCCTCTACCTGATTGTCATATTTCCCTAGCCATCTATTTTCTATATCTCCCTAAACATAATAACTATTTTCTGTTATTGAGAATCTTTTTTGTTACCTGCCTTGTGTTGGTAGCCTGTGATTAGGGTCTCTGTACATATCATAGAACTCTTCCCTGTCCTGCTCTTCTTTGAACTTTTAGAATCCTGCTGGTCAAACAGCCCAGTGCTGGATACTGGCATTGAAGTTCTCATTCCCCTTGGGTCTCCTTCCTGAAGTACTGCTGTCACAGTGGTTATGGACCCTCGCTCCGGAGTCATCCAGTCTTTCTGCTTATGAAGTGAGCACCCTTGGTTACATGACTTCAGCTTTTTGTATCTAAGTTTTCTCACTGTAGTTAGAGTAAATAGTATCTAGAACACATTAGAGTTATTATGAAATAAAAATGAATGGAGTAATGATTAGTTCAATGCCTGGCATGTATTAAGCATGTTATTAAAATTATTGTTACTATATTAAAGTATTATTTCTTATGGTAATCAACTAAAATAAAGTGTCTCTTTTGGACAACCTCTGTGTTTTTCCCAAGTTAATAGGTTGGAAACATAACATTTTAACAGGAACTAGAGAAGTGAGAGGCACAAGGAGGGTAATAGTCCTTTTGACTAATCTAAGTTAGAATCTATTCAATGGAAATGGATATGAGTCTATCAGATTTGAGGTATAAATGCATAAAAGTATATTTTTTATCCATTTGTGTGTATATACCTATACATGTATGCAATGCATATATGAAAGAAGAAGTCTAAGCATTCTACCTGCTGAACTTCATGATATATTTTAACATTCAGCAGAATGTTGAGCTTTCCTTTTTTTAAATGGATGAAATGATGGTTGCATCCCATGAGTCGTAGTATAAGTTAGTTTCAAATAAAAATGTATGACCTTCAAACCTTCTAATCCAAGCCACTCTCGGTAAAAGCAGCTGAAAGTTACATTTATAGAACTTATTTAGAGATTCTCCAGATAATAAGGATTGAAGAGAAACACCAAAGATTGCCCCAGAATAGCAACTAGGGCATTTCCTTTGACAGCTGCAGCAGATCTGGTGGAACTTTAAATGATCTAAAAACTGAATTGAGAGACTGAAACTTGAAGAGCTTGCTAACAATAGTGTATGGTCCTAAGAAATTATCAAGAGGACAAGAAATATATAAATGAGAGAAAAATAATACAGCATATTATTCATATTATTTTGTGGTATCTATGACTCATTAGAGAGAAAATTCACCAGAAAAAAGCATGATATACAAGTTGACTCCTATTCAGTTAAAAATCACGATTATGGTTCTATTATTTCTGAAAGTAGATGCAACTGTAGATACATTAAGAATGGAATTACTCTTTCTTTTTGCAAACTCTTTTGAGTAATGATACTCCTTCCCCATCTACATGAGGTCACTTATTCCATCTTTATAATTTGTCTCTGACATCACCTCGCCTCTCTTATGCATTGTTAAGAAGAGTGAGGGAGACTATTACTGATGACAGAGTGGTTACAGCCTCTGGATGTAATGTGAAAAGAGATTCCATCTTTGGTTGGGAATTGTATGCCCACATTTATCAATCCTCACTGCCAGGTTCTCCAGCCAATTCACTGGTCTGTCCTCAGACAACATGGAGATTGGTCAACACCACCCTCAGAAAGGAGGCCAGAATCCTCTGAGCAGATCCTGAAAGACTGCAATGGGCTTCAACAAATGAACCAGCTGGTTGGGAAGCACATCCACCTTCCTGTTATTTGGGGGTGTCAGTTTGAGGATATTGAAGGTGTATGCAGAGGCATTGTTGTTAAAACAGAATGTAGAAATTAAGCTTCTAGGTTTTCTGGGTCTTAGATTCAGGTGTCCTGCAGATGGAACTGGATTCATTTAATTTTAGAAATGTGACAGAAGAAAACACAGGAGAATATGTTTATGATTCTGGACTATGGAAAGTCTTCTGAAAAGAGACTTAAAATTCAGAAGATTTCAAGGAAAAGACAGATTTATCTACATCAAATGTGAAAACATATGGTTAGGATAAAATATTAAAACGTAAGGACACTCTGGAAACAATATTTGCAACACAGAATAGACATACGATTCATATCTCTAATACACAAATAGCTACTACAAATCAATGAGAAAGGTAACTCAATAGAAAAAGGGAGATACAATATATAGAAGCAACAGTAATTTGTAAAAGAAAAATACAAAATGTAAAAAGGTGTAACGATGTCAATTTTTAAATTTTTTTATGTTTTTAATTTTTACAGACTTTATTTTGATTCATTGTACACAAATGGGGTAAAACTTTTCATTTCTATGGTTGTGCATGATGTACTTTCATACCATTCTTGTAATCATACATGAACATAGGGAAATGATGTCTGTGTCCCATTCCACCATTTTTCATTCCTCTGCCCCCTCCCCCTCTCATTTCCCTCTTCCTAATCTAAAACTCCTCCATTTTTCTCTCACCCCCCATCAATAAGTGAATGATGATGTCAATTTTAATTACACAGTAGTCAATTAAAAAAATGAAATTCAATTTTTTAATTTCAAAAATTTCCATATTTTCAAAACAAACAAGTGAACAAAATGATTGTAATGCTTCAGCTTGTCAAGTGTATGGAGAAACAGAGTAAAACACTGAGTGGGTAGCAATGTATTTAGTGTGACTTCTTTTCAGGATTATTTGGATATGTTAAATAAAACAAAAATTGACCAATCTTATTATTCAGAAATTTCAGTTCTTGACAATGATCATGCAGATATACTAACTCATGTGTGGAATGATATATCTTCACAGGTGTCCAATCAATATTGTTCACAAGAACAAGTGGAAATCTTTTAAATAATCAGTAGAATAAGATCAAAATCATTGTGGTATATCCACATGGTATATTACTATGTGACCATTAAAAAGGATCATGGATAAAGGCAATCTTTTCTTGATTAATTTTTAAGTACAAAAAGAAAGTTATAGGACAATATCAACATATTTGCAGAATAAATTTAGTGTGCTTGTGTATTCTTACAAAACAGAAAAAGTATAAATTAATATCCACCAGGCTTCTCATTCTGGTAACCTCAACTGGATAAATTGAATGAAATATGCTTCTCTTTCTCTTTCTGTATAATGTATGTAAAATACGTGATGTCTTAAAACATTTTGTAGGTTGCTAATATATCCAATAAGTTCACTTCAAATGAGTAAAATGAACTACTTATATGATATTAAATTATGACTTTTGTAAAATAGCTTTTTGTAATTAGAATAAAATACAAATGAATCTTAATATTTGTAATAGAAGAGCAGTTGAAAAGTCTAATGTATTGTAAATGCATTAAACATTAAGTCAACAGCTACCAAAATAAATGAAAATTTTATCCTGCCATAATTTCAGACACTATTTATATAGAAGCTATATATCATAAAATAGCTAAGGCTCCAGGCACAGTAACGCACACCTATAATCCCAGTGACTCAGGAGGCTTGAGGCATGAGGATAGCAAGTTCAAAGCCAGCCTCTGCAACTTAGTGAGGCCTGAAGCAACTGAGTGAGTACTTGTCTTAAAAATAAAAAAATAAAATGGGCTGGGGATGTAGCCCAGTGTGTGGCAACCCTGGGTTTAAGCCTTGGTTAAAAAAAAAAAAAAAGTTTAAATACAAAGTTTTGAGATCAGTAGAATCAAATTGAAAATTTCTTTTAGAAATTTCGTAGTAAAATCTCCCATTTTGACCATAACAATGACAGTGTTTTTAGCATAATCTTATTCAGAAGCCTTAGAACATTGTGGATGTCCTTTTGTTCCTCTGAAGTTTAAACAAGCTGAGACAAAAAGCATTACAGGTTACAAATGTCTGAAGAACCTCTTTGTGTGTGTCTGCCTCATTTTGTAAAAATAGAGGATACAGGGCTGGAAGAAGTCTCAATGAAGGCAGAGCCTTGCACCTCATTTTGCAGATGAGAAGGCCAATGTCTAGAGACAAGAAATAATCATTGAGCATAAGGATGCTTTGATTTCTATAGCATGTAATATAATATAACATTGGATTCAGATAGTTTTCTCATCTTCTTTGCTGGAATTTTTTTGGCCATTGTTTCACACAGTGAGGTTCTTCACTAACTCTACAAGGTGGCTGAAGAGGTTGCCATTCTGTGTTTTCTAACATCTAAGTCTCTGTGACCTTCTGGGTTAAACTACTACACACCTGTCTCTAACAATGCAGTACCATAAAAACCTTTTGTGTTCAAGTCAAAAGACCATGTTAAGATGATGCATGACGACAACAGGATCTGAAGTCTGCAGTAGCCGTGGGTCCATGGCTTTGAGATGGTCCTGGATGTTCACTGCCCTCTCTTTCTGGGGAATTTTCTGCACTAACAAAGGAAATTCTGGGAAGCCAGAAACCTGGAGATGGAAAACTGACTGGTCATTGGTGCCTGCTTTAAAAACATTTCCTCCCCAGTACCAAAGAGAAGAACTGAAACTTGAAAGTTACTTATTTATATTTATGTTCATAATCTGTGTAAGAACTCATTTGTTCCCCCAAAATAGAGTTTACACAGATGACTATATTAACATAAATATTCCATAATTACAAAGACTTGAACTTTCTGGGTCATTCTGTTGAGGGACAGTTAAAAAGAAATAAATACCTTTCCTTTTGTACCTTGTGCAGACAAATATTCCTGAGGTTTATTGTTGTTTGCAGCTTTTAAACAGAGGAAAAAATTTGCTCACCCATTTCCTAATGTTCCAAGTCCAATAGGTCTACCTCTTGGTCTATTTTTATCATTATGCTACATCTTTCAAAGTTATGTAGTTCATCTTTGAATGCATTTTTCCTTTTATATATTAAGGTCATCCTATTCTACTTTACCAGTGTTGAGATACCATCGTAAAAAATTCCACATTAAACAATCGAATTTCCAGCAAGTGTAAGGAACCCTGTGATATTCACACATATATTTTGTGTTATTGGAACTGCATATTTTGTGAGATAGATATTACTAATTTCAAGATGGGGAAATCAAGTCTTGTGGAGAGTATCTCTATTTCCTAAAGTCTAACAAGTTAGTTAATATTAGAAAAAGGTATTTTAAGGGACTCAAAATACATCTTCGCAGAGCACTGCCAGGGCTCTGTTGTACCTATGTCTTTGATCTCACCTCAGAGCAGGTTCCTTTTCCCCCATTAAACTCTAGGCATAATGGCTTTATTAGACTTTTCAGCGACTGCAAGCACTTTCTCATCTTCAGGACTTTGCACTAACTCACCTGCCCGTGTGACATGGGCCTCACAATGGGGAAACCCATTGTGGGGAAACCCTTCTTGCTATCGCTGTTTAGTCATACTTACCCAACCTCCTCCAAGAGTTCTTTCCAATCTTGGGTGGCCAGCCACGCAGTCATACTCTCACATCACCCTACTTACATCTCCACATAGTCCCAAGAAATACTGACTATATTCCCTGCCTCTTTATCTTTTTTAAGTAAGGCTACTCTTACAAAAATTCAAGTTCTGGAAAATCTCAAATTCTGTCTTGTTTCCCACTGTGTCCCCAGCACCTGGAACATCACCTGGGAGGTGTCCAATAGGGATTTGATGTAAGACTGGATGACACCCTGTAGCTTGCTGAGACCAAGCTAAATATAAGAGAGACAAGAAAAGTGTAAACCTAGGTCTTGCCCTCCAGACTTGTCTTCCAGCACCTGATGTGCCTTTATGCACAAAAAGGCATATGGAGGTAAATTAAATTGAAACTATAGGGTAGATTTAACAGCTCCTAAAAATAAGTATCATCGCATAAATTTGGATGTTAGCAAATCCACTCCAGATCTTTAAACTAATTCTATATGTGTAACATAAACTTAGAATATCTGTCTTAAAAAATGCCACATGTCAAGGACTTAATGCAAAGTAAGTTTGAAGAATGCTGTGTGCATACTTTAAAGCCATTCTTGATCTATAAAATATGATGCAGTGAGATCCCTAAAAGGAGAATTAAAGGAGTCTGTAAGGAAGAGAGAGACTGAGAGAAAGTAAGAGAACTGAAGCTAGAGATTTCAGGTAGCTGGACTCATTTTCCCCTTGAGAGTAGGGATTCCACATGCAGTTATGAATGTCCTCTTAGATCCTCATGACTGCACTCCTGGTATCCATCTTATCTTCTCTGGGATTCAAATCCAAAGGAGATGACATGATTCTGATCTCCAAAGTAGTTTTTTTTTTCCTAAATGATACAGACAGCATCAATTCCAAACAAAGTTTATAATGGATATATGAAGGACTGGGACCCTCCAGAGTCAGCTGGAACTTATTATGGGGATAAGTCTGAATAGCTGCTAATGCTCCATTAGAAGTTTGCTTTCATTAGAGTGACTTGGGTACTGTTATATGAATTTTATGGGAGGCCATTGTTTTAGACCAAGCTCCTGCACTAGGTCCAACAGACTAGACCAAACAAGAATGGAGTCACTAGTGGAAGATGCCACATAATCAAACTGAACTTTAAAATGGGACAATTAAAAGTAAATAACAAACAAACAAACAAAAATCCCAAACCGGAGATGCACATCAATCAATCAGAAGGGGCTCAATCTACCCACGTCTGCATAAAGAAGTCTTCTGTTTCTTTCCCTATTAGGAAAGCAACTTTGAACAACCAGTGTACTCCTTGCTCCACAAGTACTCTTCTGCTTTTCTCAGACCTTTTCTGCCTACAAAGCACCCACTCTGTTCAGCTCTTCAGAGCTCCTGTCTCTTCCACATCTGTGATGTTCCTCCATTCAAGAATCTCTAGTAAAAGACAGATTTTTAAAAGCAATTTTTTCTTTCAAATTGTGTTCCTTGAGAGTACTACAGTGGTATTTTCATAATTTAACATGAATTTAAATCTAGGATGGAATTGGTGGTCAGAAATCACTACATGTCTTGTGAACTTGCATTTTAGACAGAAATATAAAATAAGAGCAATATTTTAATTTTTCTGGGTTTCACTCGTCTTGTATGAAACGATTTTATTTCTATTATAATTGGATATAGTTTTTGGAACTTCAGATTTCTGCAGAATGTTTTATTTTGGTAGTGGGAAGTGCTGGGGATGGGACCCAGGACCTGAAACATGCTAGTTAAGAGCTCTACCACTAAGCTACACTCTAACCCTGAAATTCAGATTTCAGTTTTCCCATTTTTCTTTTAAAATTTAAGTTCCTCCACTTAAAACTTATATAATCATGAGAAACATAAGTGTCCTGCATAGTTTACCACTCAAGGAAAACAATTCTAATAATTTGATGCATTTATTCACAGTCTTGTTTTATATATTTAAAATTACTGTGTTTATATGACCTATTGGATTTTTTTTTTGTTTAGAGATCAGATAAGTTGGTACAGAAATTTTCATAGTTTTAAATTTGTGCACAATATTATCCCATATAAGATACAGTTTACTTTGTCAACACTAAAGATTGGTTTCCAGTTAATTCTTTCTACATAAAGTTCTCTGATAGATCATTTTCATCTGAACATTTTATGTGCTATGAATTCACATTTTATTTGTAGATTATAGTCTTATATACAGTGAAAAGAAATTTTAAGTTACTGAATACCTATTTTTAGAAGTTTGTGACATGTATAAATAAATGTGGTATGTGAATAGATTCTTATTTCATCACAGACCCATCAGCATTAGACGACATGTTTAAAATAAAATTCCTAATACTACAAGTGAAAAACAGGTTTCTTCTGAATTTGAGTATCCTTGCTTACATCATGAAGTAACACATTTCTAGTACCAGTAAAAGCCCTGTGGTAGTTGTCACTTGGTTTCTTAAAGACATTGTCAGTGCCACTATTCCTAGGTTAATGGTTCTATTTTTACTCTGGGGATGAAACACATTAAAGAACCAGTCTCTTCTAAGAAATTTTAAATCATTCAAAAAAAATGAGGGCACCTCACAGCAAAGAAAGACATGAGCTATGTAATTTTACATTATCAACCCAGTGTTAGGCATAGGCAAAATCTTACAAAAATCATTACTAGTTTTTTTTTAATGAGGGAGAAAATATTCAGGGAGTTGAAAAAAACTTGTCCAAAATATCAGACATCTAATGAATAAAACAATTAGAATTCTAAGACTATAATTTCAAAATTCTTCACTTCGTCTTAGGTTCTATCTTCCCACAGAAGTGCTGATGAAAGAGAGTCTGGGTTGGATGGTGATGTTTCATAACTACCACTGGAGTTTTTGCACGCACCCATTTCAATGTATGTGTTTTCATAAAATCACCCAGAGCTATGCATCAGAGCAAAACATATAGCCACAGGTGGCATTAACTTTCACCTGTTAAGAGGCATGTTGGACTTACCAGCAAAGACATTTTCCATTTACCATCTCAACCTAATGTGATTTTTGGACGAGAAGCCCATGTATAAGATTCCGTTCTTCTTCAATCCCTTCATCTGTCTCTTAAGTGCAGCAATGCCCTGTCCTCCCCATCTCTGCTTAACGAGCTGGCATTTGCTGCACGTGTTTCAAATGTACATGGTATTTGAAAAATGATCCTTTGTCTGAACAAGGTTTTCAGAGCTCATTCCACAGGCTGCTCACAAAGCTAGGGATATAACATAGGCCTGGGAGGCATAGGGAGAGAGCAGATGATCTTGGGTGTCTGATATAAGCAAACCAACTAATGTGTGTTTTCAAATGACTGTTTTTGGTTTACCCCTCTTGGGTCATTTCTTTGTATCCTACAGTTAATTGAATAATCTCCTTTACTTATAAGTTTGTGTTTCTGAATTATAAATGTCTGCGAAATTCAAATATCTGAAAGTTAGCTGTTGGTTAGTCAAAGGCTTTGATTTTTGTAACATTATTATCAAATGAGAATTTTCAACCATTGCTGAGCTTGGTGAGCTCTTTGCATTAACATTTTCTAGATGACTTGATTTTGAAATGGATATTATGATGAAAGAAATTCATTTCCAAGTTCATTTCTCTTAGAGCAGTATGAATGACACTCTCAGGTTCCACGAAGGTCAATATTGTTTAACAACTGAGGTCCACAATGAGGCAGTAAGAACAGAGTCAACTTTTCCTTAGCTGCCATTCTTATTAGGTACTTGCCCTCCCATGTTATCTCAGAATATAGATTGAACAGAAACTTGCATGTCTTGGATAAGTCATTTTTATTGAGTTGTTTTTTATGTAACACCTTTCTTAATGGGTATTCAAAGGACATCGGGAAATAATGGCAATAAAATTTGCAGCCCCGCATGCTGGCACATACTGTAATCTGAGATACCTGGAAGAGCAACTTTGGGAGGCTGAGGCAGGAAGATCCCAAGTTCAAGAACCTGAATCAAAATAAAAAACAAAGAAGACCAGGGTGTACCTTACTGGTATAGCACCCCTGAACTCAGTTCCCCAGGACTGCATAATAAATAAAGAGAAGTGTGTGAATTTTCTCTTCTTTCTTTTAAAATGTTTTAACACTATTGTATTTCTTCCATTCCTCCTTTCTTCCTTCCCTTCTTCAATCCTTCTTTCTAATTATTTAGCTCATAAGCATATGTGTAAAATGCAAAAACATTGCATTTATGTTTCAAGATAATAGTCTGGTAATGTTCTAGCCAACTGACGAGTAAGCGATATTCTGTATTAGTAAGTGTTCAATGGATTCAAGAAGCTGACTGGGGTATTCTGTCTCTCTCTCTTTTTTAAGATCAATGATTTCATTTTAAAGAAACAAGTCATGTCCCTATCTACATGTAAACTTTGAATACTTAATGAGCAAAAATGTCTGAGATAGTGTTGTAAAAGTGACTGTATATGATCGCAAATACAAAGGCCTCTGTCAATAGTATGATAACTTTCTCCAGTCATCCCTTGCTAAACCATAGGATGTCATTATAGTACCTAATCTAGAAGTGGAGAATGCTAAGTCACACATAAGCCCAGGCACAAACACAGATAAATTAAGCAAGTTGTCTAGATTAGATGAGTCCTTCTCAAAGTTTTTATCTTTGAGCATGAAAGTATAAAGATTGTACTATTTGTGGGATTCCAAGTGATGTTTTGATACATGGACAGATTGTACAATGTTCAAATCAGGGTAAATATAACTATGTACTCAAATGTTTACTCTTTCTTAAGAAGAAAACATTCATTATTATTTCTTGTAACTTTTTGAAATATAAAGTATACCATCATAATTTATATTCACCCTATTGTGCAGTAGCCCCATCCAGGTGCCTGATGCAATAATGGTCTTTTCTCAGGATGGGCCCAGAGGATCCTGCTTTTAATTAAATTTGGGACATTTCTAAAAAGCATAGACTTTTTTTTTTCCTTGCAGTGCTGGGGATTGAACCCAGGGCCTTTTGCTTATGAGACAAGAACTCTACCAACTGAGCCATATCCCCAGCCCAAAATCATAGACTTTTGCACTGTTTGGCTTTCTAAATATCCCATTAAATATTATGCACATTACTGAGTCTGTTGACACCATTTTGTTGTATTTGGTTTTAGCAGTCATGCCCGCTTGCCTTACCACAGGACATTCCTGTTAGAGTATGACAAATCCCTGTAGAAACATGCATGCAATAGATTAAAACAATTAAGAAAATCTCTACACAGAAATTAAATTTAGAAGTCATCTGTAATAAAATACCAGAGACAACAGAAATCTCAATTGTACAAGAACCCCCTTGGGTTATGGAGAAAGGGAGGCAAAATGAAGGCCCACAGCCACCACTTTAGTCAAATGGTTAACTGTACTCATGTTACTTTTTATTTTTACAAGTGCTGTAACCATTCTACTTCAGTGCTTCTAAACAATAAAATAATTTTTATTCTAAACGAGCATATTAATTCAAATTATTTTCCCCATTTAAGATATTCTTTTGAAATGTGGAATTTGTTTTTGTAAAAATGACTTTATTATATCTACATTGTCCCTTTAAATAAGATTTTCATTTTGACTCATTACATTCAGAATCATCTTTAATTTTTAAACAAATGAAATCATATTTTTAAACAAAGTCATATCTTGACTTCTTTTAATCTCATTTACTTAAAAATGCCATGATTTATCTAAAGCATTTTCCTGTTAGCTGTGTGAAGTTTGAACAATGAATAATACTATTCTGATCTTTTCTGCTTAGTTATTTAATTAGTTAATTATCAGAGACTTTTCACTGTGTATTTTTATAGCTCTTCACAGCGGATTTAGTTAGTGGTATGAGGGAGGTTTAAACAATTCTGTTTTCAAGTACACATCACACCAAACATGACACCATGTACCTACTGTTACAATTACACACATCTGAGAGGAGGGATTTCTTGAGGTGCAAGTCTCTAGATTTGAAGTTTGCCTGATTTCAGAGAATTTCTCTGAGTAAAGGAGATATTCAGTATTGAGAGCAACCCAATTCCCAGTCACTTACCTCTTTCAATCTATCATATTCTCAATTATTCTGTCCTCTTATGCTGATGAAGTCACAGAATGTCCCGTTTAATGAAATACAGTCCTGATAATCCAGTGTTGTGATTAAGAAAGACTAGAAGAAACAAAGACTTCTGGATGAGTCTGTGCCATTTCTTTTCATGCAACAGTTCAGGGTGTCTAATTTTCTTCTGGGTCTATGATTTTCTGTTAGTTCTCCTACTTTTCCAAATGTAAATTAATTTAAAGAAGTCCCATTTGGAAATCTACAGAGCAGTGGAGTCTGAATTGCTTCCCTACAGGGTGGGGAGTAAACATCTGTCCTTGATCAGGCTCATAATTAGATCAGCTATGGCAGAAGATGAAATAAGGTGAGTAGACGATAAGTTGAAAGGAGAACTGAGGTTTTGGATGAAGGAAGGGAGGGGAAGAACAACAATTAAGCGAATGTCCATACCACGGGTCTGAGGCTTACACACCCCAGGTCCCCTCCTGATGGCACGGCCAAGAGTGTTCACAGGCTTGGCCTCCATTTATCACCCTGGCACTGGCAGCTCCACTTTGAGCCTCAGATCACAAATGCATATCACCTCTTCATGGAGAAACATCTGCATCTGCCTGCGTCTTCCCTGGGCAGAGGGCACATCCATCACCCCCGGGGAAGTGTGTTGGTGGGAGCAGCTGTTATAGGACACTGCACAGGAGGATGGGGAGCCCGCTGGCTCCTTTGCCAGTTCGGTCTGCTTTGTGGTAAGAAACTCAAGGAATGTCTGAGCCTGGAGTAGTCAAAAAGAAGAAGGTTGTTTTTTTTGGAATGTCTGGGGTTTTATTCACTTTCCCTAAGATTCCCATGTCAGAAGCTTAAACTTTATGGGTGTTTTTAAAATAATAAAAATGGCAAGTTCATAAATATGGTTCTAGGACATAGAACCCCCCAAAAGTCTAGATTTGTTTCACCAAAATAATTCAAGCCAAACGCCTTGACCTTAATCTGAACCTCATCCTTTCCCGCCAACACCACAATTTGACATTCGACATTTTCCTCTCATGACATCACGACATTATAACTTTACTCTCTGGCAATTGTGTCATTGGTGATTAGTTAAACACTGAAACAATGACATCATGTCTGCAAAATAATCACAAAAAAATGCTGAATATTGATGAGTAAGTCTCAAAATGGAATTTGAGCAAGGCCAGTGGTGGCTAGTTTTTCTCTTTATATTCTGATTTTGTAGAATTTGAATAGGTTTGATTTTTTTCCCTCCTCCTTGGCATATTTCTGCCCTTCCCCCATTTCTCTACTTCCCCAGGCCCTTCTCTTTCCCAAGGAATTTGTAATAAGAAGACCTGTTAAGTTTCAAAATCACCCCATTTACCCTCTGATCTTTATTGGAAGCTTTTCTTCATTTCCAACGAGAAGCACAACTCTTCTGTAAGTTCAGGTACTGCTAGAGCTTCCAGACGCTTCGCTTCACAGTTCACAAGCAGCGGTGGAGGTATGGAAATTTTAAAGCACACACATTGTCCAGATGAATGCAAATAAAAACCCGTCTTGCCTACTTGGAGAATGGAAACCAGGAATACAGATCACAAAAGTCGTGGAATGTTAGAAGCTCACAAAGCAGGGGAATGTTAGACTTGGAATTCAGTCCAACACCTTCACTGACTGTCTTGAACATTTTAAAAACACAGTAGACTTTTAAGCTTAAGCCAGTGTGAATTGTAAAGAAAATATCATCCATGTGGTGAAACATGCAAAATGTCCCGCACCATTTACAAACTCACTGGTTTCCCTAAGCTCATTATTGTTGATGGGTCTCGTTTAAAGTCTTTATTTTGAGGAAAAATGCATGTACATAGAGTAAATTAGAGTAAGTATTAAGAACACATTCCCCACTGTCTAAGCTCATGACACCACTCCCTCACCATTAGGAATGATTTTTCAGTTTTTTTCCTCCTGCAAAACAGTGGTTTAACATTCATGCTTAAGTTCAGTATCGAATATTGCACAAATATACTTCAAGTTCTTTCTTGGCATGGGAGCAGGCAAGGAGACCTGCTATTTCTCTTTGTTTCATAGTAACTTACTTGTTACTATTTTTATATAAATATATAAATTTGCAAAGGGTAAGAACTTTACTCATGTGCCACCCTAGTCTTAGCAGAGTCAATGCTCAGTAAATATTTATTGTCATGAATGAATGCATGCATGTTGTTCTAATATTTTAAAAATTAAGATTTGAGAATTCCTGTCATCTTTGCCATCTCTTACCTCTGGTATCCCTTTACATGATTGCTAAAAATACTTCGGCTTACCCTGAGCTCAACTAACTCACCATTGTGATTTCTGAACATGTGACACCAATGACCAAAGCAGCCTTGTTACTACTCCATTAAAGGGGACGAGTCCTTGATTCTTGTGCAGATTTTAAATCAGTGATTCCTGCTCCAGAGACCCTTGAACTCATGAGGGTTTCAATGAGGCTTATAGACTTTAAATTTCAAATTAAGCACCTAGAAGGGATCAAAACCGGGCAGCACTTCTGAACCTTCTCAGGTCAGTGGCCCACTTAGCACAGAAACTTTCTGTGAACTCTGCAGGTGACCCTTTCCTTTTCTTTGCTTCCACTCAATCAGATTGCGTATGACCTCCAGGAGTCTGGTGCTTGGATGTTGAGTACATGAAAGGGTAAAACACACACTTTTTTTTTTCTTACATTGCCTTTGGAAGGATATTAAAATGCTTTTGAATGCTGTTGTCTTTTTCTCATTGAAAATATCAAGTCTGTTTTCTATATAAACAGGCATTTTCTTTTATCTTGGTGGTATTGTTTTACATTCCAGCCTTATGGCTTAAATATTGTATTTGCCTCAAAATCATTTTTTAACATGACCTGATTATTTGAAACAATCTCATTTCACTCATGTTGAAAAAAATCGTTAGTGACCTTTCTTTCAACTGAGGAGGAAAACCAATATACAAATAATATGGTTCCCCTGTATGCATAGTTCATCATATATACTCTCTCTGAGTGAAGCCTTACCTGAATCTGAAAAGGATTCAGGTATACATGCTCCCTATGACATTTGTACGAAGATTCTTGCTTAGGACACCAACCTAAAAAGAACTGATTTCAGAATTTAGAGAACAAAACGGTCATGTATTTATTGTATATTTTTAAATGAAAGGGAATGAAATAAAAACATTAGGGGGCAAATAAACAGAAGATTAAGTGATCTTTAATGGCACATTTGATTTGTTGATTCATGGCAAAATGACAAAGCCAATCACACTTGTTCTACCATCTTGGTTCCTGCCCCACTTTATGTACCCCCTACCCCCGTCCTGTAACCCTTTCCATAGGAATTCCTTTTCAAATCTAAGCCAACTGAAATGTGGACAAGAGGCAGGCAAACTTTTTCTGTAAAGGCCAAAGTAGAACACACTGTCTCTGTCTTTGCAGTATTTTATTATTAGAGATTATACCTCCCAAAATGCAATGTGTCACCACAAACCCACTTCCTTTACCCTCAGTTGCTTTCTTCAAGCTGCAGTCTTGACTAGACTGAGAAGGAGAAATACTGGTGGAAGTGAAGGAATTTTGGTATTCTGGAGGCCTCTCCCTTTCTCTCAACCCCAGATTTACAACCCACAGCAAAGAGATGATCTCAGTGCCTCTCTTACATTTCTGAGCCACAGAGCTGACAGCCTACATTCTGTAAGCCAGATTCTCCTGGTTTCTCACAGTGAGGCCCTTCTACACCATCTATTTTTTCGTTATTGAAAGTATTTTCTAGATTCTGGCATATCATGCATTATTGGACCTCAGTTTCAGTCAGAAGTATTAAAAATGCATATTTACAATGCATGTTTTAAGCTACCCTCCTGAGAAGTTTGGAGCAGAACTAATAATCAGCTAAAATATAAAACTGGATCATATATCCTGATCAAGATGTGGATCCCTTGTACTACATGGGCCAGGCCTGGAGTGCAGTAGAAGGGTTGAAAGTGTGCCCTCACCAATTCAGACCCTTCTGGGCCATTCCTTGTGCAGTTTACTGTGTGTTTTATCCAAATCCTAGTTGTCACTATATAGCAGTAGTTCCACAACTCTAAATGGAATAATCATAGTACTTTTCCAGTGAAGAATTAGCTATGAGTCATTTTACTACGGATAGATCATTTATCTTGCTAACTTGGGGAGGTTTTAAAATCTGAATATATTAAAAAAGAGGTTTTAAAAATCTGGATATATTTAAAAAGCTGTCCACTAAATGACGTATGCTTGAGTAAAACCATCACTACCTAAATCACCATTAGACACCTGGATGCTCCTTGTGGATATTGAACATGAATGGAAGAAGGAAAGGAAACTGGATTGCATGGAAAGCTAGTAATAGATCCCTGTACATAGCTGAGTGGATCCTCTTACACAGGGAATACTCAACACATTGTTCAATTTAATTTAGAGGGAATTGACAAATTTGGTTAAAAAGGCACTAAACATGAGGAATAGAGGCACAAAGCAAAGGGACATATCCAAAATCACAAATTCATGTCATAGGTTCAGTGGATTCCACTCCACTTGTCCTTCTCATTTCCACAGTGTTTCCATTTGTCTCATCTATCTCTGGTGCACCTGAATTGTGTATATGTGTATGTACTCACAGAGTTGAGCACAGAGCGTTGGCCAAATGGTTACTTGAACAATATTTGCTGAAGGTTTTGGATCTATCACAAGCACTTCCTGACCTTCAGCATCGCATACTCCTTGTGTATCTGTGTCTAGGCAAGACCCACGTGCCTTGATCCTCCCCAACATCTTTCTCTACATTAGAAACTGTCAAGGTCAGCAGCATGTCACTTAGGTGTTCTAATCTTTGCACAAAATTTTTGTAATTTTTTTCTTACCATCCTGGAGTAATTTCATAAGAATTTCAGAAACTAAGTGATTGCAGAATTTGTTCATTTCTGCCAAATTATGTTTGATAATAACAACAAAAATAAACAGCATTAGTTCTGAAGTCGAGCAGGAGCAGGTTCAGGCAGAGAACACAGCATGCCATGTGTGAACTGGCCAACTAACATGCTTCTCAGAACACTCGCTCTATTGTCAGCAATAATAAAACCTGAGAAAAGGCCTTGGGCAAGTATGCTGTACATTTATTTGTTTTTGAGCTTTGATAATATGTTGGCTGTGATGTGATCTTTATTATACTGAGTGATGTAAAATGCAGCTTGTTTTTAAAAGGCATTGCCAATGATTGACATATTTATTTCAATGGTACCCAGTGATCTGAATGTCTCTGTCATTCTGTACTTGCTCACTTTTCCATGAATAACTTACCAGGTAAAGATGACATGATTGAACTCATTATATATGAACTCATTATATGACCCCATGTAGTGAAGGATGTCCTGGAAGGCTAGAGAAAATTATTGTTTCTCTAGGACAATTAACACTGTTGCAGTTCTTGATTTAGCTTTTACTATACGTGATGGCCAAAGCACTTTGGTTTAGTGATGAAATATCCCTCAGACGAGCATTACAAATTTGTCCTCAGGCATTTTTGCTTAAGTTCAAACTAGTATAATAAATTCTCTAGCTCTAGGGAGCTTCATGCATAATTTTGTTCATAAAATAAGTACTGTAAAGACATTCAGTTTTGTAATAATCAGCACAGCCAAATTTACCAAAGACAGAGCAGCAGATGCTTATGGGCTATTATGGTTTAGATGTGGTGTCTCCCAAAAGCTCACATGCAAGACAATGCAAAAAGGTTCAGAGAAGAAATGATTGGGTTATGAGAGCCTTAACACAATCAGTGAATTAATCCCCTGATAGAGATTAACTAAATGGTAACTGAAGTGGGAGAGTATGACTGAAGGAATTGGGAACTGGGGTGTGGCTTTGGATTATATATTTGTATCTGGCAAGTGGAGTCTTTCTCTCTGCTTCCTGATTATCATGTGTTTTAGTCAGCTATTTTTCTGCTGTGACAAAATGATCTGACCAGAACAATTTTAAAGGAGGAAAAATTTTTTAGGGCTCATGGTTTCAGAAGTCTTAGTCCATATAAGGCTGGCTCCATTCCTCTGGGTTTGAGGTGAGGCAAAACATCATGGTGGAAGAGTGTGGCAGAGGGAAAGCAGCTTGCATCATCAGGAAGCAGACTGAGTCTCTGCTCTCCAGATACCAAATATATACCCCAAAGCCATGCCTCAATTCCAATCTCCCCAGCTACACCCTTCCACTTCAGTTACCACTCAATTAATCCCTATCAGGGGATTAAATCACTGATTGGGTTAAGACTTTTACAACCCAATCATTTCTCCTCTGAACCTTCTTGCATTATCTCACATATGAGATTTTGGGGGACACCTCACATCTAAACCATAATACTGCTTATGTGGGCTGATTCCCTCTGCCACACTCTTCCCCATGATGGAGCTGGCTGTATACGGACTGAGACCTCTGAAACTGTGAGCCATCTAATAACCTTGTCTCCTCTACAATTGGTCTCATCAGATCCTTTAGTCACAGTGGCAAAAAAAACTGACTAAAACATGGGCCTTCAGTAGAACTGTTTTCCTAAGGAAACTCCCTGTATCGAGTCAGAGATGTTATGTAAAAGCTTCTGGAAAAATCATGAGTCTTAGGTAATTGCTAATTGCATGGGTTTTAGCATTAATAGCTGGGTTACATCACTGCATTAAAGGTCTGAGAGTTTACAGGGAAAGAGAGCAAAAGGCAATGTCACTTAGGAGCACATCACCAATGAGGAGCAAAGTTGTGGGGACATGTAGAATGAGCCAGGAGTAGTATGAGGGATCTGAAAGAGGGCTAAGAGGAGACCAGTCTGTTAGTCCTAATCATATTTCCTCAGAAGACAGGAGGCTCTTTGTCAGTCATTGAAAATCTGTAGTGATGTTTTCTTGAATCAATAAAGTATTTTGATAAATTTTATGATTGAATGTTTAGGTGGACCTAAACATACAATCATAAACCACATATCCTAGTGTTTCTGTAGTCTAATACCTATGCTCGGAAAGTTTTTAAGTTTAGGAGCTCAAATCTACCACTCTTGATGTTACAAAAGTGGTGTTAGAGTTTCAAGCACTATGTTAACTCCCCATGAAAATGTCAGCAAATTAAGATGAATATTACAAAAGGTATAATAATATCCAAGGATCCATACTGACCTTCCGCAGGTCAATGAAAAGTATTAACCAGCACAAGGTTATGGTCATTTCCAAGATTATGACTCCTTCACCACTGGTCTCCTACTTTCAAGCCACATTTCCTCTGTTCTCTTTGCAATTCTCAACAATGTCTTTCTGATCTATTGTCTGCCACCTTAAAATCAGATTTTCTCTCAGTGACTTCCTTATCACAAAGATTTACTATGGTCTAAACATGTTTCAAAATGGTAAAAACATAAACAAAATTTCAAATAAATTTTGTTTTTTTATTTCCTTCAATTTAATGGGTTCCAGAATGACTTGGCAAGTGAAAATATTCATTCTCATGCAATTCAAGATTGTACCTTTAGGTACACACAGACACACACACTGATGTATATAAGCTGCATAAGGGCAGGGACCATATAGCTAATTCATTTTTTAAAATCAGTATCAATTATTTCTAAAGTTCAATAGGAAATTTATATTTGTTGGATGAATAAGTGAATACATAACATCCTCATAATGACTAAAATTTCACTTTTAATGTCTCATCTTTTTAAATTTGTCACTGATTTATTTATTTATTTTTGTCAAATGAATTTTTATTGTTTGTTCTATTTAGTTTTACATGAAGGCAGAATGCACTTGGACTCATTGTACACAAATGGGGTAGAAGTCTTCATTTCTCTGGTTGTACATGATGTAGAGTCACACCATTTGTATAATTTTACATGAACATAGGGTAATGATATTTGTCTCATTCCACCATCTATCTTTCCCCCTGCACCCTCTCCTCCCTTCATTTCCATCTACACAATCCAAAGTTCATTCATTTTTCCCTTACCCTCTCCTGCCCCCCCCCTTATGTATCAGCATCCACTTATCAGAGAAAATGTTTGGCCTTTGTTTTGGGGGGATTGGCTTATTTCACTTAGTGTGATAGTCTCCAGCTCCATCCATTTATCTGCAAATGCCACAATTTTTTTCCTCTTTATGGCTGAACAATATTCCATTGTGTATATATACCACAGTTTCTTTATCCATTCATCTATTGAAGGGCATCTAGGTTGGTTCCACAATCTAGCTATTGTGAATTGAGCAGCTATGAACATTGATGTGGCTGCATCACTGTAGTATACTGATTTTAAATCTTTTGGTTATAGGCCAAGGAGTGGGATAGTAGGGTCAAATGGTGGTTCCATTCCAAGTTTTCTAAGGAATCTTCATTCTGCTTTCCAGAGTGGTTACACCAAGTTGCAATCCTACCAGCAATGTATGAGTGGGCCTTTTTTTCCCCCACATCCTCTCCAACACTTATTGTTGCTTGTATTTTTGATAATAACCATTCTAATTGGAGTGAGATGATATCTTAGGATAGTTTTGATTTGTCTTTCTCTTTACTAGAAATGTTGAATATTTTTTTCATATATTTGTTGATTGATTGTACATCTTCTTCTGTGAAGTATCTGCTTAGTTTCTCAGCCCATTTATTGATTGGATTTTTTATATTGTTTATGTTAAGTTTTTGAGTTCTTTATATATTCTGGAGATTAGTGTCCTATCTGAAGTGTGTGTGGTAAAGATTTTCTCCCACTTGGTAGGCTCTCTCTTCACATTATTGATTCTTTCCTTTGCTGAGAAAAAGCTTTTTGGTTTGAATACTTCCCATTTACTGATTCTTGTTTTTATTTCTTGTGCTTTGGGAGTCTTGTTAAGGAAGTCTGGTCCTAAACTGACACAATGAAGACACAATGGGCCTACTTTTTCTTCTGTTTGGTGCAGGATCTCTGATCTAATTCCTAGGACCTTGAACCATTTTGAATTGAGTTCTGTGCAGGGTGAGAGATAGGGGTTTAGTTTCATTTTGCTGCATATGCGTTTCCAGTTTTCCCAGCACCATTTCTTGAAAAGGCTGTCTTTTCTCCATCGTATGTTTTTGGCACCTTTGTCTAGTCTGAGATAACTGTATTTCTGTGGGTTTGTCTCTGTGTCTTCTATTCTGTACCATTGGTCTACCTGCCTATTTTGGTGCCAATACCATACCATTTTTTTTTTTTTTTCTGTGCTCTGTAGAATAGTTTAAGTCTGGTACTGTTGTGTTTTTTTTTATGATGAAAAGTTCCTCTTAGAGCTGAAATATTATAAAATTTTAGATCTCCTATTTTTTTCTAGAACTTCTTGGGAGTGAGGAAAAGGTTGAGAAGTACTAAACATTCCATCAAAAAAAGTGAAAAAACACTTTTCTGGAGGTAAGAAGAGAAGACAGGAGAGAATAAACATTTCATTTAATGATTAGCTATTAGTCAGCTTTTCATTGCTTTGATTGAAATACCTGACAAGAACCAATTAGAGTTGGAAAAATTTATTTTGAGGTCACAGTTTGAGAGGTTCAGTCCATGGTCAGGCCATTACTGTGGGCCTAAGTTGAGGTAGAACATCATAGTGGAAGTGTGTGGTGGAGAATTTTGCCGTTCAAATCATGGCAACCAAGAAGCAGAGAGCTGGTGGGGAGAGGGAGAGAGAGAGAGATATCTGCCCAAAAGGGACAAAATATAAACCCCAAAGGCATGCCTCCCCTGTGACCTACTTCCTCCAACCATACCATACCCACCCATAGTTACCATACAGTAAACAGTTCTTTCAAATCATTAACCCATAAAATGTATTAATCCACTGATTAGGTTGCAGCAACATAATCTAATCATTTCACCTCTGTCTCACCTATGAGCTTTTAGAAGATAACTCATATCCAAACATTCACATGACTTTGACGCCCCAGTGTACAGTGTATGCTTCTTAATTTTGAATAGATGAATGACAAATGAAAAGTAAATGAATATGCATATGTAATTGTTATGATTTGGTTGTGAGGTGTTCCCCCAAAGCTCACCTGTGAGACAATGCAAGAAGGTTTGGAGAAGAAATGATTGTACTATTGCCTTAACCTAATCATTGAATTAATCCCTTTTGGGATTATCTGAGTAGTAACTGGAGGCAGGTGGGGAGTGGCTGGAGGAAGTGGTTCATTGGGGCATGGCTATGGAGTATATATTTTGTATCTAGAGAGTGGAGTGTCTCTCACTCTGTTTCCTGATCAGGATGTGAGCTGCTTCTCTCTGCCACACTCTCCTGCCATGATGTTCAGCCTCACCTCAAGCCCCAAGGAATGGAGACTGCTGCTTATGGATTAAGACCTCTGAAATATGAGCACCTAATTGAGCCTTTCCTCCTCTGCAGTTGTTCTGGTTGGATCCTTTTAGTCACAGCAGCAAAAAAGCTGACTAAAACTAATAAATCATGGTTGATCTGATTGGGGATCATCAGAGGCCATCTGCCTAAGTCTAGAATAAGGGAGCCCTGACACTTTGCCAGTTTTGCTGCTTTGAAGGGAAAACAAAATCTGAGGAAGGCCAAATTGTCTGACCCATCTGACTCTACCACTTCAACCCAGGAAATGTATTTGTGCCTTTTGGGAAAGTTTATTTCTTCTTTAATTTCTAGAGTTTACGATGTTTCTGCAAAAGATGGAGCATTGGCATTTTTGTAATTAGAAAGTGAATACAAGGCCAATAGAATGGTACATGCCTGTAAACCCAGTGACTCAGGAGGCTGAGGCAGGAGGAATGCAAGTTCTTGGCCTGCCTCAGCAACTTAGTGAGACCCTGTCTCAAAATAAAAAATAAAAAGGCCTGGGATGTGGCTCAGTGGTAAAGCACCCCTGAGTTCATTCACCAGTATAAAAAGAAAAGAAAATGAAAAGTTCACTGATTCGTTTCAGATACTTTTTAATCTGGAGCATGTGTTATGCACTAAACTCGGTCTGTATTACAACCAATCTTCTTTAGTAAACCTCCCATTGTATTCTCCAGTTTTTCCAATACTCAGTATACAGCCTATTTGTGAGAGGACTGCTTTCCTTATCCTTCTATCCACACAATCCTACAGACATTAATGACTCCTATGCCACCAAATCTAATGGGACACTTGTCAAACTTCTTAGTTGACTTTTTTGCAACAAAGCACTGTTCATCATCTCCTAAATCCTCAACAATGTTTGTCTCTCATCACCTAAGATGCTATCATCTGTTGAACTACCTGTCTGATTATTTCTTCTCTTTTTTCTTTCACTCTCATGCTCTGCTGTTCACTAAATGTTAGAATTTTTCCTGATTCAGTCCCAGTAATTCTTTACTTTTTTATATGAACATTTTGTTTGACCTAACCATTTACAATCTTGATTTCCAAATTGGAATATCCAGTGATGAATATCAAAGGTTTACTCAAGGTTTCTTCTTGGGCAGCTCAAAAGCACCTTGAATGAAATATGTCAAAGAAAAACAAGTTCAGCCCCACCTTTGCAATTAATGCTATTCCATGGTTCTCCATAGAAAGACAGTACCATGCACACATTATACTTCTTCAAAAAATAATAACTTTATTTAGATGTAATCCACACACTATCAAATTCACCTGTTCCATAAAGTTGTGTAATTCAGTGTGTTTCAGTAATTCACAGTCATGTAACCACGGAAAAATCAAATTGAAAGCATTTTTATTGCCACAAGAAAACTTAAATCCCTTTTCATTCACTTTTCATTTACCTTGAAATTCCCATCTCCAGACAATCACTAATCTACTTTTCATCTCTGTACATTTGGCTACCACTTAATATAAATTATATAATTGATATAATTTCAATAAATTTTTTTCTATGATTTAAACATGATTTGTCTCCACCAAAATTCTTTGGAAACATGGCCTCCAATGTGTCAATGCTGGGAGGTGAGACCTTTCGAATGTACTGGCAATTAGAAGGTAATTGGGTCATCGTAGTACCACCTTTGAAATGGATTAAAGCTTTTCTCCTTTGGCAGGACTGGACTGGTTACTGTGAGAGCTGGTCATTATGAAATACGTTTTGCTCTTTCAGATCACCATCTTGCTTCCTCTCTTACACATGCTGCAACCGTGCAATGCTATCTGTCTTGTAACAACGTAGCATGAGATCCTTGCCAAATGTGGATGCTTGATCTTGAACTTCCAGTTTCCAAAATGTAAGCTAAATAACCTTCTCTTCTTTATGCATTACCCAGTCTCAGGTATTTTGTTATAAAACATAAAATAGGCTAAGATACTATATAAATCATATTTTCTATAAATGGAATCATATATATGTGGTTTTGGGGGACTGGTTTCTTAAACTTAGTATGTTTTAGGGGTCAATGTATTTAGCAGCATATATTGGTACCTCTTTTCTTTTTGTAGGTAATTGTGTTCCATTCCTTATTTGTTTACTCATTCATCAGTGACAGATATTTTGGTTGTTTCTGGTTTTTTTGCTATTATGAATAAAGTTATCATACTAAATATTTATGCACATTTTCTTTACATTTCTCTTGGGAATACTATTAATTCACATGTTAACTCTATACTTAACATTTGAGGAATTGCCCAAATATTTTCCCAACTGGCTGCCCCATATTTACATTTTCAGCAGCAGCATTTAATTTCTTATATCTTTACCAACCTTACCATTATATGATGTTTTAAAATTATAGCCTATCTAGCATATGTGAAGGGAAATTTTATTGTGGTTATGAATAGACTTTTCCTGGCAATTAGCAATGTTAAACATCTTTTCATTTATTTATTGGTTGCTGAGTTGCATATATATTTCTTGGAAAAATATCTATTCAGATACTTTGCTTATTTTAAAAAATTGGGTTTTTATTTACTATTAACTTATAAGAATTACTTTTACATTCTAAATACACATCTAATTATATATATGATTTGCAAATATTTCCCATTCTTGAGGCCATGCTGTCTTTTCACTTCATAATGCTATTTTTTAAAACATACAGTTTAAATTTTTTTGAAATTCAATTTTTCTTTTGTTCTTTGAAAGTTCTTACAGTCATAGTTAAGAAAACTGTCTGATTCAAAATCACAATGATTTACTATGGCTTTTTCTAAGATTTTTATAATTTCAGCTCTAAAACATTCATGTCTCTGAGAAAATTGTAGTGAACTTTTGTATGTGGCATGAGGTAAGAGTTAAGTTTTGTTCTTTTTCATGACAGCATTCAGTTTTTTTCAATGCCATTTGCTGCAAAGACACTTATTTTTCCAAAAGAATTTTCCTGGAACACTTATCAAAAATAAATAGACCATGAATATGAAGGACTATTAGGGTTCTGTTGTAAGGTGCATATCCTTTATACTTGTGTCTTCTTATTGATAGTTTCATTCTTTTATCACTTTTTAATGTCCTCTGTTACCTCTTTCATCTATTTTTGTCTTAAGCTTTATTTTGTTTGATATTAACATGTCCACTCTAGCTCTCTTTTGGTTACTATTTGTATAAAATATCCATTTCCATTCTTTTGCATCAATCTACCTGTGTCTTTGGATCTAAAATGGGACTCCTACAAACCACATATAAAGGGATCCTATAAAAAATCATCCCTTCAATTCCTGTTTTTTTCTTGGAGAATTTAATCCACCTGCATTTAACATATCTGCTGATAAAGAGTGAGAGACTTCCATCAGTTTGCTACTTTGTGTCTCTATATGTCTTGTGTCTTTTTTGTGCTCTGTGGTTCATTTATTATTGACTTCTTTTGTGTAAAGTAGAAATTTTATGGTGTGTTGTTTTGATTCCCTTCTTATTTTAGTATATGTTTCTAGTCATTTTCATAATAAAAACATCATAATTTATGCCCATCTAGTTCAAATTAAAATAGCGTAACTTTAATAGTACATGGAAACTTTGCTCATCTATAGCCCTTATGCTACTATTATAAAAAATTACATTGTCATTCATTGTTTTATGCAACCATTTTTTAAATCATATAGGAAAAAGGGAAATGACAAACTAAAAATATATTCATAGTTATTTTTATGTTACCTTTACTGGTATTGTTAAGTTCTCAATTTAGATTTAGAGTCTAGTGTCCTTTCGTTTCTGTCAGACTCTCCGAGCATTTCTTCTAGGTCTACAGAGCAATAAACTTAGTTGTGGTTTACCTGGAAGTGTCTTAATTTTTTTCACCTTTGAAGAATATTTTTTCTAGTTTCAAAATTCTTAGTTGACATTTTTTTTACCTCAGTACTTTGAATATTTCATTCTGTTACCTGCACACACACACACACACACACACACGCATTAACCTATAGCAACTATAGCAACAGCAACAGATTCTTAATGGAAAATGAGAGTTGCTCCTACTTGGGTGGTTGAAACTATGGACAATAATGGATATTTGCTACTTATATCAGCCTGTACTTCTTTATATTTTTTCTTAGGGTAATGCAGTCCTTAGAGAGTGCAAGGTCTGTGAGTTTTTAACCTCTTCCCTTTTCCCTGTTGCTTCCTGGGTTGCCAGCTGGAGTGACCTGAAACCAAAGCTGATTGAAGTGACCCTCAATGTCCCTACTCACCAGTACAGGGTAGCATGGAATGCGAAATACTATCTGTTGGAATTTGTTCTGGACAGTTTAGATGGAGCTGATGCAGAGTTCTAAATGGGAAGCTAGCTTCTAGCTCTGATTAGAACTTAGGTGGAGTGGACTCCAAAGAGATCACATCAACACACCCCTAGGGCCTAGTCAGTGTTAAACCCTGGTACACATTTTGATCTGAGGCACCTCCCAAGAATTCTACTCATAGAATTAACTAATAGCCACTTGTAGGGGGAACATGGCAGTTTCTGTTCTCCAAGCTATTACCTTCTGTGGCCCAATGCCTTCTTCTAATCATGCTAGCCTCTTTGGTTTGCCAACCCTCTTCAGTTGGTTGTGCACACAACCAAACTCAATCAGAAAGCACATTGCACTCTCCTCCATACCTCTGATCCAAATCCTTCTGAATGCAATTTTCTCTGTGTCTGTTTCAATGTTTCAACAGGGCCACCCTGAGCCACGGTGTTAATGCCAACTAGAACAGTATGGCAATATTTGCTATGATCTCCAGGTTTCCTACAGAAAGAAGCTCAGATATGACATCCACAAGATAACTCCCTGCCTCAGCCCTCTGCTCACAACTGGAATACCAGCTCACTCTGCAATCTCTAAATCAGCTAAATCAGCCAGGTTCAGACTGCCTTTCTGTTCTATGCCTGTTTCTGGGCCCATTTTGCCTGCTGGGTTCTCTCTTCCCTTTGTGTTATTCCTCCCCTGTGTAGGTCCCTGCTGCTGCCACAGTTTGGTGCCATTGTACTCTTTTTTTTTTTTTTTCTCTGTTGGGGAACTCAAATTTCCCAGGCTCTCTGACTCTGACTAAGCAATATTGAATTTTAGTGAATTCCCTCAGTTACCTACCTTGCTGTGTAGCAGTATTTCAGCTGATTTAATATTGAGCCACAGAGAAACTGCAAAGTACAGCCTTACTTTACCATTTTGGCTTCTGACACAAAATTATCCTTTAAAAGTGAAGAAGAAATGTTTTCTCAAGTAAACAAAAATTGAGAGAGTTTATTTCTAGTAAGGCTATCTTACAAGAAATGTTAAAAGAGTTCTTCAGAGAGAAGGAAAATGTACATAGATCGGAAAGTTTGGTCCACATTAAAAAGTATTGAAGAGGGAATAAGTGAAGATAAACATTTATTTTTCTAATTTTTAATTGATTTGACGGATAATAATTTTTCAAAACAATAATGGATGTGAAGTCCTCAAACATGTATATATACACATAGCCAAATATGGCCATACATAGCATATGTATGTATGTTCACATATATGCTGATACATTCATTAATAAAATGAATGACAGCAATAAATCAAGAGACATAAGGGAGGAATTAGGCTTATTTTCATTATAAGGGACTCACACTGTCCATAAAGTGGTATAGTGTTATTTGAAAGTAGACGTAGATTAATCATAAATGTATATTGCAGACTCCAGGACAACTACTTTAAAAAGTATAAAAGGAAGTACAACTGATGTGATAATAAAAAATAAAACAAGAAAATGGAGTCCAATAAAATGCTCAACTAAAGCAAAAAGACAGAAAAAGAGCAGAAGACAAATATAGGAAAAAAGAGCAAGGGCACCAAATATAAAGTAGGAATAAATATACTTTATATTAATCCAGCTATATCAATAAACATTTTAAATGTCAATGCTCTAAATGCATGAGTTAAAGATAAATTGTCTGAATGCATCCAAAAATAAGACTAAATTATATGCTGCCTACTAGAAATATAAAAAATTTATATAAAATATAAAAAATAAGACTAAATTATATGCTGCCACCTGAAATATAAAAACACATGTAGATTAAGAGTAAATGAGTGAAAAAATTATGTCATAACAACACTAACCTAAGAAAGCAGGAAAGGCAACCACATTTTTTCTGATAGACAAGACTTCAGAACACGGAAAACTTTAAGGGTAAATATGGGTATTACATAAAGACAAAGGGGTCTCTAAGAGTCATGATAATTCTAACTGTATGTATGCCTACGATCAGAGTGTTAGGGTAAGAAACAAACTGATAGAACTACGAGGAGAGATAGATGAATTTCACTACTGTAGTTGGAGTTTGCAACATCTCTATGTGAGAAATAGACAGATGTGACAGGAAGAAAATCAGGAAGACATAGTTTATCTCATCAACACCATCAATCAATTGGATATAATTGACATGCTAGAGAGAGATTCAAGAAAATGGTTTCTTCAGAGACAGGCTGAGTAAAGGAAAAGCTCTAAGAAGAGGGTGCATATAGGTGGCATATCATTCATTCTTGGAAAACAGTTCCCAAAATTGCATTAGAAGTGTCAGGAAGTGAGTGAGGACTGAAGGATTTAGGTTATAAGGCAGAATTTATGAAGCTGATTCATGAAGAAGGATGAGACCTCTAATGAATTTTGTCTTAGTGGTCTCTTTTAAATGGCCAGATGCAGAATAGTGGCCAGGAGATTTGAATCATTACCTTGACCTCAAGGAGGAGAGTACCAAAATCTTCAGACTGAGATTGCTTGGCCTGGGGTGGAACAATCTCAAGGCCTTTGATACAGCCTGGGCTAGTGTGAGTTGAAGGGTACAAAGAGTCTATGCATTTTTAGAAGGTATGGCAGCTTGAGTGAAGGCAATCCTGGAAACATCTCAAGTGGACTTTAGTCTAAAATATTCTTTTATGATTTACAGAATTCTTAAAAGTTCTGTTTTTCTGTTTGCTAGGATATTGGTATCCTTTAAAACCCAGGTATTGTAAAATTAATGAAAATCTACTTTTGTGGAGAAATGGGGGATTGCCAGAAACAGAATAGAGTCTCTAAAACAAATGACTAATTATAGATGTGTTCTCTAAGTCAGGAGGAAAGGCCAAGAAAAGAGGAGTACAGGAAGACAGCAATATGGTGAATGGAAAATTTGAGAAATATTAGGCTAACAAGAATAAGTCAGAATGGAAGGTTTAGTACACTGAGCAACTTGACTCAAGTTTTAGGTATGGGTAAATTTGACAATTCCTGACAAGTTTTCTTTCATTTATGTAATACAATTCTCTTTTGATGAGAGACATGTTCTCATTTCATCTATATTTTAAGAAGTGACTTCGAATCTAATTCAATAACTTTTATAAATGTAGAAAATACATATTTACCCTTCACATGTAACCAAATAATCTAGGCCAATCCTTTACATTAAATTTTCCAAGGTAACCTAGTTCCAAATCAGAAAATCCACCATCCCTGAATTCTAATGGAAATTTTACATTATAGACATCTATCCTGCTGCTTATTATATAGAAGAGTAAAAGTAGTAAGGTGTTGTTTTGTTATTTTCACATCCACTTTAACTGTATTATATTTAAATTATAAAATTAGAAGATAGATTTTATTTGGTCAATGTGTGTGTTGAGGGTAGCTGGTAATCTCTGTACTCTCTCATTTCAAAGATTAAAGGTATTAATAGTCCTAAGACTTTGGGAAAAATATAATTCACATTGATTCACCTCTCGTGGCTCATAATACACCACCCAGGGTCATAGAATGGAAAAATATTCCCCTATCCCAATTCTACAATAATTTGAAGATAAATTCTCTTATTACTAGGCAAATGTGAAGAGCACTTACCCCTGTAGGTTTATGATCGGCAGAATGGATTCTAGAATAGTTTAATATTGAGATCATGTCTACAAATCCAAAGCATCAAATACTTTCTTGGGGATTTTAGTGGTAAAAGCAAAGGAAATATGTTACCAGATCCCTTTTCTGATCATGGCAGCCAACTATAAATTCCCTGGTCTCTTTCTCATGTGTTCATTTTCCCCAATGCATTGCATTTTAATCCTGTAAAAAGTTCTTCTATTTAAACCCCAGTTCTAAGCATAGTGCTTTCTCATTCTCAAATCTCTTGATCTGATCTATTGAGAAGGTCTTCATAAAAAGATACTCTTGAATTGCATAGGAAATGATTACAAATATATTTGAATATGACTATTTTAAAATGAGAGGAATCTGAGGTATGAAGTTTAACTTCATGCCTAATTAAAATAACTTTTTACACATGTACAGCAAGTGTTTTTGAGCTGTGAAAAAATCATTCCTGGAAGAAAGGCCAGTTTAGCTGTTATTTTGCTGATAAAATAAAAAGACAAGACTGGAAGTTTAACATTTAAACATCATCAAAAACCATGAGTATTTAATTTTTTTAAAAAAATTCTGAAATGTTACAAAGCCAAGTATTCTTTCCAATTAAAACAGTAATTAATAACAGCTTAATTTCTTATTTATGCATTTGACCATGCCAAATGGCAAATTAGGAGGAAAAATAAACAGTATCATGCAAACTATTTGAAAAGGCAAAGTAATGCATTTCTTGTTCCTTTTCCACCAAGATTTTATTATCAATTTCCATTATCTCTAACTGACTTGTTCAGGTTCAGACTCCAAGTCCAATGACCTAAATTGATTTACCATTAATCCTATTCCACCGTTCCAAGACTTCTTGACACTACATTAAAATGTGGATACCAGATGTTAGCAATGAACTCAAAAACTAACCTAATTGATCCATAGTAATAGCCATATTCTATTTGAATATGCTTGATAAATAGGCCTTAGTCCCTCTATTGTGTTTGATGACCACAGGTAAAATGAACTTGTAACCTGTCTTATTCTCTATTTTCATATAACCAGTGTAAGCAATCAAGATATTCAGATGAATTAATTAGCTTCTGTAGGAATCTCATCTCCTCCTGCTTCTCTGCCCTCGTTATCTGGGGCCAGAGAATATATCTTGAACATACCTCACACATAATTACCTTTGTCTACGGTACTCCCTCTGCCCACCAACCCCAATATCTGAGTGAATTTTTCCCCTTCTTTTAATTTTCTTACCTCTGCTCTCCACGCTCTCAATATTCATTTTTCACCCGTACTCCCTGAAGCCACCTTTCATGAAAATTCCCATCTTACACCACCACACTTTCACAGAATTTTCTCTCTAACTCTTAAATCCTGGTTCTACGTTGAAATGTTTCCTTCTCTTCGACTCTCAGAAACAAGGGATTTCTTGTCCACTTAAATCCCAGAAGGAAGACTGGTATTCTTCAAGCTCCTCAATGCCATTTACGAAGAATTGCTCTTGTATCTTTATGCAAAAATGCTTTCCCTTTTAGTTCATGTTACCCAACTGTCCAGATTTTAGTCATCTTTATCATCATAATGAAGTTATCCACATTTTGCACATTCTCTCATAATTATTGAAGACATTAGTACCTAGTTCACAATCACCTCTATAGATCATTGAAATAGGTAATTTCAATGTGACCAGCAGAGCCAATATTTCAGCCTTGAGTTTCTTTGACAGCATCAGTTCTAGTGACCTTCACCTTTGCCTTTCTTCAACTTCCTTCTATTTGACTCAATCATGCTAAAAATTTAATTCTCCCACTACTGCATTGCATCCTTTTATAATATTCTAATGTGCACTTTACCTACTCATTGTCCTTTAGAGGCCACCAGTTCCTTTATCCTTTGTCTCTACTCTCTCTTTCAGTCTGCCAGGCTATACCTAGCCTCATTCATTTGCTTCCATCCAGTCTCAATATAACTGGCAATTGAATTCTTTCTCAATTAACTTTCTTTCATTCTTGTTGTTCTATAGTGTCCTACTCTGGAACATTCATCCAGGCAACTGGAACCTCCCTCAAAACAAAGGTAGTTAAGATTGCATCACCATTTTCTCAGTTATTCCTTGTTATCTCAAGACCAATCATCTTCTTGTATTTTGACCCCATTCCCTCTGATTGCTTTTTATACTTTGCCCATCCATTGGGCATCTTTTCTACTATATAGTTAATATTTCCTTTTCTACTGCTTTTCTTTCTGTATTTTTATTTTTCATGAATGATATCACTGTTTTGAGGGTCATTGAAGGAAGAAATGGGGACCCATTCAGCATGTTTTTATCTTTCATGCCCATATCTTTTAAATAATGGTGGTGGTAACAATATCTAAACATAGGGTGACTACTATGTGCCAGTCACTGTTCTATGTGCATTATGTATGCTAATTAATTTAATGCTCCCCCAAATTCAATGATTTAGATATTAATCACATTACTGCTTTTCAGATAAAGACTTTAAGGCACAAAGAAGGTAACTAGCTTCTCCAAGAACACACTGCTAGTAAGTGATAAAGCAGAAATTAAGCATCATCAAGTTCTGGTTTTATCTCCTGACTATCATGGGTTTTCCCCCTACAGTAGTATTGTCTTACTCTAGGTCCTTGACGCTCTTATTCAGGTGCATTAGTTCCTAAAACATCCTGGCTGACTTCTGTCTTGTACTTCTCAGATTCTAATCCTGTTTATATGTGTTTACACCATTGATTGATCTATCAAATTCTTAATTCAACTCCACTGCTGAAAAACTACAAGTGCATGGGATGGAAATGATAACTGTTTTGTTGAGATTAATTCCATATCTTTTCTTTTCAATATTTTACATTGATGATTTGTAAACATTTGAATTGGGCTGAAGAAAGTTTATGGAATAGAATAAAGTTAAGTTTCAAATTGAGATTAGCTGGTGCAAATCTTGCCTCTAACACTAACTACTGTTAGATTTGGGGTAAATTACTTAACCTTTTCATATATTAGTTCCCATCTTTGACAAAGGGATAATAATTATATCTGTATTATATTTATATCATGTGGTAAGAAAGAAATTAGTTAATATATGTAAAGAGTTTTTAAAGGTGCCTGCTTTACTTTGTTGTATTGGTATTACTTTTAAAATCCACACATGAAAGCTAGGCAAGCTGGTTGGAGAAGAGGATTAGAATTCAAAATAGTCTTGATAAACTATCATAATATTCATCAGGAGACAATAATAGTTTTCTTGCTAGAATTCATTATATATCTGTGATGAGCTGCTTAACATTGTTTTGTGATGAGAATCTTGCACTTGGGGGACTGAATCATGTTGAGGCCTGTCTTTTGGTATTTGAAATTGCTCTCCTTGATTTGGAAATAGGAATAAAGGCCATTGCCAAAGTAATTCCATATAGACACGTATCTTCTTCCAAACAAGTGTAAAGTTTCCTTTAGACAAGCATGAGGACTATAATCCACATGACATAATTTTCAAGATACTATGTGAACACTTCAGTAAGCCAGGAAATCAATCTTCCAGCCACCACAACCTTCTAGGAAACATCTGTTGGACCATTTGCCATGAGAAAGAGTGAAAGTATGCCTGGGGCCCTGGGTTAGTGGGACTCTTAAGAGGGTTGATGGAGGCAGCCTGCTGGCTTGGGAATAGTACCTTTTTCCAAGTTTTAGAACGCATAGAAGTGTTAAGAAAAAGGTGAGACAGAAAATGGGGGTTGTGCATGTTGACTTGTCCCCCAAATCATTCAACAACTGGGAATAATTATCATTCAAAACCTGTCTCTTGAGCAAGTGCCCGTTCCACTTTTGTTGAGCTCTGATTGACCCAAGCCTGCCTATTGAACATATGGTTTTGTATAAAATTTGATCCTGATTGCTTATAGTCCAATAATTTATCTTCTGGTTAAAACTGGACACATTCAGCAGTCAGGTACATGAAGCAATGCTAGATTTTGAAATGTATGATAAAGAAGGAGAGCTAAAGATGGATTCAACCTGACTTTGGAAATAAGCGAGTAGCTCACAAAAAGAGGAGGGGGCCTGGGAACAAAAAGAGACAGCTTGACAGCAGACAGAAAACAATTTAACACTCAGACAGACTAGAAAATTGAGATCCACAACTATGGCCAAAAGATACAACCCGAACCAACTGCTCCGAAATGAGAGCTAGAGGACACGATGTATTACATAGACTTTTCCCATCACAAGATGTAAGCTAATCTACTTTGCTAAAAACAAACACATTTCACCCTTGAGAGTGTATTAAAGTGCTCTGAAAGGGACTGGGATTTAATTTGTAAGACACATTTCATCAGATATTTAGAGTTTTCACTGTAGAATTTCTGGCCTCTAAGTGTTCTTTATTTTCTGATTCCTGTGAGATAATCAGAACCACATTCACTCAGGGAGTAAGTCACAGACTAACATTTCCCTAACCCTTATAGTTCCCAACAACTAAACACTCATATATCATTTTTTCCTAAATAAATTCTTCAAATAATTAACAACAAACCACACTAACACATATATTATTTTTTCATAAATAAAGAAATAATTTAAACAAACAAAATTGCTTTATCCATTGCCTTTTCTGGTAATAATTGCACCTGTATTTCTGTAATGATGCATTTGGCTTTTTCCTCTTTAAAACTTTGAAGACTATCTTCATTTGTCAATAAACTTTCATTGAGTAATAACTGTAACTGAGTCTTCTAATCATGTAACTGAGCAAAGCTATACCATGTTCAGTGTTCTCACAAAACTGCAGATCATTCCATATCTGTCAAAACAGATGCAAAAAGGGAATTTAATATTGTTTTAAATGTCTTCAGAGTGAATATATTTTTATCTGTGCTTCATGATCAGAAAGCACATAGTGATTAGAATAATGGTTAACTGTGAATTCACCATATTGATTTTTTGACTTATACTAACTCAAGGTAATAAAAACGTTTGAAGAAGTAAATCTGATTATCTGAAGCAAAATCAGATTGTCTGATAAGGCTGTTAGTTAAAAGATGACACATTTTGGGGACTGGGGTTTAATGGAAAAATGAAATCATGTTAATTTGGTTTTTAAAGATGCAATAATCTACCTTTCAGTCATAAGTCATGACACAAAAGTCATGACTTATGTCATGCTTTAATGAAAAGGCTATCATACAAACATTCTACAAAGATAGCTCAGGTAGGGTGTGCAATTCTGGAACTTGTCTGTTTCCTTCATTTCTAATTCATTCTTCTTTATTAAACATTGCTATTTCTAAACTTTTTTTCGTGGTCCTTGAGTTCATCTCCTTCTTCTCTATCCCATCTTCTATTGGCAGGATGAAGCCCTCATCTTTGTCTTCTCAGACAGTGGCTTTCAAACTGCTCAGGCACCCTCCAAGCTGTAGCCTCAGGCCCACCTTCATTGATATGGCCACATCATTCTCTTTTTCAAAATCCTTAATGTCTTTCTAGAACCTCATGACTGCATCCAAGCTGGACTAAAATGGCAGGCACCCCTAAAAATGAAAGTTAAGACTAAAATATAGAAAAGGGGTAATGCACACTTAAGAAATTAGGGCTGGGAGGTTTGATTGAAGTCTTGAATATACAACAAAAACATCTTACTCAATTTGGTAGGCCATGCAACTCTATTGGGATGGTTTCCTTTTTTAGAACAATGGTATGCTTTAGGAAAATTAATCTTGCTTGGTGCTTAGCATGAATTAGAAGGACAAGTGCCTGGAGGTCAGAAGTGTATTAACTAAACTATTGCAAAGATTGCGAGTAATAAATTCAGAATTCCCATTAGAGGATGATGGTGGTGAAAATGGAAAAGAGGAGAGAGGTAGTAGTGGAGTTGTCATAATTTTGTCATTGATTGCAGGTAAAAAGTCAAGAAAGAAAATGAAATAGAGAGTTAAGCATTTGCAATAATTTCTTGGATAAATATTTCATTGCTTAATTTTACCATCAAAGATTTAGAAAAAATGTTTCTGCTCAACCCTGATAGAAAAGAAAAAAATGATTTTGCATTTAATTTTCCAATGGGATCCAGTAGAGCAAAAAGAAGAGTTCAGTGATATGATAACCATAGTCAGACAGCTGGTGGAAGCTGTGGCTATGAACTCCTGGCTTCTATCTCTGTTCTGCAGCCTCTGTGCAGGTCTCCCAAACAAGTACCAGCTACATCATTCCTCATGAGAAAGCTCTTAGGGTCTAAATGGGTCTTATGCATTAAACAGCAATTTTAGACAAGGAAAAGCACCATCAGATAATTTCCATGCATCAATGGTATGTACTAATAATTTCCCACATTTTAATGGACAACAGTGATCAGAACAAACCAGGGTCTATAGTCTCAAAGTCCCCTTATCTCATAGAAAACATTGTACTTGTGAAGAGCTGTGCCACAATTGCATCATCACCACAAGATAATTTTTGAGGCTACTTTCCTCATCTGTGTTCTACCGTGCAATAAACATCATAAATAAAGACCCTAGCCATTTACTTAGTTTGTTGGTTTTAAGGGTTTTCAGCTGGGTGAGGATCACATGGCTTTTGGACAGCTGTTTCTGTGTTATTTCTAACTGGATGTGACATGCAGAGTTCTAGAAATTTTGGAAGACTGCCTTTTCCTCTGAGCCTAACAAAGGTCAAGTCCACCTATAAGTTCATATAAATGTCTTTGGGGGGTGATTACAAGAAAAGAAGATCCATTAGTTGTGACAAGCAAACAAAGCTTTTGAGCTGTTTGCATTCCTAGTCAAAGTGGTTTGCCAGGACTCACCAAGTTAGCAGTCAGTCACCAAGGCACTCAGTGGAAATGAGTAAATTGGGGAGAGGAGAAACTGGCTGGTTTTCACTTTATGTCTTCCTCTTTCATTTTAGACTCAAAGAAACCTTATGTATGTGGCTGGGACAGGTCAGATGCCAGGCCCAGTGGCACTTGTGGTAAAGAAGGCCATTCTTTGGAACACGTAGAGGCCAAAATACTGTTTGTAGAAAGAAAGGACTCCCAGGAGGACTATACTGTGACCTTTAATTTAATTAGTCAATTAAAATAAGCAAGTTGTTCAAAAATTATGCAAATTAAAGGAAGCTGCCCAAGGCTGCTTCCAGGGAGAGAAAACAGCCTTTTGCAATGAAGAGGCCAGAGGTGTAGGGTGTAATGTTTTCCAAAGAATGTTGTGAAAAATTTTTAAAAATTCATTGTAGATTTTGGAGGAACTCTTTTCCTGAGGATCTGCAGGTTAACTGCATTATAGATTTAGGAACAGGAGCTCCTGAGAGAAGACTTACAGAGCAAGGGGAAAATTTCAGGCTATATTCCCATTTCAAAACTTAAGTTTAAAAAAATATTTTTCTTTATTTTAATTTTACTTATTCTTAGCATGTAAAAATCAAATTTATTTTTAACTGATCCATCGGATTCAGTAGGTGACACATTTGACAATATCATCTAGAGATTCTTTATTGTGTTAGGGCAACATAAAATTTAAAATGTTGAAATCAGACATTATTACCCTGTGTACATATATAACTATATGACTGGTGGGCTTCTACATCACATATAACAGAAGAATGAGAAATTATATACATTTCTATAAGACGTGTCAAAGTGCATTCTACTTCATGTATAACTAATTTTTTAAAAATTTAAAAAAGAAAATGCTATAGATTAAGTAAATCAATACTAATGATTAAATAAATATTATGTATCCTCTTTGAAACTAAAATCTTTGTTTTCATTGGGACTTATCAAATATGAAGATCCCAGAGTAGGTCTAATAGTTCTAAAATTCCTCCACTATATTGAATTTTGGTACAATTTTTAAACACATGAAGCTAAAAAATATATCATTATTTGAGAATTTTTTAAAGCAATTATGCTTCTATTCTAACCTTTGCTTTCATATAGAACTCTCATATTCTAGAAGGAAAAGAGAGTAAAATATTCAAAGAAATATATAATATGTCAGAATTAGGTGCTTTGGGAAAATATGAAGGATGTAAATGTATGTGTGTGGGAATAGGACAACTTATGACGATATATATTTTTGGATGTATTACATAATAAAAAGGTTAAAAAATTCATAGAACATGACAGTCTATTATCTGAACTATGTGAGCTGTTATGTACCTGTTACTGGTTGAAATAAAAGAGAATGCATTTTCCAGTTTGTTTTTCTTCATAGCTTTCATTCATAAGATGAGTGTTAAACTTTTCATTTGTTTGGACTCTTGTCATTACATAACTTTAGTTTCTTTCAGCAAAGAAATCTTATTAGAAAAGCATTTGGAGAAAACCAGTTATTTACATACAGAATGTGTCTTATTGCCTATGATCAAATGCTTTCTTCTTCAGTAAGTTTCACTCATTCACTGGGTTGTTCAGTCTCACTGCATGTACGTACTTGTGTAGAGTTACCCATCACACATTTTCCTTCCTTTCAAAACTAATATTTTTTCAGATATTTGCAAACAAAACATAGTTTTGTGTGATTCCTGTTTTCCTCACCAAGTACAGTCAGACCCTCTGTATCTGTGAGTTTGCATCTCAGGATCCAACCAACTGTGGATTGAAAATACTTTTTTAAATCTCATCTGCACATGTATAGACTTTTCCTTATCATTATTATGTAAACAATACAGTATAGCAATTACTTACATAGTGTTTGCACTGTATTATACATGATCTGGAAATGATTTAAAGTGCATGGAAGAGATGTTTATATGTTCTATGTGAACACTACAATGTTTTATATAAAGGAGCACCTATGGATTTTGGTATTTGAGGAGGGTTCTGGTCCAACTCCTACAGAAACCTAGAGATGACAGTACAGAGGCACAAGGCTTATTCATCATAATAATTCTCACTTATCTTCTTAATCCAACAGATGGTATTAGAGAAAAGCTAAGTTTTAAGGAGTTGGCTAAAACATATAACATACTTTTTTCTTTAAATGATAGAAAGATTTTTGGAAATAGTAAATGGCAAATGCACCAGCTTTTCTTCAATATTAAGTTCCTGTGTTTGAATAATTCATTGTTCTGAATTTAAACAATTTCCCAACAAGTAAAAATGTATGTATACTGATTCTCTGTGTTCCATGCCTCACAGACATTCTCAGTCCTGCATTTGTTTTTTATGGTGATGATTTTTTCATGTCCAAAAATTTTAATTCCAATAAGTCATTTACCTACAAAATAGACTCACATTAACTCTTTGTGGGAAAGGTATTTTTAATCTGCACTCCGATTTTGCAGAATCTCTTTCCATACATCTATGAAAGTAAACGATGTTTTCCTTTATTGTAAGATAAACTCATGCTCATTGTAGAAACTTTGGGGGAAATTATTCACAATCTATGGAAGAAAATAACTTCTGGGGGTGTATTTTTATTTACCCTTTTGCATGAATGTTTACATTTTGGAGTTTTCATGTCTTAGGCTTATGAATTATTTCCCTGTGTCATAAAGCATATATCAATCAAAATGATAGAGTAGTCAAAAATGAAGACACTAAGCCAGTGTTGTGGAACAGTTGATGTGGGGAACTTAGATACAAGGTAATTATATTTATTGTGTTCTTCAACTCATAGCACACTGTTCTCACCAAACTACAGAAGTTTCCTGATTGTTCATTTTTTTCATCATTCTTATCAATCTTGCCATTAATTTAACATTTTAGCTGATATATAAACATTTATTAGTATTTGTTTTTTATATCTTCCTATGTATTTTATTGGTTTCTGCTCTTTTCACTTATTTTCATTATTTTTTCTCTATTGACATTTTCCAAATTGCAGGAAGAAGCAACACAAAAATATTCTGCATATTAGTTTTATAGACAGAATGGCTTGAAAAACAGAAATTTAGAGAAGCCTTTAAATGACAAGAATGTCAGATGGGTGACAAGTGTTGCAGCAAACTTAAAGCCAGGGAAATTTCAGGAACAAGACAAAGAAAGTGAGCTGACATGGAAAGAGCTGGTGCGTTCACACTGACCTGGACGCTTCTGTGTCATATGGCAATGTAGTAACCAATGTCATGGCCACACTAGATGGATGGCACTGCTGACAGAGTGGATATTTTCTGCTTTATGGAGTGCAAATAGAATCTCTCTCTTGGGTTAGGAGGGCTTTCTCTGTGTAAAATGAAGACGCTATATATCTACTCTTGAAGACAGAGCTGAAAAAAAAATAGTGGGATTAAATTATATAAGCAGGAGGCTGTGGACCTGAAAATCTCACTTAGGTTTGACCAATAGCCACACCTCGGTCAAGCCCAAGCAGGCAGACTTCAGCCATCCCAGGAGCCAGCTGACCTGCCATGTTCTATGGAGCCAAAGGTGTTGCTGTAGCAGTGAAGCTGACTGTGAACTTTATTTTCTCCCACCACCTTGTAGGGTCCACTTTTGGAACCTCTTTTCATTCTTGGTTGCCTGATTCATGAATTGATCTTTGCTCAAATAAACTTTAGATAAAGTTGTCTAAAGTTTTATTTTATCTATGGCTTTATTGTTTTGTATAATACAGATCAAGTATTCGTTTTCCAAAATGTTTGGGCCAGTTGTGTTCTAGGTTTGGATTGTTTCAGTTTTGAATATTTGCATATACATAATGAGCTAACTTGAGGATGGGATCCAAGTCGAAAGCCAAAACTAATTTATGTTTCACAAACATAGCCAGAAGGTAATTTTATGCATTATTTTTAGCACATGTGTGTTTTGATTGGGACCTATCAGATGAGGCCAGTTGTGGAATTCTCCTCTTATGGTGTTAGGTTGGAGCTCAAAAATTTTTGGATTTTGAAGCATTTAGGATTTTGGATTTTCAGATTAGGGATGTTCATCTTGTGTTGTAAAATGTTATATTCAAAATCAGTATGATGCTGCCACATAACTTATCTTAATCTATCAGAGTTTGACCAGCAAAAGGCAGAGGAAGCTGGAGCTATGAGACTCTGAGGAGAAATAAGATGATGGAGAGGACTCAGGTTGAAATAGAAATATTATCTATGCTTCTGAGCTACAGAAGGAAGGAGCCTTTAGGGGATTCTCTGGGAAATGGCCTTTTCATTGGATTTCAGCAAGAGTGATGTTGGAAAACCAGTTTTGGGATTTTCCTTCTTGGAATTGTGTTTTCTTATGTTATTCCCAGGGTTTCTGTCCACTTTTAGGGAACTGCTATAATCTAACTTCATCTCTGTCAAGAAGGTGGCTGTGTCTTCATAGACATCGCTGATACAAGTGTGAACAAGTTCCTGACACAAGTGGCAGTTCTTTAAGGAGCTTGATCAGGGCCAGGGGTTGACATGGTTCCTGGGAAAGCTTTGCAGACCCCTTGGCAAGGTATGAGATGAATTTGGAACACTAAGTGCAAGGAACCCTCCTGGTCTTATTTTCACCAGACGAAAGCATATCACATAGCAGTAAGTGATTGATTATGAATGATGTGAAATCTTGAGGACATGCTAGCACTCTGGAAAAAATGGAATGAGCCTCTTCCTTGGCTTTAGATTTCCCCCAAAGGTGATGAGTTACCAAGAAATTAACTTATGAAATAGCAAAATGACACTCCCAATATTTCATAAACATGATTTTTCTTATTACTAAATTTAAGCATACTGCACCATTCAAGTTTGTGCTCATACAAATTTATGAATAAATTAATACATATTGTTTTTAAATATATTGTTGGTAATTTAAGTTATACTCAAAATGTATTTGCAATTGAAAAAAAGATTTTTAGCATACTGAGGAGCTCATGAGATTATTCAACATTACCATGTCTATAAGTAAAAACAAAGATTCCAGGATGTAAGCTGAATGCTGAAGTAACCTAAACCTAATATTTGATATTAAAGGGGAACCTAAGTTTTAGTTCTGAAGGTCTCATGGGGTGATGAGGAGATGGGTTAAAGCCTAGGGCCTGCCCCCCAGTTCAGCCTAAGAAGAAACATGGCCCTTCTAAAGAGAGGACCACCCACACCTAGTGCTCCAGGGTCAAGGTCAACTGGAAGTAAGTAGACCCCAACTGCCCATCCCCTGTGGGATTTCCCAGAAGGTCATCTTGGTGCCAGGAAGTAGAGAGAATCACCCCTGAGAAACTGTGACTCAAGTTGGATCAATTCAACTTGGTTAGTCCAATTGCACTCAACTTTGACTTAAGTTTTAAGATATTCTAGACATTTTCTAAATGTCTTCTAGAAGCAAAAGTAAAGCATATTTTAAGTAAAAGAGCACACCTTTATTTGGGGTTTTAAATACATTTCCTAGAACAATGTACAGAACAAAACCAATAATGACCAAGCATGCAAGAATGCAAGACACTATGCAAGAAAGCATTAATGAGGAGGAGGAGGAGGAGGAGGAGGAGGAGGAGGAGGAGGAAGCAAGAACCAAAATGGAGGGACAAATATTTCAAATATTAAAACTATTAGATTATAAATGCTTTGGTATTTTTAAAAGTGCTGGATCATAAGGGTTTAAAATAACTTTAGAGAAACAGAAAACTGTATAAAGTGACCTAACAGATGTGAAAAGGATCCAAAGAGAAAAGTTAAAAGTTTAAAAAAGAAGACTAACAGAGCAAAAAGCAAAAAAAGAATGTAAACAAAAGTGGAAAACATGAAGCAATCACTGACTATAAAACTGTGATAGCAATCATGTCTGAAGATGTTTTAGAAAAGAAATAAATAATGATGGTCAAAATAACATCTATGCAGGGGAATTAATGGATGTGTCCTCTTATGATTTCCTGTTTGGAGGTTAAAGGTGTCATCAATTTTGGATTTTAATAAGCATGCATATTTCTAAGGTAATAGTTAATAGAAAAGAACTTCTGGATTAGGAAAAAAACAAAAGGATGAAATTCAATAAAAATAAATTAAGAATGGAGAGAGAAGCATATAAAGTGGCATAAACTCAAAAAATAAGGTAATAGATTTAGCATAATAATTTTGTTAAAAGTGCCGTGACAATTATATTAAGTATAATGGAATTGAGTACTCCAAGACAAAAATTTCCAGATTAGTTTTTTAAAGCCTAATTATATACTGTCTTAGGATACATATGGAAAATATACTTCAAATATAAGAATGTACAAAATTATGGAGAAAGACCATGTACACAGCAACAGAGTTTTACGATGATCAGTAATAGCTCTTACGTCAATAGACTACCATGCATCACGTATTAATTTGTTACTGAAAAGACAGTGTGAATTGTTCTGCCCTACCTTAATGTCAGATGACCAGACTTTAGGTTGAAAGGCATTTCTGAGATGAAAAACTATGGATTTGACAGAGGGGCCTCAAGGGAGGGGAGGGGTAAAGGTGTAGGAAGAGCAGCAGAATGAATCAGATACTATTACCCTATGTGCATATACAATTACATGACCAGTGTAACTCTACATCATGTACAACCTGAGGAGTGAAAAGTTATACTCCATTTATGTATGATGCATCAAAATGCACTTTACTGTCCTGTGTGAATAATAAGAACAAAGAAAAAAAACATATTTATGGTATTAAATGTTTTCACTTTCCAGAATATAACATTGTTCCTATTGTATATAATGACATACCCTTCAAAATACCAATGTGAAATCTCATCAATAATGAGAAAATACAGAGCTTTGAAAACTAAGAGTACTAAATTTGCTGATCAGACAAGATGTCATGTATAATCTTTATTTATTGAAAAGCAATAGAATAGTAATGTTTGGCACAAGGGGTTGGTTGCTCTGAGCTTCTGGAGTCACATGATACATGGTACATGCTCTGTATTCAAAACTGATGATTTCCTTTATTTAGAATAATAATCATAGTGAAAGGTTTTTAACTCATTTTTCTAAGAAATCAATAGAATCTTCAGATCAAATTCATGATTAAGAAACATGGCCAAGAGAGAAGGAAGAGAAGAAAGACAGAAACAGGAAATGGAGAGAATGAAAAAACCAGGAAAAATCCATAATGATAGATGTAGTTGAAGATTTTTAACTCAACTATCTGAGCTAATTTATAAATCCCTCAGGAAAAAAAATCATGACACTTAACTTAGTATACAAACAGCAATGAATGACCCTGTTCCTGGCTACAGGAAAACAAGGTTTTAAAATTACATGGAACATTTCAAAACAAACTGAATATATACAGCAAGCTTCAATAATTTAATGAGAGAGAGATCATACAGAACCTGTTCCAAAAGGAAACACAGGTTACAAAGTAATCAAGAAAACGAAGGAACTAATGAGCAAAGAGTAGGGAAGGCAGCCCCTTCAGAGAGCAGGAGGGGCTTGTGACCAGGAAACCACACAGGGACTTCTGATGTGCTGGTAGGACAACAACAGAAAACGAAAGCAAAGCCTGACTGTGGCCTGTTCCTCGGTTTTATATTCTAAAAGATTTAAAAAAAACATTGGTGATATTGTCAAGGAACAACAAGGTTTGGCTGTTTGTTTGACTCGGCAATATAACACCTTACGATGCATACAGGAGACTGCAGTTTATAAAACTCATCTAGAAGCAGTTTTTAAATGTTAAGGTATTGCTGCGTAGAGCTGATGCTAAAACACTCACTAACACGCTCCATTCACAGACCTGCGTCCAGTTCTTCATTAAATATAAAAACGTGAGTTGTTTCTTGAAGGAGCTTTCATCTTAAGGGGCAAAGACATCAAAAGTAACCCAGCAATAAATGCAGACTAAAAGCCCACTGATGAGCACTGCAGATCCTACTGTTTCTGGGAATAGTGGCAACATTGATCTTATGAGCTAAGCTAATAGAGACAAGGTACTTTAAGAACTAGAACTCAAAATGGGTATTAGAATCAGGAGGCTTTGTGTAGTCAGAAAGGCAATGGCAAGTGGACATGGTGGTGTGGTGGAGACAAGGAGGCCTGTAAGTAAAGGAATTTGTCAGAAGCAGTAGAGAAAGAAAGCCAGATGAATGATTTTGCTGATTTTTATGTTGGCCTTTTCAAGGTATATAATTCTACATATTTGGACAAAAAAGTGAAAACAAACAAAAATGAACCACAACTAATAATTTTAACTTCTGAGTTTTGCTGCATATAAAGAAAGTGTAATTGACCCAGGTTTTATGTAGTATTCTAGTTGTTTCTAGAATCTTTTTTTCCCCAAAAGTTACCCATTGCATCATAGCATTCATTAAGATACTTTGTTAATAATTACACATTTTACTGGGTTAATATTCATTAGCAAGATTAAACAAAGGGAAACTAAGCTCAGGGTTAAAGACTGATTCCTATCAAAAATAAATGGGGGGAGGGAGGAAGGGAGAAAAGGAGAGGGAGAAAGAAAGGGACTGAGCACAGAGGGAGAAATAATTACATTCCTCCAGGTTTATTTCATATGAATCTCTGTGGGTGTTTACTTTTAGCCGTACCCCAAAGGCCCTATGTAGAGTCCTTTTATAGCAGATTTTTGCAAAACCTCAGGGAATCTGAAGTTAAGCCATTCAGCCAGTTCTTTCTACAGTCACTTTCTAGCTGTGTGCTCTTTGGAATTCATTCAACTTACCTGAAACATATTTTTCTCATAAACATTTGCACATGTCTCTGTGCACAGGCTGTGTGCGTTCAAACTCTACCTCTACCATTTGTTAGCTGAATGTTCATTGGCACAATGGGAACAATAATACCCACCTATTCTTAGGGTTGTTGAGAGGGCTAGAATAGAAACTGCACATAGAAATTTAACTTTTATTTCAGCCATTACTGTTATAAGACTATGGCAACACCTAAAGTACAGAATTGTTATTAAAAAAGATCTAATATATGCCAGCCCTACAATAGAAAGTTTTTTGTTTTCTAGTTTTTAATTTTCTAGTCAAGCTAACCAATGTATTTCTGCAGATACAAATAACCCCGTATTAGTCACTTTCATCACTATAACAAAATTATAAGAAAATCTACTTATAAAGAGAAAAGGTTTATTTGGGCTCACAGTTTTGGAGATTCTAGTCCATAATCAGTTGGCCTTTTTGCTTCAAAAACACATCCCCAATTACCTAAAGACCTCCTGTTAGGCCTCACCTGTGAAAGGTCCTACCACCTCCCAAACGTTCCACCCTAGCCTTTAACAGATGACCCTTTGGAGTACATCTAAGATCCAAATTATAACCAACTCTCAAACAAGAGTGAGTTAAATAGCAATGTTCATTTCTGGTTTACCACATGTGGCTATGCTGGTCTAAGAGTGTGAGGGAGGAACTTTACACCATGTGGTGGACCCCAGGCTGAGGAGATTCTGTAGTCCTGTTATGCCGACATCACAATATGAGACTTTGGAGGTTACTATGGTAAAGAGATGCTCAGAAACTCATATGCATTATTCTGCTCACTTTTCATTCACCAGAGCAAGTCATATCATTACTCCTAAATTTAAGAGTGTTATAAAACACTGTTTTCCAAATGTGGAAGGTGGGAGTGTGGTGAGGAGAATGGAAATATTTTCAATAATTAGGAATGTCTCCATAATTATCACATAGGCTATCTGTACACCAGACCTCCTCAGGTTTTCACAGCTTATTTTGTTACTTAATCATATCAAAATGTAAGTCATGCCTTATTTTAAAAACTTTTAACAAATTGCAATTAACTGCTTGATAAACATATTGGAGGATATACTAGCACTTCTGTAACTATGGGATAGCTAATTGCACCAAGTGACTCATAGGTGCTATAGGGTCAGCTAAATTCTTTACTTACTCTATCAATGTTATTATCAAATGAAGGAGTCCTTGGAGCTTAGGTGAGAAACTACCTGAAGGAGCCATGGATCAGGTGGCATTTTGGAGTCAGATCTCATGGACTCAAAATCAGTTCTTCTCCAAATACATGTGACCCCTGTTACTTATTGTTCTCTGCCTGGAAGAGTTCCTATATTGGAAGGAGTGTACACTTGATACATAGGATGTAAGGAATGTAAAATGAGATGGCTTTTGTAAAGCGCTTACTTAGTACACTGTCCATATGGACACAATAAATGGCAGCTGAAACTACCACCACTATGAAGCAAGTGGAAATTATTTGTTTTGCTGTTTTGTTTTGATGCTGATGATTGAATCCAGGGTACTGTTCATGCTAAACATGTACTCTACCACTGAGATGCCCCAGCAGACAGGGATGTTTTTTGAATAGAAGATTTATTTTTCAGCTAAGAAACAGAAGATAGTATGGTTAAATAATATTCTGAGATTTGAAGTTTCTGAAATATTTCAAAGATCAATCAATTCAGAAATGATAGATTGTAGCCAGTCAATCCATAGGCCTGTGGAAAGGGAAGTGGGAAGTGGAATCAAGGACAGAGGAAGGGGGTTATTTCATAAATGTATGTGAATATGTACATAAATGTGTGTTTCTTTATTACATGAATCTTGACATAGAAAATACATTCATCTGTTATTTATATAACCAAAATAAATGTTATAAAAGGGAATCATTATAGATCATATATTCAAGAAATGAAAAGAGTTTTTCACATAAGCATAATGATAAACTGTTTAGTTGACAATTACTGTATAATCTCACTAATGTAATTAGCTGAACAATTATTTCCTAAAATTCCTTTTAGGAATAATGTATGAGACTTGTGAAAGTTAAAGGAATAGGAGAGATTGAAAAACATAAGCAGATAATCTACTCAGGATCAAATATAATTTTGAAGCCCACTTCATATAGATGGAAATCCATGAAAACTCATTTCATGCTTCTGTAAAATTGCTTTCAATTATTTTCAAGGATTAGTAAACACTGAGAGAAGTGAATAGAACAGCCCAGTGCAACAAAGACTTAACAGGATGGCTAAAATTAGCCTTTAAAATGAATACTGCATTTTTGAATTAAGAAATTGGACAAAGTCCTACTGAGGCTTATCTGGGTTTGGCTTTGAGCCTGCAAAAGTCCTTATTATGGTCAACTTCTGCTACTGAAACATTTATTACGGCTGGATGGACTCAGAGTTGGTCAACAAAATAGGTGCTTCTAATTGCATTTGCTCTTGATGCCTTTGTTTTTCAAAATAGTTTAAGTCAAAATAGTTCTGTTTCTCTTCAGGATAGATTTCCCTGTCCTCTTCCCCATTTGCAAATTTTTAAATAAAATTTTTATTGAGGAGGTATACAGATGGATTAAGCTTCAGAAGAGGAAGGTTTTTATTTACCAATACCCAAATTCAGAAAGAATAGATCTTACACACAAGAAGCCCTCCTTGTACTCCATTTCTCTTGCCAGCCCAAAGTAATCACCATGATGATTTTTAACTCCTTGTATTAATTTTATTAATTTCATAACTTCATAGACATGAAAGTGTGTGTTGTAGATTCTTTCATTTAATGATTATATTGGGAAATCCAGTCATGTTTTGGCATGTAGTAATTCTTTGTTCTTGCTTGTTGCTTTTTAGTATTTTATTTCATGAATATAGCATAATTTATTTGTCAGATATACTAAGGATGGGCATTAAGATTCCAGGTACAGGCTATTATGAATGGTCACACTATGAACTTTTAAAGTATTTTTAATGCACAAGCATATCCTTCCCATTACTTATAGTCTAAAACATATAATACAACTGGAATTGCTGGGACATGTGGTATATGAATGTTCAGACTTAGTAGATAGCTTGAAAGAATTTGACAAAGAGGGCGTAAAAACTTTCAGTTCCACCAGCAGAATATAAGTTTCTGTAACTTAAGTACTTACCAACAAGTCATTTTCCTGTTTTCATTTTTAACTGTGTAAGTTTTTCAGCTTTGCTTTTCTTCCTCAAAACTGCCTTGGCTGTCCTCGGTCTTTGCATTTCCATATAAATTTTATATTTTCTTTGCTAACTTTTGCAAAATCAGATGAGATATAGATTAGAATTGCATTGAATCTGGATACCAATTCAAAGAGAATGAATGCTTTTACAATAGTGAGCCTTTCAATTCAGAAGCATGGTGTGTCTTCCTGATATATTTTAGTAACATTTTTTTTCTGAGACACAGATTGATTTAGGAAAACAGATACACATTCAAGGGAGAAGGCCAGCCATCTAGAGAGTGAGAAGCTTTGGGGTTAATGCAAGGAATAATATTCAATGGAAAATGTGGGCCATCTCCAGAGGGGTAGAGAGCCCAGTTAGTTATCTTTAACATGTTCTTAATTATGTTTTCTCATTTCATTGTAGAGATCCTGCACATCTTTGATTAGATTTATTACTAATCATTTATTTTATGCTATAGTAAATAATATTCTAAAATTTTATTTTCTGTTTGTTTATTCTGGATAGGTTAGAAATACTGATTTTTATGTATTGATCTTTAATCCTGGAATTTTGTCAAATTTATTTACTAATTTCAATATTTTGCTTATAGATTTTGAGGGAATTTTCTATATATACATCATCTACAGATACATTTGGATATCATCTCCAAATAATGATATCCTTCTTTTCCTTGTAAATGTTTGTTTTTCTGCATCATAGACTTTTCTGCAATATGATGAAGAGAAGGTAACAGAAAGTCTTTGTCTTCTTCCCATTTTCAGGAAGAAAACTTTCAATTATTAATCATTTGATGTAGGTTTTATTTTTATGATACTCTTTATTAAATCAAGGAAATTTTCTTCTCATTCTAGTTTTTCAAAAGCTTTTAGGCTGGTGTCTATTGGATTTCATAAATGTGTTATTCTTCAAATACCCATTATCCTATTACTGTTCTGCTTGTTTTCTTGAAAATATGAATTACACTGATTACCTGGCCAAAAGGTAAATACTTTTACTCTTCTGGTCTAAACTTTGTTATGGTTTCAAGGAATAATGCTCTTTACAATATTTCTGAACTTGTTTTGCTAATAATTTCCTTAGGATTTTCACTTCTATTTTCATGACAGAGGGTGGTTTATAATTTTCTTATATATCCTTTAAGGGTTTCATAACAATGTTAAGCTGACCTGATAAAATACAAGTGAATGATGATGCATAATGCGGGGTGGAAGGGTGGCAAGAATGGAGGAAGGATAGATAGCATAGAGGGAAGGGAGGGGTGGGGTCGGGGGGGGGGGGGTAAGAATAATAACAGAATGTGTGACAGACATCATTGCCCTGTGTACATGTATGAATGCACAGATGGTGTGACTCTACTTTGTGTACAACCAGTGAAAGAATAGCTGTACTCCATTTGTGTTCAATGAATCAAAATGAAATAAATTTAAAAATAAAATAAAATAAAATAAATGCCATTAGAAATGTATTTCCTCTTTTCATGTTTTTCAGAAGAGTTTGTATAAGATTGACATTTCTACTTTTAAGTATTTTGAGTAATAACTAGTGAAACTTTGTGTATCAAGTGTTCTGTACCCCAGCTTTATTGAGGTGTGAATATCAAAACTTGGGTATATTTATAGTACATTGAGATGTTTTGAGACACACATGCACATTTTGTGAAATTATTATCAATTAATTAATATATCAATCAATTCACATAGTTATCTTTGTGTGTGTGGTTAGAGCACTGAGATATGCTATCTCTTTGTCTTTATAAGTTTGACTAGTTTCCACATATTAGTTCCACATATTAGTGAGATTTTACAGTGTTTGTCTTTCTGTATCTGGCTTTTTAAAATTAATGTAATGTCTTAGGAGTTTTAAACTGAATCAGTTACTTTAGAAATATCCATATTTTTTAATTCTTCCAGAATCATTTTGATTAGTTGAATGTTTTTGATGAATATGTCCATTTTCCCTAAAACACTCTTACCTCTTTATTATCTTTGAAATCTGTAGTGCTATTTTGTTTCTCATCCCAAATAAATATTATTTGCTCTCTCTTTTTGTTTGCTGAGTATTTATCTATTTGCTCATCCATTTAGAAACTTCTTAAGAACTTTTGCTTGCTTGTTGCCCTATTGGGAATCAAGTTCAGGGCCTTGAATTGCAAAGCAAAGGTTGTTCCCTGAACTGTACCCCCAACCCCTATGTGTTTGCTATTTGATGAACTTCTATTTTATGTATGTTTTTTATTTTGCTTTTTTTGTAAGTGATTTAACATTCTTTCTAGGATATCCATAGGGGAATTTAGGTTATTGATTTTTCACTCTTTCTTCTTCTTTGTCTCTTTTTTTAACAATTCCCTTAAGACCATCTTTATGTTGCTATGTATGCCATCAGTTAAGAATGTTTTTTCAATTTCCATTTGAATTCTATCTTGACATAGGAGCTATGTGAAAGCCTTACATTCAAGTTTATTCTTTACCCTCCAAGCAATTGGAGATGATATATGTATCATTTTATTACTATCTTAATTAAAATGTAGAGAAATGTGAGGTTTTAAAATGTATTAATAATTAATAGTGATAGCTAATAATAATCTATTAAGTACAATTCACATATATTTATATACTTGTAAATATACAATTTATGTATTTGTATATATGTATTAGTCACTTTTAATTATATTATTATTAATAACATTAATTAATTTTGTTAAACTTATACTGTATAAAGAAGTTTAATTTCATCTTTGCTAGTTATAATATTACATATATTACAAATTGACCAAGTTTGTTAATATAGTCCTTTTTTATGCCTTTTGTTATTAACTATTGAGTTGTGCTGATTGTTTCCAGTATAACTTTAGATTTTTGTCTCCTTTCCATCTATATTTACTTCACATTTTATATTCTTTATTTATGAATGCAATTTTTTGTTTATTCATAGCATTTATATTTTATATGTCTAAAATTGTAATTGATACACAGATATTTGGGATTGCTATATTTTCCTGCTTATCATAATAAAGTATCCTTCTTTAGTTATGTTGTATTAGTGCTTTTTGCCTTAATGTCAATGCTTTGGTTTATATGAGTGTCCCTCATAGGTCTGTTTGTATAGGCTTGGTCCCCAAGGTGTGGTATTGAGAGGTGCTGTGGACCTTTAACAGGTGGGCCCTAGTGAGAGGTCCTTAGGTCATTGGGACTGTGCCCTTGAAGTAGATAGTGGGACCCCAGCCAGTTCTCTCTCTCTCTTTCTCTCTCTCTCTCTCTCTCTCTCTCTCTCTGTTTCTTGACTTGTGATGTGAGAATTTACCCCAGCACACACTCTTGTCAGGATATATGACACTGGCCAGAGCACCAAGCCTATGACCCTACCTGATCTTGGATTCAAACCTTCATAACCATGAGCCCAAATAACCCCCCTTTACTTCACAAATAGCCTCTGTTGGATATTTGTTATATGATGGAAAACTAATATAATCTACTCTGCCTAATATTATTATATTGGTACATTAGCTTTCCTTTAGGTAGTGGTATATCCTTTTTCCAATGCTTTTACTTTTAAACGTTCATGTGCTTTTCTTACAGTGATTCTCCTACAAGTAAATAGAGTTAGATTTTGTTTTTCTTATCCACTCTAAGAAAATTAGACTTTTTATTGTAATATTTAGTCTACTAGATTTTAATCTAATTGCTGATATACTTAGGTTTACCTACATCATCTTTTTCTTTTTCTACTTGGTCTATGTATAACATTTCTTGTTTTCCTTTATTGACTCAACTATTAGTTTTTCTTTTCCCTTCTATTAAGTTGTTACTTGTTATTCTCCAAGATTAATACCTCCTTAGACATGATGTATCCTTCCCTTTTTTCACCACCTAATAGGATTTAAAACCCCTTTACTTTTTCCCTGTTGCTTTTGCATTATTGTTGTTTTGCATTTCAGCTTATATTATCTTTTAAACCCCAGAAGACCTTGCCATTCTATTATTGTTTTCTCGGGTAAATGTTTGTATTTATCTATGTACTTACTCTAATTTTTTCTTGTATTTTCTTGTTTCAATTTATTTTTATTTTTCTTAAAGAACTCAATTATGTTTCCTCTCATATGTGGAAACTACAATAAAAGAAAGGGAAGGGGGAGGGAAGGATAAAATTATGTAAGGAACCAATCAAATACTAATTAATAGAGGAGTGAAAGGAAGTCTAGTAGAGTAGAGGATAGAGAATGGGAGCGGGGGAGAAGGGAAAAGAGTGGAAGAAAGGGGGAATCATGAACTGAAATTGATTTCCATGTGTATGTGAATTTATCAATATGAACCCAGCTAAGTATAACCATAAAGATATAATAATAATAATAATAATAATAATAATAATAATAATAAGGAACTCAGTTCAGCATTTGGGTGTCATTCTAGTCATTCTATTTTGCTTTGTCTAAAAAGGTCATTACTTAACTCCATCATTGAATTAGTTTTTGATGGACACAGAATTCTAGATTGCAAGTTATCTTGTTTCATCTTGTTTCAGCATTACGGATACTGACTTTAAATGCTGAGAGGAATGTCTGCATGAAGTCTTATTATTTGCTTCTTTTAAGAAGGCATGTCTTCTTTTTCTGACTGTTTTATATTTGTTTTGTTTTGATTGTTTTTAACTTTCTGTACCTTCATTGAAATTCAGAACCTTTCAGTAATCCTGTCTTCTCAGTGTATCTTTTATGTTTTTATTCTGTGTAGGTTTCTTGTGGTTTGTGGATTTGTAAGTTAGTATTATAGAACATTTTGGAAACATTTTCAGAATTTATACCTTGAATTGTTGTTTTTTACTTATTTTTTCATTTTGCTTTTTCTGAAACTGCAATTATGCATATATTACAACACTTTATTTATGTTCTTACCCCATTTTCCATTTTCCCTCTCTTTGATTTAGTTTTCCTCTCTGATTCAGATCTATTTCTGATTGTTCTCTTATATAGAGAGAAATATCCTGTCTTTTCTTATAGACCAAACTATTAATTTTTCAGTTCTAGATATTGTGCTTTCCTTTCTTTCCTAGGATTTCTAATTAATTCTTATTACCAACTCCAATATTCTGTCAAAATTTTGCAACATTTAATCAATGTTAATTAATATTGCTCAGTATTTCTGTTTATTTTCTTTATCATAGTAACCAGAGATAAAAAGTCTTTATTTCCTACTTTAATGTATAGATCACATGTAGAACTATTTATTTTCCTTAATTTTTCTTTTTGATTCAATCAGAGTTTCTAGAAACTTAGAGAATTTTATAGTCTCGTGATGACTTTACTTCTTTCAGAGAATAGTCATTCTTTTCTCTGCAAGGTATTTTAAGGAAGGGATGGATAATCACATTTTTGTAGCTCATTTGTAGATCTAACTGTTGCCCAATGGTCTAGTTTGGTTTCTTCTATCTATAACTTAATTCTGCTTCCTGGTAGAACCCTATAAAGACTTCCACGTCAAGTCCTAGAGAATTAACAAGGGGCTCCCCTCTCCTGGTGAGCCCCCTGCTATACTTCTTAGACCTGACTATTGAGATTTCTGTTCTTCTTTTCAGAAGGTCACTGATTTTTAACCTTGCTTGTATAGAATTATTTAAATGTCTTTAGGGGAAAAACAAAACAAAACAAAACAAAACCAACAAAACAAAAACCCATAAATGCACACAGAGGAAATGGAGTTATGCCTTGCTTAACAATGGGAATGCAAAAACAAACAAACAAACAAACAAAAACAACAACAACAAAAAACAATGGGAATGCATTTTGAGAAAAGCATCATTAGTCCTTTCTGCCATTGTGTGTGAAACACACACAACTCTACATGGCATAGGTTTATTCTCAGTGCAGCCTCTCATCATCTAGACATTTGGTATATACAAGATTTACAGGGGTGCTACTGGCAAAGTAGGCACACTGCTTCAGTAAGCATTTTTCTATAAGTAGGAGTATCCTCTTAAATAATAATGAAATATATAGTATAGTGAACACATGAATCAGTACCATAGCCATTTACCATCAAGGGTGCGGTATTGCACCTCATTGTATAGACTATGCCTTTCTACGACGGGCAAGGCAATAAGTCTGTTTGCACCAGCATCGCGAGCCAGTGTTCTGCCATGACACCATGAAGGCTGGAGTTCTTAGCTCCCCTGTAATCTCATGGGACCACCCCCACATATGCAGTCATCATGCAATACAGCATCATATGCAGTACCTGACCAGACGGGGAAATCTCTGTACCGTCTGTCAATTTTGCTGTGAACCTACAGCTGCTTCATAAACAAAAATGTATTTTAAAAAGCTACAATAGGCTCAGTTCTCTAGCCTCATCCCTAACATATTAGCCCTTCAAGTTTCCAGATTTGTTTCTCTGGATTCACTGGACCACCAAAGACTCAACTAATTCCTTTGCCCTCCGTGACAGTCCTATACCAAAAAATATCCTGTATTTTGACTTCATTCCTTTGCCTAGATTAAGATATGTGATACACACCAGATAAACAATACTGGTGCTAACAGAATAGGCATACTGTTTAGGTATTTTTTTATATAAGTAAAAGGAGAGCATTCTAAAATAATAATGGAAGTATGGTAAAAATGTTGGAGGATCCTGGTCACCCAACTTTTCAGTAGTGTGTCATCTTAATACCCTAGTCATGTGTGATTCAGTAGCTCTCCCAAGACTTTAAACAGATTTAACAATGTGTATTTTAATCAATTTCTCGAATTTTGTTTTTCTTGAGAAGAGTAGAGCTCTTCCTCCAAATACTCTGTTGTACCTGAAAGTGAACTTTCTCTTAAATTCCACCACTGTTTCACTATTTTCCACAGGGTAACTTTTGTTTGCTTAAAAAAGATGTGCCTAACAGTTTAATAACAAAATTTCCTTAAGAATTCTACTCACATACATAAGCTGCAGATAAAAACTTCTAGAACAACCTAGAATCAATTATGAAGTACATGGAGGGGTAGTTGTAACTTACAAGTGTTTAATCCTTAAATGCTGTTGGTAGAAATTCCAACACTAAGAAAATTGTGTCTCTAGTTGATCTTGTAATTTCCATATGTTGATATGGATAGGTTTTAGAAGACAACTATAATGAAACACATAAGCAATGATTCCTAATTAGATTCTTAAAATTGTCTTTAGAAACTTTTTGTGCATAATGGTTAAGGTTAGGAAAATGGATTCTCACCAACAAATAATAACATATCAATAGCTATGAAATAAAAAATTTTGGTCCTAATTTGAATAGCATAATATTGCAGTATAAATTCAAGTACAAAATAAGTATTCATAAGTTATTGTTCACATAAATAAATGATAAAATAAGTAAATGGGAGAGCCAGGCAAATATTCTGGGCAGAATAATTCAAAGTAGTTCATGCAGATACTCTGCTTGAGGAGGTAGAGTTTATTGCCATATCCCTTTAATGTGGGCTGTGCAGAATGATAGTTTTTGACAATTATGGTATGGAAATAGGGGAAAAGTAACTTTGCAGTGGGAAAAAACTGACAAACTGCACTTCAGCTCGGTGATCCTGGCCAACATCAAAAGTGACTACTCATTTTAATAGTATGCACTCTTTTATTCATTCATTTATTTTATTGGTACTGGGGATTGAATTTAGGGATGCTCTACCTCTGAGCTACATAATTTTTATTACATACTGAACCTTTTTTATTTTTTGAGAGAGGTACTTGCTAAATTGTCAAGACTGGCGTTGAATGTGCAATCTCCTGCCTTGACCTCCTGAGTAGCTGGGATTACACGCCTTTGAGCCCAGATGCAGTATGTATTCTTGATATTATGTGATCAGAATTGCAATTCACATCTGTGGTCTTCCCCAATGTTCAGGAATCCAGTCCTTTCATGAGAAAGACATCCCAATAGAAGGCCATAGCACAAAATATCTGACCAGTACTCCTCAAAACTGTCCAGGTCATCAAAATTAAGAAATGCCTAAGAAACTGTCACATTTTAGCAAAACCTAAAGAGAAATGTCAATTGTACACAATTTGGTATCCT
>JAJEJO010002433.1:7126-54686 GCA_020662805.1 Glaucomys volans
GATGATCAATGCTTCTGGGCAGAGGCAGCCTGGTGTTGATAGACAATCAGATACACAAGGTGCTAGACTCCGGGCCAGGGTGTGGATCTGGGCACTAGACCAAGTTGGGGTGGGGGCACAGAACTTGCTCAGTGATGGAGACACTGGGCTTGAGAGCCCAGGCAGGCCTGAACTCCTCACTGGGGGCTCAGGCGGTGCAGGTGGTTGCTCTCTCCCAGGGACACTGTAAAATGGTGCCAAAGTCCCTAAGCTCCCCGCTGGAGCTGGCAACTCCAGCTGCTCCAGGCCAGATCTCCACAGCAGCGCCAAAAAACCGAAGCCCAGCCCTGAGGATTCAGGCAGCCACAGATTGTCGCCCTCTGCCAGGGAAGCTGCAAAATGGTGCTGAAGGGTCCAAACTCCCCACCGGACCCAGGGACTCCAGCCGCTCCAGGCCAGACCTCCCCAGGAGACGCTGCACAGTGGTGCAGACGACCGGAGCTCAGCTCTGAAGACTCAGGCAGCCATCGATGTTCGCTCTCTGCCAGGGAAGCTGCAAAATGGCGCCGAAGGGTCCGAACTCCCCGCCAGAGCCAGCGACTCCAGCTGCTCCAGGCCAGACCTCTCTTCTATATCTCCAATGTATCTTTATGGCATCTTTGTCTAGTATGAGGTAACTTCATTTGTGTGGGTTTGTCTACGTTTCTTCTATTCTGTTACATTGGCCTTCATGTCTGTTTTGGTGCTAATACCATGCTGTTTTATTACTATAGCTTTGTAGTATAATTTAAGTTCTGGTGTTGTGATGCCTCCTGCTTCACTTTCTTGCTAAGGGACAATATCAAAAACTTACCAAGAAAGAAAACCCCAGGACCAGACAGATTCTTACCTGAGTTCTACCAAGCCTTCAAAGAAGACTTAATAGCAATCCTCCTCAAATTATTCTATGAAGTAGGAAAGGAGGGAGCCCTTCCAATCTCATTCTAGAAAGCTGGTATCACCCTGATATCAAAACCAGGCAAAGATACAATAAGGACAGTATATTTCTGACCAATGTCCCTGATAAACACAGATGCAAAGATTCTTAATAAAATTACAACAAATTTCAAAAAAAATATTAAAAAGATAGTGTACCATGATCAATTGGGTTTCATCCCAGGGATACCAGGTTAAGTTCAACACATGGATATCCATAAACAAAATTAACAACATCAATAGGTTAAAAATAAGAACCATATGATTATCTTAATTGATTCAGAAAAACATTTGAAAAAAAAAATACAGCATCCATTCATGTTCTCAACACTAGAAAAACTAGGGATATTGGAAGCATACCTCAACATTTTAAAATCTATATATGTTAAACCCAAGATCCACATCATTTTAAATGGAGGAAAATTGAAAGCATTCCCTCTAAATACTGGAACAAGTCAGGATTGCTTTCTTTCACCATTTCTTTATAACATAGTTCTTGAAACTCTAGCCAGAGCAATTAGGCAAATGAAAGAAATTAAATAGATAGGAATAGGACAAGAATAGCTCAAACTATCCTTATTTGCCAATGACATCATCTTATATTTGAGAAAACCAGAAAACTCCACCAGAACCTTCTAGAACTCATAAAAGAATTCAGGAAAATAGCAGGAGATAAAATTAAGATCCAAAAACTAATTGTGTTCCTATATATGAGTGATGAATCAGCTGAAAGAGAAATTAAGAAAATATTATATCCATGATAGCCTCAAAAAAAAAAAAAACTTGGAAAAAACTTGGGAATCAATCTCACAAAAGAGGGAAGAGACCTTTACAATGAAAACTACAGAACACTAAACAAAGGAATTGAAGAATATCTTAGACAATAGAAAGATCTCCCATGCTCTTGGATAGGCAGAATTAATATTGTAAAAATGGTCATACTACCCAAAGCACTATCCAGATTCTATTCAATTCCTATTAAAATTCCAATGACATTCTTCATAGAAATAGAAGAAGCCAGTCATGAAATTCATCAGAAAAATGAGGCTCATTTGTCCCTTTTTAAATTCACTTTGAAAACAATGTTCAGAGCTCTTGTGTTCAATCTAAGCATAAAACATGTTTAGAAATCCATCATTTTTTTCTGAGGGAAGATGAACATCTTTCCTAAGTAAAACTTCTGATTTTAATGTAGTTGGAAATTCTTAATTTCACTTCTGTATATTTTTAGATATGATCTTTATTTTAAGAGGCACTTATTAACATTGAATGGATAATGCATTAATTCATAAGAATATGGGAAACTTATAATAGTAATCAAATTTTAAGATATCTCTAACCCACTCTAAACAAATAAAACAAAATAAAAGACTTGGGTGTATGAAGATCTTGAGGATATCTTTGGGCATAGGCCTCAGAGCCAAATGGAAATATTTTTGCCAGTTAAAAACAATTATTAATTGTAAACAGTGCAGAAAGAGGATGAAAGAAGAATGAGAAAAAGAATGATAGATGAAAGACAAAGAAAAGGAAAGAAAGAAAGGAAGAGAAAGAAAGAAATTAGCTCATTACATAGCAATATGCAACAGACTCAGTACCTCCTACCCAAATTTGACTAAAGAAAATCTGAACAGACAACCCACTACAAGGTGAATTTCATACCTTCTACCCCCACTTACAAGTAGCTCCTATGAGAATCTGCAAAGATCTTCAGTGGATGGTTCCTTTTAAAAACTGCAGCTCATCTCAATCTGTGCTTCAAGTTTCAAACCTATTTCTGATTGACTTTCTTTGTCCTAGAATAAAAACCAGTCTCCTCCTCATCAGAACTCAGAATGAGTGACAGTTTGGCTCCTACCTGCTGCCCTCTTTTCCAGTGCCCTTTGTCCTCTCATTCACTAAGAGCTACCACCACAGTGACACACACCTGTGGCCTCAAAAATCATAGAACCAAGAAGATAGAAAATAAATGTTCAAATTATTTCCACAGGTGAAATGTCTTTCATTTTTGCTCTTTTTTTCATCCAATTATCTAAGCCTAGAAAGATTTGGACTATCTTTTTTAACTTCTAGCTCCTAATTACAAGTTTAACCTTAGAGCAACGCCACTGACATTTTTAATAATTTGCTTCATATTTGCAAACGGGAATGAGGCAAGCTAACTCCATGAAAAATAATTGTGTTGGTGTGATTTAAACTAGAACTGATCTATTTCCATTTTGCCAGTTTTTAAGGGTATACATAATTTTAAAGGAAGAAAATTAAACACTACTATTTTTCATTCATGATGTTGAAAGGAGTCAATCCTGTTGATGATGATGCTCTTTATACTGAATTTTTAAAGTGTACATACGTGTTTTTGTGGTTTTTTTCCTTTTTGATACCAGTGATTGAACCCAGGAGCTCTTACACACTGAGCAACACCCCAGCCCTTTTTATGTTTTTATTTTTGAGACTGGGTCTTGCTGAGTTGCTAAGACCCTCTCTAAATTTCTGAGTCTGCCTTTGATCTGCCTCAGTCTCCCCATTTGCTGAGATTACAGGCTTGTGCCACCATGCCACCATGCTCAGCTTAAGTAACATTTTTTTTTTTTTTAGTAAAAAGATACTTCTATATCCTGAGTCAAGGATGGTAAAATTCTGGCTAGATTTTTATTCAAAGTTCCTATTAATGATTGTTTTTTGAGGTGAGCTGATCTTGCCCTTAAATATACACAGTGAATATGACCCTTGAACAATGGCATTTGCAAAAAAAGAGAGAACTTTCCTTGTCCTAATGGAGGGTCAAGCCATACAATTCTGCACAACTATTTTATTCTCCTGGGTGGGAGGATTTAAAGAAAAGATTGATGTACTTGGACCCTGAAAGTGTCTATTTGAACCTGACTCAGCCAGTTTGTAGCTATGCTTTGTGTCTTTGGGCATCACTGCTCTGACCTTGAGATTCTTTTACTGCAGAAAGTGAAAAAATAATGCATGTCTCAAGTGTCTCTGTTGCTTCATAGGAAAATGCTATAAAACACTGTCAAACTTATGTAGTAGTAAAGCAATATATTATAGCAACTCATATTATTATATTATCAATATAGTTGAGGGCACTGACCTTTGTTCTTTAAGGTTAAACATTTTTTGACTCTGTGATGACTATTGTGTTTGGGTCAGAGATATGATAATAACATAAGATATTTTTGGGTTTTCAGTGTGTGGAGAGTTGAGAATAGAGAAACAGAGAGTTTCCTTTCTCCTTACTAGCAAATCTAAGACAAACAATCTTCCAATCCACGAGGGATCAAGAACCTCTGATAAGCCTAAAACAAGCATTTCATAGTTGTGTATCCTACCCCAGTGTGTGGGCTCCCCTGGTCAATCAAGAGAATCCTGAATTACAGAATTGTTTACTATGTTAAGCCAGTCGACAGTCTTCACATGCAGTCAGACTTTATCTTATAGCTTCAAATCAATTAATTTCTATGTCACATGTATACAGCTAACATTCTTTTGGATTTTATTTTGATCCAAACACACAGAACATGGTCTAATATGCAGTATGGAAAATGAAAACAAACAAACAACAAACACAAAAGAAATCTACCTTTTAAACATAAAATATCAAATATTATTATACTCTTTATTTTTTCCCTCACAGGTTTTCAATTTTGCTAAAAAGCACCATAATAGTGTTAATTCACCAAGATGAGAAAGGTACATCATTATTAAGTTGTTCATTCAGTTCTTCTCTGCAGTCCATTCTCAAGTTCAGTTCTTCTCTGCAGTCCATTCACAGTTGCATGTATCACTGTTATGTGAGTTGAATTAATTTTCTCCATCTATGCCGTCATCATTTTTGCCCAGGACAACTGTCATCTCTCAACTAAACTACCTCAATATTATCCTAACCATTGTCTATCTACAGGCTTTTTTGTTTCCTTACAATAACAAAAAACAGCCAAACTCAACCATTTTAAACAAAATCAGATTTTAGAACTCCTTTCTTTGAAAGTATTCAGCATGCATTCTATCAGATACCGAATATAAACCAAACTTAATGTCATGAAATAATTAGTCTTCAAGGTTTTCCAGACCATCTCATCTACCTTTGCTCAGTTTCAAAGTAGTTCACCAGGTTAAAAAGAAATGGCTGTCTGTTCATTCAACTCAGGAACACAAGAAGACTAATTTGTACACTAAGGTTTTTTATTTATTCTTGCCTCTGCAAGAAACCACTTTGTTTTTTCTATTCTTCACTTAAGAAGGTATCTCCAATACTTCAAAATGGAGCCTTCTCTAATTTCCACCCTATCTCTCTGTATCTCTCTCTAATCTATCTGTGTATTTCATGGACAGCTTTGATAACACTTGAAATACTGCATTGTCTGTGTGTTAGTTTTGTAAGCTCTTCAGTAATAGCGAAAATGGGTTTCTTTATTTCAGAGTCTTTAGTAACCACAGGTGACATGGTAGTGCTGGAAGAAATAATAGTAAATGGTAAGAAACAAGACACATGCATTGAATAAATACATGAGAGAAAGAAGTTTGTTCTTATATGACATAAAAACAATCTGAGACATTGAAGCATAGGACTAGGTTAAATGTGTTATTTTATAGAATATTGAGACAACAATAAATCAGTGGTTTTAAATTGATAATATTCTCATTTCATTCACTGTCCCAATCAGAAGTATTCTCGAGAAGGAGATTTGACTGAATTCATAATTTCCTTTTTTGTTACTTCTTTTTTGTTCTTTTTAGATATACATGACAGTAGAATGCATTTTGATATATTATACATACATGGAATATAACTTATTCTAATTAGGATCCCATTCTTGTAGTTGTACATGATGTGAATTTTCACTGATCTTGTATTCATCTGTGAACATAGTAAAGTTATGTCCTACTCATTCTACTACCCTGCCTATTCCCACCCCCCATTTGTCTAATCCAATGAATTCATAATTTCTTGATTAATGCTTATTCTAGCCCTTCATTTTCAAAGAAAACTGAATGGACTTTACCTAGTACAAAGACTTTTATAAATATAATTATCTACAGAAATATTTTGCATTATATTGCTATATAAAAAAACCTATTTTTAATAAACTATTGTTTTTTAATCAATTGGTTGGTTTATTATTACAGACTGCATTTTGATTCATTGTACATAAATAGGGTACAACTTTTCATTTCTATGGTTGTGCACAATGTAGATTCACACCATTCATGTAATCATATATGTACATAGGGTCATGATGTCTGTCTCATTCCACCATCTTTCATACTCCCGCTCTATCCTCCCTCTCATTGTCCTCTATGTAATCTAAAGTTCCTCCATTCTTCTCTTACCCCCAGTAACTAAAAGATCAAATACATTCAATAATTAGGAATACCTAAAATTAATAATTCATACATGGATAGCTATGATTTGTTTAATTTCATTCTTTTTGATTTTGTACATTTTTCTTCAGGAAAAATCACCTGTTTATATAAGAAAAGCACCTGCTATTGTAGTAAATATGATGCCAGGTAGTAAGTTTGAGAACATTAAGGAAGTTGAAGAGAAATCACAGTGGCGTTATACTGTGCGGGAGTTAATATTTACAAATATATGAACAGGTATTAGCAATGTGGGAAATGAGCTGGAGATAAGTGAAAGATGTGAAACAAACATTAAATGGATAAATGCAAAAGAAGAGCAGGATAGAGGAAGATCTCAGGGAAGAAATTTATTTGACCAAGTATTCCAAATAAAAATAGTAAATTTGTTTGCATGACTTAAGGTGAAAATAAAACATGTTGTCTTAATTAATTTATAAATAAATCAAGCAAAAAATTAAAATGTACTCTGATAAAAGTTCTTCTAAACAGAATGAAGTAAAATCCTCAATCAAAATTGAAGAATATTCTCTGGAGATTCTTCATTCATTTTTTAATTCTGCCTGCTTCAGAGGCAGTTTAGATAAAATTCTATCCTAGAGTGAGGAGTTTGCATGTATCCTAGTGAAGATACTGCAAGATTCCCTTCAGCCCTTCCTAAGTGTAAAGCTCCATTTCCCCCTTCAGGCTGCATGAAAGATCATGCACTGACTTTTATATAATGCTCAACTACTAGTTTGACATGTTTATAATGAGGGGAGCATGACAAAATAAAATAAATGTTAAGAAAAGTATATAAGTAAAAGAATCAGGTGAAAGTCTCAACTATATGATGGGACATGAAACTTGCTTCCAGTTACAGAAGTCTGTCTCTGGGTTCATGGAAACTCTCATGGTCACACCTGATACAGTTTCCTTCAACAAGACTGTGAATAAAACTTAATAATTGAGAAGTTTTTGTGGAGCAGCATGATGCTTGAGAATGATAGATACAGCTTTCAGGTTCCTTCTCTATTCATATTTGTTGAATTTTTCACACATTTAGCTTAATATAAAAAGCATTCCATTTCGAGAAAATATACATTTTCTCAGATTGTTTGTATATTTTAGACTTGCAAAATATACTAAAGTTTATAATTATTCCCTGAATTATTCTAAGTTTTAAAATTGCCCATTGGATTAAAAAAATCATTTAAAAAATTCTATGAGCATAATCTTTTAAAAATCAGGAAAACTTTGCATAATAGCTTTCTGACAGCAATACTACGCACCATTAAGGCTGGAGGATTCTTTGTTATATAGGAAGCTGCCTGAGGTGTTGTAGGATGTTAATGGCATCCAGGGTCTTTCCTCCATTAGCCTCTCCCACCTGGTTATAAAAAATATGATTTCATATATTGCTCAATATTCCTTGAGGGTAGGAAAAATAAGCACCAGCTGAGAGTCGGCATGAAAAGCAAAGTGAAATCCACAAATCTTAACTATATTGTTCAGTTTTCACAAATTAGTATTTTCATGGTGGCCGTCCCCTGTTAAGACAGACAGCCTTGTGTTTACCCCAGAGTATTATATAGTGCTATTTCGCACACAATCTCCCACTGAAAGAAAAAAAGCAAATTTGTATCAAATTAAAAATAAAATCCTTCAAATGAAAAATGGAAAAGCCTGAATATTAAAATTAAGAAACCTTAAAAAAGAGAAAATAAAATACCTAAATAAGGAAAGAGGTAGTCTCTGCTCATGAATTCAAATATTTAATTAAATCAGGTGTCCACTTTTATCTAAATTGTTAAAATAGTTCAATTCAAATTAAATCAATACCTGGGCAGTGAACAAGCAACTTTTGAGATTTTAAGAAAAGTACCATGGACATTCTCCACCAAGAAATAACTATGATGGAATTTCAAGAATAAGTGAACAAAACACTTATGGGCGACTACTTTAAAATTCTTTGAGAAGTGTTATTTCTATGCCAAGAGAAGATAAAATATAATCACAGAAAATGTTTAATACATATTAGAGAAGGTGAAAAGGGAATAAAAGAAGCAAAGAAACAAGTGTCACTTTAGTATAGAGGTTCAAGTCTGTTATACTGTATTATTAATTAATTATAATTATGTATCAATTATATCAATAATCTCTTTAAATGTGTGTGGCCTAAATTCACCCAATAAAAATAGATATAAAAGTAAAAATGATAGGATAAACACTTACATTGAATCTGGTAGTCTATATAAATGCACATCACTTATACTACAGTTATATGATTCATTTCTGCTTCTTAAGGCAACATAAATAGTTAAAAATAAAATATTGGAACCAACCACATAAATAGCCTTATGAAGAAAAATCATAGGATGATATTAATTCAAAGCATTTGACAAATCCAATAATTTTCATGAAAAAAACCCCTCAGCCTCCTATGAGAAGAGAACTTTCTCAATGTAACAAATAATATCCAAAACTTTAAAATGATAGAAAAACATTAGTCATAATGGTGAGAGTTCTATTGTATCGTTGGGAACTATTCTACTGTCCTAGCTAATGAGACAGTCTTTATTTCAGATACTGTGATATTCTTGTAGAAAATTTCAAAGAATTGAAAAAAAGTATTTCAGACACTAATAAGCAATTATAGCAACATTGCAGAATACAGGGTTAATGTACAAAGATCAATTGCAATTACACTGTCATTAAACAACTGAAATTCAAAATTAACAAAACTATAATATTTAAAGCAGTAACAAGCAAAATTGCCTACTTGGGTAACAAAGAAAACATATGAGCACTATCTATCTATATGCAGAAGACTACAGAAATCTGATGAAAGAAATTAAAGATGTAAAACAGATATTCCATGTTAGTGGATAGGAAGACTCAGTACTGTTAAGATGACAATTCTTCCAAATTAAATAAGACTGATAATGTTATGGCTATTTAAAAACTCATTCTAAAGTTTACATGTAAATTTTAAAAAGTTTTTATACAAATTGGAAAAAGAAAAACTCTCAAATAGTTAAACTAACACTGCCTGATTTTAAAACTGGCTATAAAGTTACAAAGATCCAAAGAATAAAAGGATATTTCATTTAAGAATAAATAGATATCTTGAAGCAGAAATAGACTTACAGAAGTGTTGTTAACTGATCTTGAATGTTTTTGTTTTTTGGTTTTTGGTTTTTTGGGGGTTTTTTTGGTGCTAGGGATTGAACCCAGGGCTTTGTGCTTGCCAGGCAAGCACTCTACCAACTGAGCTATATCCCCAGCCCCAAAATGTTCATTTTTTACAACAAATAGAGCCGGGAGAAAAAGAGTATGTGCATTGCAATGAAAACAAAAATGAATTTAGATGTAGACTGTACACTTTTCAGAAAAATTCACCCAAAATGAATCATAAAGCTGCACATAAAGCAACTATTAAATTTCTAAAAGGTAACATAATACAAAATCTAGGTGGCCCTGAAATTGAAAAGAAGTATTAGATACTTTTTCTTAAAGAAAATAAAGAAATTAAAGAAAATAAAACAATGGAAAATGATGATAATACTTGAGCAGAGACTTTACCACAGAAAATGCAGAGATGGAAAGCATGTCTGGAGCCACGTGTACTACCAGAAAGTGAGGAAGTGCCCAGAAACAAAACACAAGCAGAAACAAAGAAAACGAATAAGCAAACCTACCTGCATTTACAGGGTGTGACAAAGTGATCTCTCTGATAAGTGAATGATGATGCATAATGCAGGGTGGAAGGGTGGCAAGAATGGAGGAAGGACAGATTGCATAGAGGGAAGGGAGGGGTGGGTTGGGGTGGTGGGTAAGAATATTAACAGAATGTGTGACAGACATCATTGCCCTGTGTACACGTATGAACGCACAGATGGTGTGACTCTACTTTGTGTACAACCAGTGAAACAATAGCTGTACTCCACTTGTGTTCAATGGATCAAAATTAAATGAATAATAAAAAAAAAAAGTGGCACAAGAATCACCTGAAAAGTTCCCAATGGCCACAACAAACCATTTGCGTCAACAAATTGTAATACTGTGTTAAAATCCAATGAATATCATAGATACTGATATAAATTAATTAATGCTGAGAAGGGCCAAATCTGTCATGAAGAACTACAAGTACTTAAAATCTTCTGATTTTCAGGAGGAATAAAGTTAACTACCTACTCCCTATGTGTGGACCGTTCACAGAGAGTTCCTTCTAAATAGTAAATAAAAAGGAATGAAAATAGAAGGTTATAGTACAGAAACTACTACTTTGGCTGAGTAATCAAGATCAGCATCCATAGTTAAAAAATTAGTGTTTTGCACCTTTCATGTGATATGATAAAGCTTGCACTTTACCTCTAATTTTCTTTTTTTCTTCTAAAAGAAAATTCAGTTAAAACAAGCAAAAAACTTCCAAAAATCTCATAATAGGGACCTCCTACAAGACACCTGACTCGTATTCCTCGAGACTGTAAAAGACACCAAAAAACAAGAAAACTCTACAAGAAGCTGTCACAGCAATGAGGAGCCTGAGACGTGAGGATTAAATGCCATGTGGTATCCTGGATACCATCCTGGACGTAAAAGGAATCTTAGGTAGAAACTGAGGAGCTCTACGTTACCATGGGCTTGAGTTAAGCATAATGTGTCTATGTTTGTGCTTTAATTGTAACTGATGTGCCAGACAATATAAAGGAATACTAATAAGGGAAACTGTGTGTAAGAGTACTGAGGAACTTTCTGTAATATCTCCCTAACTTTGTCTCTAAAAATACTCTAAACTATAAAAATCTGTTAAAAGTGAAACTAGAAATAACTTCTGAAAGAAATAAAAGGACACTTAGAAAAGTGTCATTTATGGATCACAAGATTAATACTGTTAAGGTTGCAATTCTTCCCCAATTAGTGTACATCTGGAATGCAATCCTAATAAAATTCCAACTGACATTTCTGAAGAAGCTGACAATTGCTCCAGGACTCCCTGAATCAAGCAATCTTGAAAAAGAAAAAAAAAATGGAGACTTTGCTTCCCCATTGGAAATATTGTTATGATGCTTCATTGAGTATAACTGTGATATTAGCATAAGGAGAAATGTATAGAACAATTGAATAAAATTCAGACTCAAAGTACTAATTTTTATAGTTATGACCAATTGATTTTCAATCAGAGTTCCTAGGGAATCAGTAGGGAAAGAGAAAATGTTAAGACAACTGAAAATCCACACATAAAAGAATGAAATAGGATCGCTTTCATAGGCATTCAAGAAATTGAAATCAATCAGACTCAGCCAAGGTTCAGAAGTTTTCTCTCCTATGTGAAAATTAGACCAAAACACAGGCGAAAATGGGGAGGGATCCCATGAACATAGAAGGGTGACCAGTGGAGCAGAGGAAAGGGACTGAGGGGAAAAGGGGAAGACAGGAAAAGAGAGAAAGGGTGGCATGGAATCGACCAAATTACATGCTGTACTTACATGAAGTACTGGAGACTGAAGGGGGGCAAATTATATTCCATTATGTCAAAAGGAACCCCAACATTATGTATAACTACAATACACTAATTAAAATATTTAAAATAAAAAATAACTCAAACTATATCATTGAACTAAATGTAAAGCCAAAATAATAATACTCTTGGAAGAAAACAGGAGTTACCTAAATGTCATTGAAGTCAATGGTGTGTTAGATATGACACCAAAAATGTTAAGTCCTACACATATGCACATGCATGCACACATGACACACATACACATTAACAAAATGAAAATGCAAAAATGATTCAGACATAAAAAGTACTGTTGAGTTAGAAATTAAATAATTAAAAGCAGAACAGATAAAAAACTAAGGAGAAATGGGGGAAATTGACAAGACTCAGGAAAAATAATGGAGGAAAATCACAATATTTCAGAATACTATACAGTACTAAATCATCATGCCACAAAGAGAAAATAAATATAAGCGTTTACCATTTTGTAGATGGACTCCCTGCCCCCATACAACCCTTTCCTGTATGCTGTGTCTCCTTCTTTACCATGAACACATTTTTACAAGATTGGTGATGGAATCCTTCACTTCTGAAAGTTACTACTATTCCTATATGTGTTAGGTTACCACCATTTTTAGTTTATATTTGCTACAAGACATGGGCACACTTAGTAAGAATCATCTCAGAGAATCTCCAGACTTTTTCTTCTTTGACCTTATGGTGTACTAGCAACCTTGTTTCTTGGTGACCCTTATAAAGGGCCACAGTTGATAAAATATCCCCCCAGTTTTCCCCATTGATATGAAGAGCCCCAATTAAAAGATGGTGATCTCAACTTATAGGCTTTTAAACCACTGCTGTATAATCTGGTAGAATTAATCCTTTCAGTGGACAAAATGTTTTAGATCAGCACCGCCCAAAGTTGTAAGAAAGAAAAGCAAAATTTTGTGACATTACTAGATTTCATTTTCTGGGAGCATTATTAAAATAAAGTATCCCTACTCTTGGTTCACGTGGCTAAGAGAAAAAAAAACAACATAAAATTTCTCCCCTCTTATTTTTTGAGACATCACTGAAACTCTACTAAATTTTATGAAAAGGACTTTAGTAGTCATCCCACCATTCTTTAAGGTCAGCAACTTCTGAATCATTAATACCTGGTCAGTTCAGTTAATCCCCTGAAAATTAGTCTTAATTATTATAATGTACATGTTCTTTAGTAATAATAAGTCAGAGCATTATTAGATGGCCAATATTGTACAGAATAGGTGAAAAGACAATAATTATAATGAAACCATGAAGGTAAACAGATGGCAAGGGGAAGTAAAATGGTATCCAGATTATGTGTCTGTTTCAGGAAATGACTACTTTCTTCAATATGGGAAGTGTTCATTATATGCCCACCATCAGTTGGTTGGCTAGCATCCTTAGGAACTTGTGATTCATCAGTACCTTAGAATTGTTATTTTTTTCTTGCAAAGTTGTGCACTCATTCCACATCAGTGTTTTTGGGAGAGAGGATGCATTCAAAACTTGCATCTCATTGTCTTTGTGCTTATTCAGCAGCACAACTTGAAAAACTTGGAAGTGGCTATATAAAGAAATGGAATGACATCATCTTTTCCACCAATTATCAGTGGATGCTACAGTGAGGGGGAACCACAGATGTATTTACAGTCTGCACTTTTCTTTTTTCTCTCTTCTTTTTTGATCTGTGTGTGTGGATACTGGGAATTGAACCTAGTGGTGCTCTATTACTGAGCTACTTCCCCAGACCTTTCTGTTTTTAATATGAGACATGTTCTCACCAAGTTTCTGAGGCTGACCTCAAAATCACGTTCCTCCTGCTTCCGCCTGCATGCACCATCACACTCAACAGTCTGGGCTTTTTCTGTGAAGTATAGCCAAAATTCTTTCTCAGACTTTGTTGTTACCCCTCCTCAATCTTATTCCTTCAAAGTATCTGCAATCAACTAAACCCGTTAGTCACTGCCCAACAATGAGTGAAAAGCGAGGGTTCTCAAGGGGAGAGAAGACAACGCTGGGTGTTTTTATGTTTTCACAATTCAGGGGATGCTGTGAACATTATAGCTGTGAAGACTCAGGATGCCACTAAACATTTACCTGTGCACATGACAAGACTCCACAGCAAGTAATTACACGTGCAAAATATCAATAGTGTGGACATTGCAAACCCTCCTGTCACTCTATAATGCTTGATCCCCTTTATTCAGGAAACATTGATATTCAAATGTACCAATAGAATTGTACTTCATGGAAACTTTTATTTCTTGCACTCTTTCATGATTGTACCTGGGCAATGCTGCAACGCTGTATCAGTTTGCTTTGAGAGATCCATTTAAGCATATATTGAATACTCTTATATAAGCCAAGAAATATTTATTACTTCAGCTCCAAAATTGTTTAAGGAATGAGTTGTGGGGAGGATTGCTGGAATCATGTACAAACAAGCAAGCACCACATAAGATATACTTGGCATTTAGGACTGGAATAGGTCCCATCTTTTACTTGATTCTACCTCTTCATTATGGAGTGTAGATTTGTATGTTGAAATTTAAGGTTTGGTGGAACTCAAAACTAAATCAAATAGAACATTTAAGGACACAAGGTCTTTTGCTTCCAATTTTAAGAATATCCACTGTCAATCAATTGAAAGAATGAAAGTATTTCTCAAAAGGGTTGTGGTTACTTATAGATAAGTTTACATTGGAATTCCCATAGACTATACTTAGAACTTTCTGTTTTCCACAAAAACTTGTAAAAACATTGAATCTAAGTCATTAGATGCAATTTCTGGAAATTCCTCCTGACTTTGCCCCTACTTAAAACACATCCATTAATTTAGGCTATATGACACAATGCATCGAATTTTGAATTCACATTCAGAAGAAGTAATTGAGAATCATTTCCTATTTCTTAGAGTTCTGAGATGCAATATGCAGTAATTTACCTTTGATTTTGGAGGAAACATTTATATCACAAAGATTCTTGGACAAATCTCAACATCTAGGATATCTGTGGGAATTATTTATAATTCTGTTATAATTACATCTTATCTATAGATCTTCAGGTATTGATACTTCTTGTTTATCAGGTGTTATAAACATCATATTCTTAATAAATTAAAAATATGCAATGTCCATGGAATAATGCTAAGCAGACTAATTACAAAAACTAAAAATAAAAACCTATGATCATTAAAATGATAAGCAGCTTAATGGATTTTATAATAGTTTTTTGAAAATTTACAACCCATTTACTAGTCCTAATTAAATATTACATTCCAAATTTATCTGATGAACTTCTAATTCTTGTTCCACTCACTGTCCCTTTCAATCCATATTGTACCCAATGACCCACTAAATTTTCTAAAGATTAACTCTAATTATGTTGCTTCTTTCTCTGAAGCCTTTCTGGGCCTTCCAATGATTAATAAATTAAACTGAAATTGTTTGGTAATGACATGACATCCAGGGTGTAGTCTTGGCCTACACTTGAAGTTATCATCCTCCATTTCCACATAAACACCCCACACAGATATCACATTGGTCTGTGCATTATATTCATGAGAAGATCTGTATTTGTATTGTGCAGACTTTTTAAAAAAATTGTACAGAAAAAATAGTTGATGTTTTGAATACCTGTACTGAAGAATTTTCAACAAAATTTAGAGAAATTCTATTATTCATAGAATATGAACTAGTATTTTTGGTAAAGTGCCTTGATTCTTATTTGCTAAGTCACTATGCTCATTACTAAGAATAAAGCAGGAGATACAACACTCATGTTCTTGTTCTTGTGGACTTTTCTCCAAAAGATAATATCTAAACTGCATATCCCATTACACAATTTAAGACATTCATGGTGCATTTAATGCATGAATGCTGAAATAAGTACAGAAATTGAGAGGATAAACTTAGACAAATATAGGGCAATTTGATATTATCACTGCACCCAGACATGCGATCAGTGGACAGGTCTCATTGAAAGTACCCAGTTATTAAAATTGCTTGGTACATTGGTTTATGTACTAGTACCATACTGTGAGAGGTGAGGAAGGTCATTTTTCACCACATAAAATCTGAGAAGTACAGACAAAACAAAATATGTCTTTTAAACATAAGGTCCATGACTATAAAGCATTAAATATAGGAAAGGAATAACAATCTTATATTTCTTCATAGGTAAAAGCTTGAGTTTCATGAAGATGTTTCACTATAGTATCCTTAAGTTAAGAATAAGTATAAATTGATCGAGGTGTGGCATTGGGGAAACATGGAATGCAAAATATTCCAAACAGAAGAACAGTGTGTGTCAAAGCATTTCTTCTAAATATTCTGCTTCTGAAGAAGCTTATATGGTGAAATGGACAGCTTCAGATCATACTTTCCTTTCTGGATTCTGAATTAAACATTTATCAGGCTCATAAGTACATTATCTGTTTTGTTTTACCATGTTGTGAGTCTTGTGTTTGGAATCACATATTCAAATGACTTTTCTGTTTTCCAAGAGAGATGTTGTCAGAGAAAGAAAGAAGTGTTTATCATTGGAATATAGCAGGATGCATTTATTCTATGAGGAAGAAGGATTTACAGAGCTAGAAGTATTAGTCTTTCAAGAGGTCGTAATGTGAGAGTAAAATTAAAACAGAATCTATGCTTGATAAAAACTCTGCACCAATTTTATTTGAAATTCCCAGAAAAGTCATCTGTTCCTCCAAGAAGGATAGGGAACCATAAAAAACAGTATGTCACCTGATTAATAAGATATTACCCCAGTGTCCTTAACATGATCCTCATCTTACCCTGCAGAGATGATGCCTAAAGAGAGGAAATATCTTACACATTATATTTTTTATGACTGCTAATTGTTCTTTGGGGGGGCGGATATCACCCTATTTTTCACTCTGAGCCTGGTTGGCATGATATGGCCAACAGTATTTATTTATGAATTCTAATTTTAAATTTTACAAAGTACATATCTTACAGTAAACTTTAGCCCAACTATTTTTTAGATCTATCACAAGTCTGTATCGAGCAGAATGATAATGAATCATATGAATGTTGTACAGATTAGGGAAAATCCATATCAAATAAGATATAGTGCATGACAATTACACCTTTCTAATGAAGCATTTTCTTTAATTTTAATGGTTTTGTGAAAACAAAATTGGCACTGATGATGGTCAAGGCTTTTGATAACAACAAGCAATCTACTTGTAATATTCTTAATCTCTGAAAGTTAATTGTTTTATGCATAACCTATTTGTTAAAATGGTGGATGAACCATAGACTCAAATGAGAGTTAGCAGAAAGTATTTCAGCTTTGTTTTTCTAAAAACTACAATTAGCTGTTTAGCAAAGTTAATTTTCAGGACGATCAATGGGTAAGAAAACTCTTCTTAAGTAGCAGACCCAGCTGAGTTCTTCTTGGATATAGACTTTCATTGCTGTGATGAGGGACAAAGGAATAAATATAATGAATCCTACATATGTGCATTTTGATGTTCCCTAAGAGATGGAGAATTTAATTATGCTGATCTAATTATACCCAAATCTAGTTTGTCTGATTTGATTACAACGGGAATCTAGATTTTGTATAAGGTTACTGCTGAATCGGGACTACTTTAATTTCTGCCAAATCTAGTTTGCTTGCTCTTTTCATGACCAAAATTATCTAGCTTATACTTACAACAAAATTAACATTTTGTTACATTGAGTATTTATCTCTGTAATTCCTCTAACTCAAAAGCAAGACAATATCATTTAAAAACTTAAAATAATGATTATTACGAGAAGAAATTTTACTAGATGTATAAGGGCAAAGTGAGAACTTGTAGGTTTTCCAGACATGAAAGAAGTCTTAGCTGTTTGAAATGTAACTAATTTCCTGGTAACACTATGTACAAATATATCATTCATAGATCCAGAGAGTTGCCCTGTTTGGAGAAAAGTTATATTGTTACTAGAAACAAGAGATGGCAGTTTGGAAAAGATAAACACAATGGCTTGCTAAGCAGGCATCATTTCTCTGGATTCTTAGAATTTATTGTTAGCCTAGGGATATAGCAGCATACTTAGTTGGTCTCAACTTGTAGTTTCTTGAGGTGATGTCTACTTTCTCTTGTGAGAAAGTACAAACAGGCAAAAACATCTCCACACTGTAAATTCTCTCCAGTAAACAACTTCGGCAATTTATTTCAAAAGGACCTGATAAATCCCTAGCAGACATTCCACTTCAGCTTTTAGGATGGGGAAGGAAAGGGAAGATGTGAGGGTACTTAAAGTTCAGTCTGACACCAAGTGAGCATCAATTATTGCCTCAAATGGTTGTGACACTTTTTGAGAAGTCTAAAGTATTTTTGTGTGTGTGTGTGTGTGTGTGTTTGTTTTTGTTTTGTTTTTTAGTACTTTTGGTTGGAGATGGACCCAATACCTTTATTTGGTGCTGGGAATCAAACCCAGTGTCTCATGCCTACTAGGCAAAGGGTCTACTACTGAGTCACAATCTCAGTCCCAAGGCTAAAGTGTTTTGTATAATAAATATTCATAAATATTTAAGGAAGGGGTAAAAAATTAGTTGTTTTTGAACTAAAAAGCACAGTTTTGGCCTCAGAAGGCTACAGAGATTACATTTACTTTTCTAAAATTTTAGGAAACAAACAGAAGCTAACAAAGAATGTCGTATTGTGGCTACATACTATTATAGAAAATGTACTAATGGTAAGGTTAAAATAACTTGATTGGTACTGATTCTCTAAATAATGGTAGTATGATTGATGCATAAAAAGGGAAATGGAAGGAAAGGAAGGAATAAAGGGAAAGAAAGAAAAACAGAGTCCCACAGTGCTTATGATATTACAAATATATCTTAATGTAATTAAGGATAGTTCCCAAACTTCACAGTGAGCTCCACACACTAGACTATTCACCAGTGCTTACAAGTGGAAATATGTTTGTATGTTAGATGAGCGTGTCTGAGAAACAAAAGCTGCACATAACATGTCAAGTGAATGTGAAAGAAATAGCCACATGTGGTATATTCTCAAGTAGGAAATGTCCACCGCAGGTACCAATTTTAGAATGACTAAATATACTAGTAAAATAAATGAATCAGTAACAAATAAAAATCCCACCAAATGAGCTGGATACAGCTAAGTACATCAGAAAATTCACAGAAAATCAGCTCTTAAAGCAACTTAGTGACTGGTTATCTATTCATTTTTTTTGCCTTTAGTTTTTGAAGGAGCACTTTATTTTCAAAGCAATGTTCCATTAAACCCATAGCCTCTGAAGAAAACCTGTCAAGAAGGTAAGATTGTATATTAAATGGACTTCTCTAAGGCTATTAATCAAATATTAGGCAAGGCAAATGCCCTCGAAAGACCTTCTAAACTCTAAGTATCAATAATTACATGAGAGATTTAGGTACCCATAAATGTAGAGTTATCTTTATTTTGTAATTTAGTTATACCAGCTAAAAATAATGTACTTTTCCTGGATTATATTCCAGTAAAAACATGGACAGTATAAACAAGCTGGACTCATATGACCCCTGTAAATAAAGGAAATACACAGCATGTAACATACAGTGATGGTTCTGGGTCTTGTGCTGTGGCATTGATTATGGTCCCTCTGTCACATTCCCACTACTCATTCATAAGAGGTGGGCTCTTTTCCTTACCAGAGGGATGCATGGCCAGCGTGAGGTAGCACAATAACCATGAAAAAATTCAGTTTATCATAGGGCCTATATTTTAGAGAAGTGGTTCAGAAAACACTGAATACTCCTCTAGCAACTTTGATACCAGCTTCTGCCCTTGACACAGAATTATTTTAGCTAAATAAAATAAAAAAGAATTAACCTCAAGACCACATGAGAATATTGTATTCATACATTCAAATCAAGTTTAGAACTAGGTGAACCAAAGTATTTTAAAGATATTCCTTTTCAAGCCATCCATGATGAAAACTCATTAAGGAGCATTCTAAATAAATGTAGAATGTTGCCATCTGTCAGGGAAGAAAAAAAGGAGTTATTTATATGCTATGAGTTTAAATTTGTCTGAAGTTGAGCTTTATTTTTCAGGTGATATATTTAGATCAGAAATAAGTAGAAAGCCAAAGGTGGTTTGGGAGTCATTTTCCTTGCATAAAATTTATGAGTTATTGCTATTTATAGTCAAGGATAATAATAGTGTATTTTAATTTTTTCATATGTAAAGCACTCCACGAAGCGCTTTGTTTGCAGTGTTTAATTTAATCCTCACGCTCATTCTCTGAGGTAGAAATGTGTCCTGTGCAGATGTTTAAAGTAGGGGACATTGTGTCTTAGCAAGACTATGTAATTAAACCAAGATGAATTTATTTGATTACAAATGCTTCTAAATATTACTTTAAATTATAATAATGTTATCATATTTCCAGCTTTGGAAATGTTAAGCACACTAGTGGAAACAATAAATCAAGTTTTAATAAAAGGATATGGTTGAAATAAAATTCCTAAGGAGAAATAAGAACAGTAAAACCCTTTACAGTTCCCAAATGGGGGTGATTTTGTTGTATATGATTAAATATAGCAATACAGAAATCAAAAAGGCAAACTTATCCAATGCATGTAGAAATAGAATCCATTTTCTAATGGTCTGTTGAATCAGTGCCTCTCACACTGAAATGAGGAGGAGATCATTCAAATTTGAGGTTATTTCACCATTTGAAGAGCATACCCCATGAAGACACCAGTCAACAGATATTTTCCTGGTACATAAACATTTAAAAGACTGACAAAGTCAGACATTGGTTATTTATTTCTAGATCTGTGGAAACCTCCTTTGAAATAATATGCATAGAGTTTATGTTCTAAGAAATGATTTTTATGTGAACTTTTCAACTAAATTGTGATACAAGTTTTTCAACATCTAAATATAATCCATATTTTTTGTGGAAATATTTATGGAAAAAAACTTTCAAAGCAAATATTAGTTCCCATGCTTTGTTGGCAAATATAGATTTTCAAATATGTATATATGACGTTCAAAGACTTCTTTTTGTCTGAGAGCAATATTTCTCTATAAAATTACATTGAATGTTATTCACATTTGTATTCTAGAAGTCTTGCATATAATATATATTATATGTATATGCATATATATTTGCAAACACTTTTAACTAAACAAGCATCATCTATTACAATAATAAGTAGAATAAATTGTTGATTTTTAAATGATGAAATTAGTATAATATGTGATAGTTATAGTTAACATCATTCATAATATTTTAGAACCAGGATATATAAAACCAGAAAACCTAGGAGGCTTTAGGAAGAATATTAAAGAGCAGACTTCAGGAATATAAACATTTTATTTTCATTCATAGAGCCTTTACTGTTACACGGAAAGCAATTTTTGTGAGAAGATGTTGTAGATGAACAAAAGCTAAGTTGTGTATTTGTAATACATGAATCAGGTGAATGTGCTTCTCTTTAGATAATTCTTTTACTGAGCTATTTCTTGGGTGGTAGGGATTCAAATAATAATTATTTGATAATTCCTTAAGATCAGAGAAATTAATGTCGTCACTCACCCCAAAAAGGTACTTGGAAACGCAGCAAATTTCTGGTTTACTCTCTGTGAAGCCATCCTGCCCTTTCCATTCAGTGTTTATATGCAGTCAGATCATCATAGATGGCATTTGATAAGTTTTCAATGCATCAGGAAGTTTGTTTGGTCTGGTTCTGTTTTCTGCCTTTTTTCTGGTGAGACTTTGAAGTACTCTTGAGAAATACCAGGCATTAAAGAGCAAGATTGGTGTGAAAGAAAAGAATGAAAACATGGAAAAGTATAATTTCCATTATTACTATATTTCTATGTGGATTATTTTTTAAATAAGCAGCCAATTTTATAGATAAATGAGTTGTTAGAAAATAATTACATGTAAAATCCTCACGTCTCCTTAATCCATCTTCCATAACGTTTGAAAAACCAATTTATAAATAACAAAACACCAAGTAAATGAATAAAAAATGTTAAAAAATAAATAAGAAATCTATCTAATTTTTGAAAACATTTTCATTATTATGTAAAAGTGGAAAATTCCACAGTTCCTGAAGTTCCAGCACAGTCCACGCTGCCAATTCCCTAATTAGCATTATAGGTATAGGCATTAAAATGAATCTTGTCTTTCTGTTTTTTTTAATCCACTGAAGTAGACTGTCAGAATCATGTACACAAAGAGACCTGAATCAACGTTTAATAAAGAAGAGAATTTCTATGTAATTGGAAAAACAATAGAAAATGGCTTTACTAACATCATAGAACTGTCCTCTATTCCAAAATCACACATTTAAAGAAAACAGAGATCTCATTCTATTTTTTTAAACTATCTAGTTTTTTATCCTCAATATGTTTTAATTGGTTCAATAGCTATATAACAGTTTATTTTTTATCGATTGGTTTTTAGTTATTCATAACAAGAGAATCCATTTTGATATAATTACACTTCATATTTTTATTCACTCAGAGGTGAAATATTAGCAATGAGATTGACTTGGAATTGAGATTAAAATGACAGTTAACATAGGCTAGGGAGAGTAGGGGCAAAGGAATGGTTGATGAGTGGGTGCTAAGTATTTATTACATAGGAGTAGGAAGTTTAGTGTGGAGTTTTTTTGGATCCTCTAAATATAGAATCATGTCATCAGCAAATAGTGATGCTTTAAGTTCTTTTTCTATTCCTATCCCTTTTATTTCTTTGGTCTGTCTAATTGCTTTGGCTAGTGTTTTAAGGACGATGTTGATTAGGAGTGGAGAAAGGAAAGTCACTCGGACAGTGAAAAAACTGTCTTGTTCCAGTTTTTAGTTTTGAGAGGGAATGCTTCAGTTTTTCTCCTTTTAGAATGAAGTGGGCCATGGGCTTAGCATAGAAAGCCTCTACAATGTCTAGTATGTTCCCACTCTTCCTATTTTTTTCTAGTGTTTCGAGCATGAAGGGGTGGTGTATTTTATCAAATGCTTTTTCTGCGTCTATTGAAATGATCATATGATTCTTAACTTTGTCTATTGATGTGATCAATTACATTTATTGACTTCTGGATTATATTTATTCAGCAAAGTAGTGAAGCCAGAATTGGACAGGTATTTAGTGTAGAAATAAAGAAATCAGGTCAGTTGAGAAAATGGAGGACATGAATGTCTTCTACATCTGAAAGTTGGAGGCTGCCCTTGAGAATGGAATGCCAGAGATCTCTGAAGTCCTTTGATTATCAAATTTACCTGCCCTTATCAAGAACTATAGGCAAAGAGTTACTGATTAATACCGGCTGGGACATTACCTACTTCCTCTTCAGTTCTCCCCCTGCCCAACTGCTTCTCAGCTTTTGCATCTCAACTGCAAAATGGGCCTACTCATATAGGCAGAAAGGGAAGAAATGAGGGGGGAGGGAAAAGGAGAATAAAACTTACATAAAGGACAGGATTTACTCATCACATGGATTCCACCTTTGGGTCCCCTTCTTCCATCAAGGAGAAGTCTGCTTTTACTTTTCTTCAATAAAGCTTCTTACTTTCTACTCTACACTTGCCTCGGCATGCTTCTTTGGCGTTACACTTCAACACCTGAGGAAGCAGGCACCAGTAAATAGCGGTATCAGTAGCAGGATATAAAATCAACACACATAAATCTAATGCATTTCTATTCATGAGTGACGAATCCTCTGAACCAGAAATTAGGAAAACTACTCCACTCACAATAGTCTCAAAAAAAAAAAAAAATATATGGGAATCAATCTAACAAAAGAAGTAAAAGACCTCTCCGTTGAAAACTACAGAACACTAAAGAAAGAATAAAAAGAAACCTTAGAAGATGGAAAGATTTCCCAGGTTCTTGGATAGGCAGAATTAATACTGTCAGAAGGGCCATACTACCAAAGGCTCTATACAGATTCAACATAATTCCAGTTAAAATCCAAATGATGTACCACATAGAAATAAAGTCATTATGAAATTCATTTGGAAGAATAAGAAACCCAGAACAGCCATAGCATTCCTTATAGAAAGAGTGATGCTGGAGGTATCACAATATCAGAACTTAAACTACACTACAAAGCAATAGTAACAAAAAGGGCATGGTATTGGCATTAAAATAGACAGGTAGACCAATGGTACAGAATAGAAGACACAGAGACAAACACACATAAATACAGTTATCTCAGTGGACAAAGGTGCCAAAAATATACAAAGGAGAAATGATAGCCTCTTCAACAAATGGTGCTGGGAAAACTGGAAATCTATACACAGCAAAATGAAATTAAACCCCTCTCATCCTGCACAAAACTCATCTCAAAATGGATCAAGGACCTAGGAATTAGACCAGAGACCCTGCACTAAATAGAAAAAAAGTAGGCCCAAATCTTCATTGTGTTGGCTTAGGACCAGACTTCCTTAACAAGACTCTTGGAGCACAAGAAATAAAAGCAAGAATCAATAAATGGGATGGATTCAAACTAAAAAGATTTTTCTCAGGAAAGGATACAATCAATAATGTGAAGAGAAAGCCTACAGAGTGGGTGAAAATTTTTGCCATATGCACTTCCTATAGAGCACTAATCTCCAGAATTTGTTAAGAACTTAAAAAACTTTACACCAAAAATGCAAAAAACCCAATCAATAAATGGACTATGGAGCTGGGCAGACACTTCACAGAAGATATACAAGTGATCAACAAATATATGAAAAAATGTTCAGCATCTCTAGTAATTAGAGAAATCAAATCAAAACCACCCTAAGATTTCCATCTTACCCCAATTAGAATGGCTATTTGTCAAGAATACAAGCAATAATATGTGTTGTCGAGGATGTGAGGAGAAAGGTACACTCATACATTGCTAGTGGGACTGAAAATTGGTGCAGCCTCTCTGGAAAGCAGTATGGAGATTCCTCAGAAAACTTGAATGGACCCACCATTTGACCCAGTTATCCCACTCCTCTGTTTATACCCAAAGGACTTAAAATCAGCATACTACAATAACAAAGCCACATCAATGTTTATAGCAGCTGAATTCCCAATAGCAAGATTATAGAACCAACCTAGATGCCCTTCAATAGATGAATGGATAAAGAAACTGTGGTATATATTCACCATGGAATATTATTCAGCCATAAAGAAGAATGGATGGAGTTAGAGAATATCATGCTAAGTGAAATAATCCATTCCCAAAAAACCACAGGCCAAATGTTTTCTTTGATAAGTGGATACTGTTACATAATAGAGGGGGAGGTGGGCAGGAGGTAAGAGAAGAATGGAGCAGTGCTGGATTATGTAGAGGGAAATCAGGAGAGGGTAGGGAACAGTGTGCTATTGCACATTAAAGTGACTACAGGTAGTCATTGGGTATTGCAGCACACGTAATCTCAGCTACATGTGAGACTGAGGCAGGAGGATTGAGAGTTTGAGGCCAATATGGACAACATGACCCCATCCTCTCTCAAAATAAATACACAAATAAAACAAAATGAAGAAATGATCGATGTTTGAGGAGATATATTTAACCTGATTGAACAACATGTATGTATCAAAACAACACGATACTCTATTAATCTATATAATTTTGTGTTTTTATTTATTGGTTAAAAGTACACATGATTTAAATACAGTAATTGGATAACATTTTTGACACCAACCTAGAGTAGTAATTTTAAACCTAAAGAACAATATTAAAATTGGATCCATGTGAGACGACTTTTTTCCTGTGGTTGTTTTCCAATAGTTCATGAAACTAAATTTGGTACATTAAATAGAACAAGAGTGATATAGGTTTTGTATCAGTAAGCTTCTACTGTTGAATAATAACTAAGTCTACCTCACATTCAATGTCCTTTTTAAAAAAATTTTTTTTTCTCCATTCAAAGCCAGAATCAACTTCATGCATTCCCTAGGAAAGGTGTACCAAAATTGATCATCTGAAGAAAACTTCTATAGTTTGAAGTTTGAAAATCTAATCCTTGTGGGAATAGGAAAAATTTCAATGAAGATATTAGACCTGGCAGAAAAAAGTGAAAATTCTAGATTAAATTATTATTAAGTGCTCAGATTACATGTTGGGCCTTTGTCTTCAGATTACGATTCAGGAAGAAGAAATGCAGAATTCCTGAATCCTTGAGGAAAGACTCCAGGGTGGTAGGTGATGATGAAGATGAATAGATAGATGATTGATGGATAGATAGATAGATAGATAGATAGATAGATAGATAGATAGAGATATTCATGTGTACAGGGGAATGATTACTCTTCTAAGAAGAGTGAGCTGTGGCCACAAGAATTCAGGGCATAAAGGGCTTCATATCATCCGAGGACAATTATCCTGAGAATGTGCTGGAGAATTAAGATAATTCCAGGACACATTAAATAGGACTCAAATGCTAAGGGGTGCCACAGAATATGTACCTCATTGAAAACAGCATGATAAAACTTGGAAACTGAGAGAGTCCTGAAAGTAGCTGATTTTAAGCCTGACCAGAAAAGGCCAAGAATTAGTTCTTGAGTCCTTGCTATTCTGTATGTCCCTAAGAACTTAGACACACCTATAGAGGAGTGGAGGAGATCCAAACTTACTCAACTTTTGACTTTTCAGGAGAAACATGGCATGACATAGATTTTGTTTTATACTAGAGTTTATGTACTCAGATTTGTTCCTATCACAGAAATCATCGGAATGATGCCTACATTTGGGTAAATCTCAAGCAAATTGGCTATGATTCACCTCTTATGATAATAAGTATTATGTGAGTTTTGGGTAGTTGCAATGAGTTCATATTCATGTCAATTAAGATTAATAAATTAAAAATACCATGGCCTTCTTCAATGACCAATTGTGTATAAATGGTCAATTTCATTTGATGAAAATTAGTATACTGAAATGAATCAAAAGTTATTGTATTTAATTCTGCTAGTAACATTCAATATAGCAAATGTGTTTATTTTCTCTTCATATCCCAGATATTTTAAAAAATAAAGTAAGTTATTATATATACCCTTTATTCTGTTCAAATTTCTTGATAAAAAGAGGAACTATAATTTTATGCCTAGTGAAAGGAAGAATTAGAAACATGAGATTTGGATTAACACACTTTATTTAGCATCAAATATGATAATACTGGAGCTAAAGAAATTACTTTTCTCTTTGATCTAATGATAAAAATATTTTAGAATTCATTTGATTGGGAGACTAAAAAAGAGGAGGAAGAAGGTAAATGTTGCTAAGATGTTTTGTCTTTACCAAAACGTTGGATGATGAAGCTTTCCAAGTCTATGGCACCAGGGAAGAGCAGAGTTCAGGAACCTCCAAAACCTGTGACAATCACAACATGTTGAGGGAAAAGTAGAAATCAGATAACAGATGTCCAAAAGCCAAAACAATTTGGCACTTATATTCAATAATATTTATTTATTTTAAATTTTTATTTGTTCTTCTTAGATATACATGATAGTAGAGTTGATTTTGGCATACTTTTACACACATGGAGTATAACCTATTTTAATTAACCCCCATTCTTGTGATTGGAGGAAGTGTGGAATTTCACTGTTCAAAAAATATCTGAAGAAATGTTCAACATCTCTGGCAGTTAGAAAAATGCAAATTAAAACTACACTGATATTCCTTCTCACTCCAGTCAGAACAGTAATTATCAAAAATACAAGAAACAATAAATGTTGGGAAAGATGTGGGGAAAAAGGTACACTCCTACATTGCTGATGGGACTGCAAATCAGTGCAATCACTATGTAAAGCAGTATGGAGATTCATTAGAAAACTTGGAATGGACCCACCATTTGACCCAGTTATCCCACTCCTCTGTTTATACCCAAAGGACTTAAAATCAGCATACTACAGTGATGCATCCACATCAATAATTATAGCATCTCAACTCACAATAGTAAAACTGTGGAACCAACCTTGGTACCCTTCAACCGATGAACAGATAAAGAAAATGCAATATATAGATAATGGAACGTGATTCAGCCATAAAGAAGCCATAAAGATGGATGAAGTTGGAGAATATCATGCTAAGTGAAATAAGCCATTCCCAAAAAACCACAGGCCAAATGTTTTCTTTGATAAATGGATGCTGTTACATAATAGGGGGGCAGGAGGTAAGAGAAGAATGGAGCAGTGCTGGATTGTGTAGAGGGAAATCAGGGAGGGGAGGGGACGGTGTGCTATTGCACATTAAAGTGACTACAGGTAGTCATTGGGTATTGCAGCACACATAATCTCAGCTACATGTGAGGCTGAGGCAGGAGGATTGAGAGTTTGAGGCCAATATGGACAACATGACCCCATCCTCTCTCAAAATAAATACACAAATAAAACAAAATGAAGAAACGATCAATGTTTGAGAAGACATGTTTTACCTGATTAAATAATACAGTGATGCATCCACATAAATGATTATAGCATCTCAATTCACAATAGTAAAACTGTGGAAGCAACCTTGGTACCCTTCAACAGATGAATGGATAAAGAAAGTGCAATGTATATGTAATGGAATGTTATTCAGCCATAAAGAAGGATGAAATTATGGCATTTGCTGGTAAATAGATGGAACTGGTGACTATTATGCTAAGTGAACTAAGCCAATCCCCCAATAACAAAAGCCAATTGTTCTCTCTGATATGTGGATGTTAACACACAATGAGGGAGGGGCAGAGAAGAATAGAAATTCACTGGATTAAGCAAAGGAATATGAAGGGAAGGGAAGGGGGATGGAAACAAGAAAGACAGTAGAATTAATTAGATATAACTTTCTTACATTCATCTATCAATTAATATTTCTTGAGTAAGTATATTTCAAAATAAAAATCAGATAATGAAAAAAAGTCAAACATAGAAGTGCTTTTGTACCCAATTATCTTATTCAGGTGTGCCATTTTTATTTGGTGTATCATGATGTTTGATTTATACACATTTAAAATATGATAGCTTTCGAGATCTCATTGCTTTTTACATAATTTGATTATGATCTGTCAAAGACATATGGACAAATATCACTTTGATAGGTAATTCACCTTATATTGCCAGATGAAAATAATTCATTCAGGGGAAAAAGTAAGGAGAAACACATTCATTTTAGTAGTCCAAGGCACAGACATCATTGACAAAACATGGGACAAGTCATTAGTATAAAATATCTACATTCTTGGAGAACACATAAAGATAGAAAAATGAACAGAATGAAATTTGAAACAAAGTGGGATTGTTCAAAGAGTTGTCATGAATGCAACCAGGAGGTAAAAACATGTTTCCATTGTTATGTGCCTGAGATTATAGGGACATGTTACAGACCACGTGGAAAGTTGCTGCCATGAAGACAGCTTCTGCAAAGCATGCTTTCAAACCTGTAGAAATTTTGTAATGTGCAATCCCTTCGCTTTAGAAACCAGCTGTGATACAGACTAAGGGGCAGTTGATGAGAACCATCCTGTTGCAACAGAAGATGTTAATTGAAGAGAGATTTTAAGTTGACATGTTTGAATTCCATAAGGTAGACCAGGAGGCTGAAAATTCAGGTGAGGGTTTATGTTGCCAGTGAGACAAAATCCCACATGACTGTCCAACCCGTGTGGAAATTCAAGCACTGTTTCTATGTTACAGTCCCAAGGATTGCTTCTGCTACAGGAAAATTCTGTTCTTATTTATAAAGGCTCCACCTATTTATATGAAGACCATTTCCATTAGTAAGGGAAATCTGATTACCGTATTGACTCATTTAAATCGTAATAACATCTGAAAAACATCTTCATAGCAATATCTACAATGAAGAATGGATCACATTCCTTAGATCGCACATAAAATTAGTCATCATACAAAATAAATGCCCTAGTAGAAGGTAAGAATCACCATACTCAGCTATACCTGAAAGTTCACCAAAAAATAGTTTCAATTTTTATGGTTGTTTAGGGACCAGCTTGTCATGGACTATTGAAAATATTGCTGATTTATTGAGATGGCAGCATAAGGTACAAAGTGTTTTCCCCTCCCCAGTAATGCAGTAACATCCTGTACTGCATTCCCCCAGATTTGCATATTTCTTTTGTGGCACTATTTAAATTTGTGATGTCATTCACTCATGACGACATGTCTGATCTTTTTAATGTCCTAGAATGAAGCATATAGCTCTAATATTGAAAGGAGTCTAGACTTTGTTACACTGAGAAAAAGTGCTCAGTTTTTTAAAAAGATAGATAAGTTATTTTCATTATTTATTGATTCAATGGCACAAACTCTGCAAACAAAGTTTCAGATTCTTTGCTAAAATGTAATATGCAAATGTGATGATATACAATTTATAGGTGAACTCAGTGTCACAGATCCATATTTTAAAACACTGAAATAGAAGTAACATTAGAAGCATTTATATAATATTAACATAAAATCTGAAAATTATCTAAAAGTTCAATTATTAGACTGACAAATCTAAACATAGAAAACAGAAATTATGTTAACTACTATGATCTACAAAAAACTGATAGCTGGGTTCCATGGCACATGTTGTAATCCCAGCAGCTCTGGAGGCTGAGGCAGGAGAATCAAGAGTTCAAATCCAGTCTCAGCAAAAGTGTGGCCCTAAGTAACTTAGTGAGATCCTGTCTCTAAATAAAATACAAAATAGTCCTGGGGATATGGCTCAGTGGTTGCTTGTCTCTCAATTCAATCCCCAGTACTAAAAATAAAAGACAGACTGGTATGAAAGTAAAATAATTCCCACATGTATTTCAGCCAAGCAAATTTGCATAAAGCTTATCTTAGTAAACTCACCAATGGGGTGATCAGTCATACATCCTTAGGCATAGACTCTCATTGTCAAGTCCATGTAAGGAATCATTGAACTTTGACATGTGAATGTGTTTCAAGAAAAGAACTGAAGGTAGTATATTTCTACTATCCAGGTTGAACGAAGAAGGCACTGTCACATGAAGTTGAGTAGAACTATTTCATAGTAACATTCTACAGCAATGGAAGAGCTTTTCATCAATCCACATGTGATTGATTGATATTGGATTTGAGCAATCTGAAAGACTTTAAGGCATATGTTCTAACACCAATTTTCCAAATCAAGGGGTGCCTAGATTTTCACTTCTCGTAATTACCATGCCAGTTTGGCTCAGTATGAAAAAGTACAGAGAAATCACACTTTTTTACAAATAGGTCCCTTAGACTCTTCTATCAGTAAAATTCTCTGCAGTTTCTATTTTATCACTTACTTTATTTTCTGCCATAATCTTGGCTGAAGAAAAAAATTTCAGTATGATTTAATAGAACAAATATTTTCATCATTTAATATTTTGAAATGCAACTCACTAATAACTGAATATCTTGAAATTATCACTAAGGGTTAATTGATTTTTTTTTGTTTTATTTATTTACTTATTTAATTATTGACTGGGCCTCACTGTGTTGCCCAGTCTGGCCTCCAACTCCTGGATTCAAGCACTCCTCCTGCCTCAGTCTCCTGAGTAGCTGGAATTATAGAATTACAGGTCCACTGTGACTGGACTTTTGTTTTTTAAATTTTAATTCTTTCAACGTTAGAGTTCTTTAAATTGTGAAATTATTTTCAGCATAAAGTAGTGTAGAGTTGCCAAATCAGGACTTAAAATTGAGTTTTTGTTACCAGTTGAGAATTTGAAAACAAAAAGAAGGAACAACCATAATACAGATATTATGCCCAAGTATTTGCAAATGGAAATGCATAAATGTTATAATAGTAGGCCTCTTATTTCTCTAAAAACATCTGTAGTACTATGTAAATATTCATAAAGGCAGCAATTCACATTCACCTAGAAGAATGGAGGTTGAGGATCCCTGAAGCAATGAAAAGTATTTGCTGTGGTCACTCAAACTGTAGTTCCCAATATGAAGCCTTGGTGTGATACAGATGGTCAGAATCTATAGAAGGTGCCTCAAATATAAATAAATAAAATGCATACACAGTGGAACCCATCTTAGGCAGTGTAAATACTATTCCTGATAAATGTAGCCCCTGGGAAACAGCATGTTACCTTTGACCTTTAAGCCCCGAGGCCCACTGGAATCAAATTAATAATTAATAATTTAATTCTTCTATTAAGTGTTAAAATGCCAGCAATATTCACCTCTGACAAATACACAACTTAGATTAAAATGGTAATCTATGTGGAAGGAGAAAGTAATATTGAAATTAATAAAAGTGTAATAGAAACATGGGTGTTTAAGCCTTGAGTGATAGAACATAAATGAATATGAAGAGTTTAGCAGTGGAATTTCTTAGTGTGAATATGTTAAACAATTTTAAAAACGATTCTTTCCTAATTCTGGACAGTGCTAGTTATTATTACCCATTTTTCTCCGGATTTTCATCACTTCCCTGGAAGCCCTTTTCACATATGGGGAGACATCCCAGAACCGTAGGAATGGTGCCCCCTTCTCCACACACTCTGAAAACCCTGCCTTGGATGTCAGTCATCAGTTTAGAACATTACTTCTCTTCCTGGAACGGAGAAACTTGTGTGAATGGTTCAAAGATGGAAGTGTGTTGTTGTTGTGGCTTTTAAAGTTGATGCATCACAGTTTTACTTAATAATGGAATTCACTGTGATATGTTCATACACGCACAAGTCACAATTTGGTTTGCTTCATTGGAAATCATTTTTCAAACTTTGTCAAATGCATTCAACCACGACAGTGAATTTCTACTGGTGGCTGGATTCTGGACTCTTATAACTCTCATCTGATCCAATTATTTATTCTCAAATAGCATATTTTTTTGTTTTTATTTTTTCACTTTTGCCTCATCCTTTATCTTCTGGTCATTTTCCAAACTTCCGTTTCTAGTTTCAGTTGAGTTTCTCAATCCCTAGCAACACTGAATTATTTCTTAAGGACCTACTTTGTGACAGACATTGTTTTTGTGTGAAGGTGCAACACTAAATAAAGCAAAATCTCTGCTATCAACTTGCATCTCTGGGGAGAAGACTCAAAATACATTTTAAAAGTAGTTTATTATATTGTGATAAGTAATCTAAAGCAAAATCAAGGAAAATGAAATGCGGGTTATGAGATCTTCTATTCTCAACTGAGTGATAAAAATCTTTGATAAATAAGATTCTATTTAAACCAAATTTTGAAGAATGGTTTAGCTAAAAAAAAAAAAGTGCATAGGGATAATATTTTCAAGCAGAAGGAAGAACAAAAACAAAACTCCTGAGGTGGATGATGTTTATTGCATTTAAGAAACAGAAAGTCACTGTAGACTATAGCATTTTTTAATTTCCAATTGATTCTTGTAATCGTAGAAAGGCCTGGGTTAGCTTCACTTACTTGCTCCGGGGCGCATGTTTACTGATATTGTCGGTAACATGTAGAAATGTAGAAAAACATCTCTGGGAAATTAAATTTATTTTCACAACTAATTACCTAATTTTAAGACTTTATTTTTAATATATGAATACACATGTGATTATTAATTCTTGTAATTGTTTTTTCTGTCATCTTCTGATATCTTCAAATCATGAAACATTTAACTTATGCTTTATTTTGTGTTGGAAGCTGGCACCTACTGGTGATATTTAAAATTACTGCCAAAGTAAAAGATGAGAAGTAATATAAAAGTCCTTACTTTAGGACAATTGAATGCAAGTGGGAAATAAGAAATACCTTAACAGAATCTAATAATTATTATGACATGGAGGAGAACTTGGTACACTCAGGATGAATGTGAGAGACTTTTGTCCTTTTAATTGAATAGGTGAAGTATATGCATGAAAACATTTTAAAAATAGCAATGACAAAATTGCAACTAATAGAACTATTGGACAAATTAGATAATTAGGAAAAGAAAGAAAAATACAGCCTTCATCGCAAATTTCAGGGAAATCAACCAAGAGAAAGTGATATTTACCATTAATTAAATTCTAACAAAATTTAATTTAGCATTAATTAAATTTTAATCAAAAGAGAAGAAGCAGAAATATTAGGGTCCCCCAAAACACAAAAATCAAAGGAGCAGATGAAAATATTCAAGAAGACTGATGAGGTTTGTTGTTGTTGGATCTGTTTTGCTCAGGACTTAATGAGAACTGAAGACAAAGAGAGAACCTTATTTGGTCTATGGTGAATATCTTGTAATTAGAGAAATTCTATGTTTGTACACAGCCCCATATGGTAAAGGAATTAGAAGTATGAGGAAGTGTATATGAGTTACATTATTTGTCCCAGGAAAATATTGCTTAAGATTTAAACTGAAGTATGGACAGAGTTCACTTAACAGCAAAGTAGGAAAGTCATTAGGATTTTAAGTAGGAGAACTTACATCAGTTCAGGGTCAGCAGTGAAGAAGTGCACTGTTAGTTCTTACATTCTCCTCTGGTGTGATGTTCGGTCCTACAACTGAAAGAGTATGAGCAGAAAGCATAAAGTTTGGAGACTACAATTTAGAAATATTCATGAAAAAAAGGTGGGTTTTTCTTCCAATTGGCTAAAAACTTAAATATGAAATCTATAATATAAACAAAGTAGGAGATAAATATTGGGGAGTTATTAGTATATGAGCAAAATTCACTTGCATGCAATAAAAGATGAAAAAGTGGTAACTAGTAGCTGAGAAAGCTATAAGACTAGGGACTTAGTTTTGGATCATCACAGTTATTTTTCTTTGTGAAAAAGTAAGATGATAAATAAAACTAAAATGAGAGATGAGAGAAAATGAAGTGGGTGGAAAGAAGAGCAGTAAAGATCAAAGAAAAATGTTTTGTTATGTAGACGATTCCTCTTCATCTTAGTAATCATTAAATTGGTCACAAATGCAGGCCTTTATTTTATTCTATTTTAATTTGATGTAATAAAAATGCAGTATAAAATTTATCTTTTAGCTTTGTTATGTGTATAAACCACTGCCTTGAATTATGCTTGCAATCTTGGACCCCCATCTTGGACCCCCATCTCCAGCACCTACCTACTTCCAAACATTTTAATCATCCCAACCAGAACCTTCATACCCAGTAGCAATAACTCCCCAATTCCGTACCTCCAGACCCAGGTAAACTCTTAGGTACTTTTTGTTTATGAATTTTTCTGTTTGAGATATTTCATATCATTGGAGTCATCTATCTCAGCTTTTGCCTGGTTCACTTCACTGAGTATGATGTTTTCAAGATTCATCCATCTTTTCACTTAGCATGACAATATTTTCAATTGTGGAATAATATCCCTTTGTATGAATATATCATATTTTGTTTATCCATTCATCTGTTAGAGGATGCTTCTGTGGCTTCAGCCTTTTGATTAAGGTGCATAATGCTCTTGTGAATTTTTGTTTGCATACATTTTTTGGATTCCTGACTTTTATTCTTTTAGGATATCACATAGGAGTGAAGTTCTTCATTTAATTGGTGTCTCATGGCTTTTCCTTCCATTTCCCTGAGCACTTTTAAAATATGTTTTTGGTTATTCATCAATCTTATTTAGAGAACATCTATGGAGGTCTTTTGTCCATATAAGCTGGGTTCTTTGTCTCACATATATGGTTTGCAAACATTTTCTTCTATTCTCTGGGTTAGTTTTTCACTCTCTTGGTGTCCTTGATGAATAAAATATTTTTAAAATTTTTAACAAAGTTAACTTTATTTTTTAATTTTTCTTTGGTTATTTTTAGTTATATATGAGGATAGCATTCATTTTTTCATAATTATAAAAGCATGGAATACATTATTTGTTCTAATGCAGTCCCTAGTGTTTCCCCTTATGCTCCCCTCAGCTCTCTTCCTGTTCCCTTCTCTCTACTTTACTGATAATTTTACTTATAGTTTTGTTTTAAATCACTTTCTTGAGGATGTATGTGATGGTGAGATTCATTGTGGTATATGCATATTGTCCATAGGAAAGTTAGGTCAGATTCGATTCATTCCAGTGTCTTTCCCTATCCCATACCTCCTTCCTTCACTTCGTTCTTCTTTGTCTCCTCCATTGATCTTTTATTTGTTTTATCCCACCTCCCCTTATTTTGGATTAGGTTCCACATATCAGAGAAAACATTTAACCTTTGACTTTTGTGGACTGACTGACCTCACTTTGCATGAAGTCCCCAGTTCTATCCATTTACTGGCAAATTCCATAAAGTCATTCTTCTTTAAGGCTGAGTAATATTTCATTATGTATATATGCTACGTTAAATTTTTTCATTCATCTGTTGAAGGGCAACTATGTTGGCTCATAGATTGGCTATTCTGAATTGTGCTAATATAAACATTGATGTAGCTGTGCTGCTGTAGAAATAAAAAATAAAATCCTATTTAAAAATCATTGACAATTTCAGTCATGCAGATTTGTCCGTGTTTTCTCTTAAGATGTTAACACTTTTAACTCTGAAATTAAGGTGTTTGATGTTTTTTGAGCTGACTTTGTACCTCTTATAAAAAAGGGTTCAATCTCATTATTTTTGCATGAGAATATTTTTTTCATGACAATTTTTTGAAGATATTATGCTTTCCCCACTAAATGATATTCATGTATTGAATTCTCAGTCTGTTATTATGAAATTACCTGTTTTTCTTTTTAATTCAGTCAATTTGGGTGCATATATTTTACCATTTTATTGTTAGCGTGTACATATATTCATAATTGCTATGTCTACTTAATGGATTGAAACCATTAGCTATATATAGTTCTTTCTTTTCTTCTAAACAATTTTACCTTAAAATGTATTTTAAATGATAATAATAGAATCACACCAGGTAACTTGTAATTATTATTCACATGAAATATCTTTATCCATCATTTTACTTTCTACTTCTTTGTGTCCTTGTATATAAAGTAATTCTCTTGTACATACCATAAAGATGAGTAATCTTTCCTTTTAAAATTCAATTTGCCAATCACTTCCTTTTCACTGAACAGTAATTCATTCATTTTAAAAGTAATTACTTAGGAAAAACTTGCCTCTGTTGCTTATCTATTTGTTTTGTTTGTCTTACACACTTCCCTCAATTTCTCCATTACTGCTATTTTTGTATTTGATTTCTTAGAGTGTATCATTTTAATTCCTTTTCTCTTTAACACTGTTTTTGTGATTTGATTAGTGGTTACCTTGGATTGCAATTAGAATCTTAAACATTTTACAATTTGATTTGAATATCAGCTTACCTTCAATAGTGTGTGAAAACTCTGCTTTTATTCATATTTCCTCTTTATATAGATATTGTCACAGATTGAATTTTTTATCATATGCCCATTATTCATATTTATGATTTTTGATTGAGTTTTAAATTATGTGGGAAAACAATGAATATTTGCAAAGCAAAACACAGTGATACTGGCTTTTATGCTCCCAAATACATTCCTTTATTTCCTTGTACGACTTCAGTTACTGCAAAGTTAGTTCTTTTGTTAAATCTGAAGAATTCTATTTAGGTTTTCTAATAAGACAAGCCTACCAGTAACAAGTTTCCTTAACTTTTGTTTCTTCTGAAAATCCCTTATTTTCTCACTTATTCTTGAAGGACAGTTTGGCAGTACATAGAATTCTTCATTGATAGTATTTCCCCAAGATTTGGCATTTTATCTCATTTTCTCTTAGCCTCTATGGTTTCTGACAAGAAATCAAGTGCTAATTATATAGAGAAAATTCCATACCTTATAAATCACATCTTTCTTTTTAGCTTTTAAATTTCTCTTTTGTTTTTGGCTTTTTACAATTTTGATTATACTGGGTTGCAATGTGCATCTCTTCGATTTATTCCATTTGGAGTTTATTAAGCATCTTGAATATGTTGATTTATGTTCTCCATCATATTTTGGATGTCAGACATTACTTTTTAAAATATTATTTCTGGCCTCTCTTCACTGATGTTCTTTCTGGGACTCCTATAGGAATATTTGGTCTGCTCAACGATATTCCACTGGTCCCTTACACGCAGTCCACTTCTCTTCATTTTTCTGTTCTCACAGTGCACAACTTCTATGCCCATCTTTAAGTTCTCTGTTTCTTCAGCTTGTTGGTTCTGCTATTGCAGCATTCTTTTCATTCCAATCTTTCTGCTTTTCTGCTCCAGAAGTTCTGTAGTAATACATTACTACACAATGGGATACACACTGAGAAATCTGTCATTGGGGGATGTCATCATTGGGAGAATCTCATAGGATGTACTTACACAAATATAGAAAGCTACAATATCAGGAGGCAATCTTACCCTAGTGGAACTACCTTTGTAGTCTTTCATTGAAAAAATTGTCATTATGTGGCACATTATATGTTTATGTAATTTATATTCTTTATTGAAATTTGATTTAGTTCATATATAATTTTTCTGGTGCCCTTCAGTTATTTTCTGTAGTTCATGTGAACTCTTTGGACGTGTTTAAGAGTTAAAGTGTAAAGTCTTCATCCAGTAAATCCAATATTAGTGTCTGACTTCCTTGGGGACCATTTCTCTCTTTTCTTAAATTGTTTACATTTTTTCATTTTTTTTTCTTTCTTTTTTCTCCTTTTTCTCCTCCTCCTCTCCTGCATACTTCTTCTTCTTCTTTTGCTTTTGAATAGGCTACTTTTTTATTTCTTAGTATGATTTTATAAGTTTGGGTCAGAAATTTAAAATCCATACATTGTGTAACATGATAACTCTAGAAATCAAATACCCTCCTTTCTCAGGATTTGCTGTCCTGATTGTTGCAGGCTTAGCTTGTGTTCAAATGTGTTTGTATTTGATTTCCTTGTATTGAGGGTCATTGTTAAAGTGTATTTTCATTGATTCAATGTTCACTTTTTTGCTGCAAAAATCTGATGCTTTTCTACAGTTCTGGGGAAATTGGTTCTGAAGTTTCTTGTTATTTACATTGTATGCTTTTGGAAAAGACTGGAGTTTGACCACTTCTTACCCAACTATTTTTCTGTTGACAGTCATGAAAAAAGGCACTTCTAAATGTATTAAGTCAGTCTTTCTTCCCACAAGTGATGAATACATTTTTATTTGTTCATTTGATTCTATCAGTGATATAATATTGTAGCATAGTGTCGAATGTTTTAAAGTTATGTTCATATTGTAACTACATCTTTACCTAATATTGATGACAATAGATTAACACACTAGGGTAAAATGAGTAAGTCTAGTTCTGTGCAATAATTACTTAAAAGTTCTATTTTCTCATCCCTGTATCATATTGCTTATTTCATGGTGCTGTATTTTCAAATATAAAGACATGATTAGAAACCAAAGAAATATACCATATAAAATGTAAAAGTGTTTTCTTTTCCATGGATTATTGAAACAAAAATTAGGATGTCTTAGGGGTAAAAATGTTCATTTATAGTATCAAAGAACATATAAAAAATACATGACCTACTGATCATGTAATATTAACTTTTTAATTCCCAGTATACTTTTTTGGGAGGTGGGGGATACTGGGAATTGAACTCAGGGACACTCGACCCCTGAGCTACATCTCCAGCCCTATTTTGTATTTTATTTAGAGATAGGGTTTCACTGAGTTGCTTAGTTCCTGGCTTCTGCTAAGGTTGGATTTAAACTTTTGTTCCTCCTGTCTTAGCCTCCTGAGCTGCTGGGATTACAGATGTGTGCCACCTCACTGGTCTTAGTATGCTTTTAATGTGATCTATTCAACTTAAAATGAATTTATATTCATTTCAAAATTTAATATCTTAATACATCAAAGATTAATTGGAACAATAAGATTTTAAAACACATCATTGAGACAAATCTGTATCAGTATTTTTAAACATTACCCACAAAAAAATCAAGTCAATTCTTTATGTGTGTTCTACATACCTAAGAAAAATACTTTGAAAGCTTAATGAATGTGTGTGAAAAGTGAGATGAAGCAATCATACCACAAGAGGGCATATTAAGGCCACTAAACTGGTATTTCTTGCTAAGTAAAGTTCCATTTCTTTTTCAAGTACATATTGACTTCTTACAAACTGTTTAATAAAATAATGCAAGTTATGCATCACTTGGTTGTAAACAAATACTAGGAATTTCCATCTGTGGCAAATTTTATTTTTTTCATTAGGTATTTCTTTCCAGGTTTACTTTAAAATATACTAAACAAATTTTCTTACATATAGAGAATATTTTTATGTAATTCAAATATCTGTATAAGGATGTTTCTTAAAACTCCAACCTTAAGGTGTATTCAGTAAATATCAAGGTAACAGAAACAACCTTTGGATTTATATTTGCATGAAATTGTTATTTATCAATGCTGTTAACCATGAGATGTTTAAACAAAAACTAATGAAACAACCAAGTTAATACAAACAAAAGCAAAATGGATTTAAAAATATTTTTATGCTCCCTTAGGTCATATAAAATTTGATGTATCATTATTTAGGTTTCCTGAATTTATGCCTTCATGATCATTTCTCATCTGAATATTATGACCTCAAATGTCCTATTATGACCTCAAGACTTGATTTTCTTTTTAAAGATATGGTGTAACTGTATTCCAATATCAATATTTACATAATATAGAGTTGTAAATATAGGAATCAGGAAAATAACATTGTACAACTAAGAATATTTACAGTGAGAACCTGACAGAGTTTCCAAGTACAAATAGCATCTGGTGGAAAATCTCCTAGCTAAACAGACCTACAGTTCAAGTAATCAAAGATGTACAGTGTGTCTATACATAGACTATGCCCAAGATTAACATAGCTGGTGAGAATATATTCTGAAAATCTAATTTTTCAAAAAGAAAAGTAGTACAGTTATCCAATAGGTATTGGTCTAATTTTCTTCATAATATACCTATGCCTTCTTGGCATTACATTTTGTATGCTGTTTTTCTGAGGCTATTAACTAAAATAATGTGCTAAAATTCTTGGAAGCAGAGCAGGTGGATTAGATAGCTGATATGATATAACTGTAATCATTGCTGCAACTATAAAAATTGTTAGTTATTAATACTACAGTATAAAATTATTTTAAGGTTGAAATATTTTCCTATTTCAATTATGAGAAGAAAAAAATCATATTTCACTTATAAATAATTAAATTCTAATATGAAATTCTGCTCTGGCTTTTCTCCTTTCTGTACCTGCAATATTAAATTTATTACACAAATGATAAATTAATCTTTTGTTTTACATACTGATTGAAAATAGATTCTATAAAATATCTGAAGCAAGCAGCTTATGTAAATTTTGAAAACAAGCACACGCATTTAGGCCAGGTAGCACTTGGTGTGATTCATTTGATGTTATAATCTTTTGACAGTATCCAAACTTTCAGGAAAAGATTACAGTTTTGATCTGAGCTATTGCTGATCACAAAAGAAGTCTAATGTCTTCTTTTCCTTAACAAATTTGTGTGTGCTACTGAATATTACTTATATTTAATAAAGATATTTACAAGAAGCCTTATGATCTTTTGCAGTACATTATTGCCTAACTCAGATTTCTCAATGAAGCCTGATATTGGATTAACAAACTTTTACGATAAAAATCTTTGCAGGAGAAATTTCACTAGTATACCCGGTTTCTAGGGATAATAGCCAAGAGCTAAACCATTAAGATAATTACAGAGAAAGAGAAGTGAACTGAGGCAGTTTGTCAGAGCAAGAAATCATAGATCTAATTTAATTGAATTCTGTGAATATTAGTAAAAAAAAAATGTATCAGCTAAGGCACAAAGAAGAATGTTAAGCCATGTCTGGAGCCAGGAGCAATATTTCATTATAATAGAAGGCATTAAGTGCTATGATTTAAAAGTGTTGGACTTAACACCTTTGTGAACACATATAAATAGCATGAGTTTTAAAATGTCTTATTACAGTCTTGAAATACTTAAATACAAATAGAGCTATTATTTTACCTTAGCCAGTTCTTAAAAGCACAATAAATATAGAATTTTCTCCATCAGTAAATGAAGTGATACACAAGAAGTAATTATATAGAATTTTCTCCATCAGTAAATGAAGTGATACACAAGAAGTAATTATTTTTAATCACTGAGAAGATTGATTGCTATAGACGGACATGGTGGCACACAACTGTAATCCCAGTAGCTCTGCCTGTCATCCCAAAAGTCAGGTGCTAAGCAACTCAGTGAGATCCTATCTCTAAATAAAATAGAAAATAGGGCTGAGGATGTGGCTCAGTGGTTCAGTGCCCCAGAGTTCAATCCCTGGTAGCCCTGTAGCCCTCCCCCTCAAAAATATTTGATTATTCAGGAAAACGAGAAACGAAAGCTTAAGGAGGATTTATGTTAATATATGATACATACAACATAGATAGTATTAATGTAGTCATACTGTTTATTTTAGATGTCACTGAGGCTTATACTACATAAGGAATTATTTCCTATTTCGTTTGTAATTAAAAATGTCATTTAAAATATAAATCTGTATTTTTAAAAATAAAAATTTGTTTTGGATATTTAATGTTTTAAACATATTACAATGAGATTTCTCTGTCTTCATTTAAAAATAACTGGATCCTTTTAACAGGTCATGTAGAATATTTGCTATTGTTATTAAATGTTTTAAATAAATTATTAATACCAGTTCACAACAGATTTTAAAATATCAAAGATAATTTAATATTTCCAAGTATTTTAATAATTTATTTTTGTGTATTATTCATAATTAGAGGAATACAGAATTATAGATTTAGCTTTTGTATAACATTGTACATAGTGCAGATTATTTCATCTTTGAAGGCATTAATAGGGAAAACACATGAGTTCATTATCATAACACTAATTAATTTTGTTAGTATCTTTGACAACCAAGTCATTGATTGCCATATTTAGTGCAATGTTCACAAATCTGTCACACAAAGTAAGAAAATCAGGACTCCAAAGTTCAGGAAAGGAATGATTACTGGAAATGCAATCTCTAATGTTTCAAAGTGTATTGATTTGAATGTACTTTCAATAATTATTTTTGTTCTAAAACTGAACATATGGATTTGTGAAAATACATAATTAGGAATATAACTAAAAGGCCTACAACCAATTTGGGGCACTTTGTACAGATAGGAGTAATGCCCTTCAATCCATTTACCTTCTGGTAAAATCACCTAATTCTGTACATCCCAGAATAAGAAGGTCCCAGGGAATGAATGAAGTTATTCAGTGTGTAGAAAGAGCATATTTATTATTTTGTATATAATGGATGATTGAAAATAAGCTATTTTTATTAAGCTCTTACATAATTTTTTAATTTACCTTGTCAGAATTAATTGCAGATCCTTAAGTACAATTGAATGCCCACTGATTTTCTACCATATCTTTTAGAATAAAATAATGAAGGACACTTTTTATGTCACATATAATGAGTCTACTCTTTTATACTACAAGTAGGTTAGAATTCTAGGAGATTCCAGAGATTACCTTTAGGGATAACAATTAGATACCACTAATACAAATTAGAATGGACCAAATCTATAATGCTGACAATAAACACCCTCGAAAAACACAGATCACTAGGAACTTCCATTCAGTGCTCATAGGAACAAAAAATAGTACAACCACACTGGATGACAACTTGACAATTTCTTACAAAAGTTATTGTTTTTAACTATATGCTCCAACATTTGTATCAGTAGTAATTACCCAAAATATTGAAGACCATTTTCACACACAAACCTGCATACAGATGTTTACTGAATTTATTTATGGTCTTCAAAACTTGGAAGTAGTCAACTTGTCTCTAAAATGTGAATAAATAAATAAACTGAGGTATATATAAACAATTAAATAATATTCAATACTGAAAAGAAATGTTATACAACCATGAAAATTCTTAGATGAAACTTAAGCACATATTTAAGTAAGCTAACCTGGAGTGACCACATACCAGCTACATGACATTCTGATAGTGAAATTACAAAGAGGAGTAGAGAAATTAGTAGTTGCCAGTAGAGGTTTGGGAAAGAAGAACAGGCAAAAATAGAATTTTTAGAGCAGTTAAAATCCTCTTTCTGATACTATAATGGAGGATACCCATAATTTTGTCCAAATCCTCACAGTGTACAAGAGTGAACCACAATGTGAGTTATGAACTCTGGGTGTTTGGGATTTATCAATGTATGCTCATCAGTTGTAACAAGTGTTCCATGCTGCCATCTTGATATTTGAGGATGTGCATGTGTTGGGAGAGGGTTTAAATAGGATAATCTCTACAATTTTCTATAAACCTCTGTGTACTTTAAAAACTGTCCCCAAAATAAACTAAGGACTTTTTAAATTAAAAAAAATCTTAAAAATAAACATAGCTACAAAATTGTATTAAAGTTTAAAGGAATATGAAATGTATTTTTAAGGTAGTATAATTTATCATGAAATGTTCTTCATTGTTCATGTTGGGAGATAGTGATCTGTGTTTGTATAGTGTACTTGAGGATAATTTCTCCACTTCAAATGAGAATGAGAATCTTAAAGTATAAAAGTGACCATAGGAAACAGAATGACTTAGGAACTAAATTTATGCTACATAACTTAAAAACATATTCCTGTGAATGGACGTCCATATGGACATTTATTTTTCAATATATATTGGCACGCTGGTAAAATAACACATTGTAAATATTGACAGTTCATTGAACAATTAAGATTTTTAAATGCTAAAAAGTACCTAAATTACTAAAATGCTATATAAAATTATTTTCAGGAATAACTTCCATACAATTATAAATAGGCCTTTTCCACTGTGGTTAAAATTAGGTTCAATAAAAATTAAATTGTTAAGATAATTGTTGCAGAAAAAAACATAACTAAAACACTGATTTCATCATTAACAGAATTTGGAGTAAATCTCTCAAAGCTATTTCCTGTAAATATGAAAGTCATATTCAGGAATATGAAACAGGGATCAATTGCATTCATATTTAGGATGACACACATGGTATTTACATGCTGCCAGATAGACCAGTCAAGTCTATTGATGTAACATTACCAAGGATGGCTAAGTCTCTGCTTGGTTAACTATCTTCCACTAGCCATAATTGTACAAATCACCATTGCTGGTTCAGCATCTCCACAAAGTCGTGATATAATCTAAATATTTTATTCTAATTACATTAAATCTTTTTTTAATTATAAGAAACTATACAATATTTGAAAGAATTTGACAATCATATGAATAATGATGTATTTAAGGAAAGCAGAAATTTAAATGTTATCAATGGTAATTTATTTTAAATATATGCTTAATAAATAGGAAAACTGTCTTAAGAGGATACAAAACAAAACATAATTTGATCTATTGGACCAAACATCAATTTTAGTTGGCATGTAATACCAAGACATACAATGAAATGAAATAATGTAACCATGAGCCACACATATCGGATGTTTTTATCTTGTAATTTGAAATTGTGTGAATAACTCTGACTTCTATATGTATTTTAGGATGGTTTTTACTTTGAATAAAAGAAGTCATTAAATACTTAATAAAATTATATTTATTCACTTCCAAAAATGTCTGGAAAGAGCAAATAGCCTAAAGATACTAGAACAAATTTTTTAAAAAAGAGCTTTAAAGTAAAATAATCATTGTAATGCTTTGACTTAATACTAGCTAATACAACAAAAAAACATTGCTTTATCTAATTAAAACATTCATTTCATGGGTTTTCATTAATTGTGACTATTTTTGTTATCATTTGATAAGTATGTAAAATTTGAAATGCTTCTTACTCAGAAAAGTATAAAGGGAATGTTAATACTTGCATATAGCATTCATTCAATTATCATTGATTTTATCAGAGCATAAAGTCAGAGCTAATATGATGTACAAATATTAATAATCCCTTTGTTTTAAGTACAAATTGTTGAAATAAAGATTTAGATTAAAGTGACAATATGGATGGCTACTTTTGATCTTAAGTAATATCTGTACAGAAATTCCACTTCTATTAATTTATTCATTTTTCTATGGATACATGAATCCATAGCACTATTCATTATCTGTTTCAAAATAAAATCCATGTCTCATTTCCTTGTTTTATAATCTATATAACAGATCCTTGTTTTATAACATATACACAGGTTAATTAGCTTTCTATAAGTTGCCATTTCATTGTAAATATTTGAATACCTTAAAAATTTTGTGTTTAATTTTTTAATAATCTTTATCTCTTGATAATAAAATTCTTAATACTACCATGTTTAGCAACTATGATACATGAAATAATAATTAAGCAAGCATCAACTTGACAGAATATCATGCAAATAAATGCTATATCATAAGTAAGTATATACATTCACAAAAATTATTCTTCCTTTTTTACTTCTACCTAGACATGCTCAAATAAGAAATTGGGAAAATAAATATTTCTTCCTCATGAACTTACTTGGAATGAGAAGCAAAGAAGCAATAAAGGCAAAATAATTAATGCTAAATTAGTAATTATAATTTTACTATATATCCTGAATTTTGACTAAAATGACTTATAATAGATGGAAGTTTTATTTTGAAATGATTGATAGTTAGAACCATTACAACTACTATGTGGAAATTACAAAACCTGAAAGCATACATAAGTACAATCCAAAGAAAAATTGCCAGCCAAGAAATTTCTAGAAAATTTAACAGATTTTTTATTTTTTAAATGAGAAAAATAGAAGGGAAATATTTATTTTTATTGACACTCCCCCACAGTCCCTTTCTTCCTTCTTGAATATATGAATATTCAGGTTTATACTGTGAATAACCAAATAGACTTTCCAGAATCTGAAGATGGATTGACTGGTGATATGTTTTCCCAGAAAAACAACAACAACAAAAATCTGCAAAGACTACAATAAGTTCCTTCTCCTTCAAATTCATAATAACAGGGAAAAAAATCCAAGGAGCTAAAACAACATCAAAAAATAGATATTATCATAATAATTTATCTCAAGGAAATAAAAATAAAATGTATAAGAAGGAATTCAAAATAATTATTTTAGCAGAGCTCAATCCTCTTCAAAGAAATACTGAGAAGCAATTCAATAAAATGCAGAAAATAATAATGACCACAACTAGAAATTTAATAGTGAGATTGAAATAATAATAATGAAAAATCAGATATTCTGGAACTAAAAATACAATGAATGCAATGAAAATTGAAAGAAGACAGCATCAATAGGAGAACTGATCAATCAAAAGAAAAAATGTGAAATTGAAGAAGTTTAATTGAAATTTTACAGTCTGACAGAAAAAGAAAGTAAAAGAAAGGAATGAAGAAAGATTATGTGACTACATGAGACAGCACCAAAAGAACAAATAATCAAGTTATAAGGATTAAAAAGAAAAGAAACCTACAATGGGTAGAAAGTATATTTTAAAAATTATAGCAAAAATGTTTCCAGTTTGGAGAAACATAAATATTCTGGTAAAAGATTATCTAATTATATTCATCCAAATATAAATGTAATCAAACTTTCAATAACAAAACACTAAGAGTGAATCCTAAAAGCACCAAGGGAAAAGAAAAACAAAAAGAGAAGCTCTGATAAGGCAAGCAGTGGATTTCTTAGCCTGAAACTTACAGTACAGGGTAGAGTGAGGATGATGTACTCTAAGTGTTAATGGCAAAACTGCTAATCAAAGATATTACAGTCATTACCATATCTATCCTTCAGAGATAAGTAAGATGTAGCTTCCCAAGCAAACAAATGTTGAGAGAGAACATTACCTCTACGCCTGTCAGATAAGGAAATGCTATAGGGAGTTCTTCAAACAGAAAACAACTATGTAA
>JAJEJO010002433.1:54786-92547 GCA_020662805.1 Glaucomys volans
TATAAAAGAACAGAATCAACAGGATGTATGATTATAAAAAAGGAATTTATTAGTTTGGTTTACAAGACCAGAAGCTGGATAGTCCACAGTTGCCATCTGTGGCTGGAGAGCTGGAAGAACCAGCAGTTGCGCAATCTAAGACCAACAAAGACCAACAAGAAAGACCAACAGTGCTACTCCAGTCCAAGACCAAGGCTTCTGGAAACTACTTGGAGAATCACTGGCAGAGTCCACTTTGGGAGACTGAAGAAGTGAGAGTCCGATATCCTCAGATTATCAAAGCAGCAATTATGAACCCATTCAAGAAGAGCTGAGTTTTCATCTGCATCTGCTTCCTTGTTCTTCCAACTTTTATTCCATCCTATTGAGTGATGCTGTCCAGGCTTAGGGCACTCCACTCCACTTCACTATCTCACATTCCAATCATTCCTAGACATGCCCTCATTGACACTCCCAGAGGTCTCTTAATCATTGGCATCTCTTAATCCAATCAAGTTTACAATTCAGATTGACCATTTCATAAGTGCACCATCAAATTCATAGTATTCTAATATTTTAATGGTGTTATGAAAATAAGTTTAATATGAAGATTAAAGACAAAGATATTAAAGTAATAATTGCTATTACTTGAAGGACTATGCAATATTAAAAAATGCAAACTGTGATCTCAAATACAGAAAATGTGGAGGATAGAGTAGAAGTTCTGCAGACAATTAAGCATTTTTAGACATATATAAATACTTTATTCCTAAATATTATTGATTACCTTCATATTTGAGGAAAAAAGAGGAATAGTTCATTATAACAACTTGATTTTAGCTTAGAAAGTAAAAATATGCTATTAAATTGTGTACAGAAATAATTATGATACTAGATTCAACTCCAGACCACTGAAATAAAATATGTATCATAATAAAAATGATCCACATGATATTTTTCCCAGTTGTGGTGGTTTAGATAATTGTATCCTAAAGGCTCATGTGTTAAATGCTTGGGCCCCAGCTCAACATTATTGGGAGGTATTAGGGCCTGTAGGAAGTGGGACCAGGGATGAGGTTTCAGGTCATTGCTGGTGTGCTGGCAAAGGGAACTATGAGGCCCAAGTCTCTTCCTCCCTCTTGTATGCTTTCTGAATATAAGGTGCTCAACAGGGTTTTGATCTGTCCTGTGAACCTGCCATGTGTTGCCTTGTAACAAGCCCAGAGGAAACAACCAGTGGACTGCAACTCCCAAAATTGTGTGAGGTAAAATGAACCATTGCTCTTTATAGGAAGATTGTTTCAGTTACTTTCCATAGTGATAGAAAGGTGACTAATGTACCAGTGCATACAAGTTATTCCTATACTATCGTATATTCAATGTGCATTAACTTTATGCTTGAAAAGCAATGTATATGCCTTAATTTAAAATATTTTCTGACTAAAAAATGGTAACAATTATGCATGATTTCTACAAGTCTTAATCTTTCCCTAATGAAGAGTTTTACCCTGATGCTAATGGCTACTGACTGATCAGAGTGATGACTTTTCAAGGTTGGAGTGACTGTTTTCATAAAGTGGGAGGAAAATATATGTGACATTATATCATGTGTAATATGCATATTATGTATACATGTATGTATGTATATATAGTATATGTATGTGTATGTATGCATGTATATATAGTATATGTATATGTATATGTATATATAGTTCCTTTCATGAAAGATTCTTTGTAGAATATGATATTGTTTGATAGCATTTTTGGGGGGAATGGTACAGGGGATTGAACTCAGAGGCACTCAACTGCTAAGGCACATCCCCAGCAGATTTTGTATTTTATTTAGAGACAGGATCTCACTAAGTTGCTTAGTGCTTCACCATTGCTGAGGCTGGCTTTGAATTTACAATTCTCCTGCCTCAGCCTCCTGAGCTGCTGAGGTTACAAGCGTGTTCCACCATGCCTGGCCTATTTGATAGCATTTTAACAAAAGTAAACCTTCTTTTTAAAATGGAGTCAATCCTTTCAAAATCTACCTCTTCTTTATCAATAAATTTATTCTAAATACTTTGCTGTCATTTCAACAATGTTCACATTTCTTCAATAGGAGTACATTCCATCTGCAGAAAGCATTAACTTTTCTTAATCATAATTCATAACCTATTATCTATTAGTTTTGTCATGAGGTGGAAACATTGTGGTGATATTATTCAGAATCTACTTAAATTCTTTTTTCATTTGTTCTTTTTAGATACATTTGACCGTAGAGTGTATTTTGACATATTTTTATAAACATGGAGTAGATCTTATACTAATTAGGATCCCAGATATTGATTGTAAATGAAACGGAAATTCATTGTGGTTTATTCATTCATGTACATAAGAAAGTTATGTCAGATTCATTTCACTGCATTCCTATTCCTATTCTGCCTCCCTTCCCTTCATTCTCTTTCGTCTAATCCACCAAACTTTATTCTTCCCCTTCCTCCCTCCTTCTAGCATGTTATCATCCACATATCACAGAGAACATCCAACCTGGTATTTGGGGGATTGGACTATTTCACTTAGCATGATAGTCTCCAGGTCCATCCATTTATCAAAAAAAAGTCATAAAAATCATAGCTTTTTATGAATGAGTAGTACTCCATTGTGTTTATATACCACATTTTCCTTATCCATTCATCTGTTGAAAGGCACCTGAATTATTTCCATAGCTTAGCTATTCTGAATTGAGCTGCTATAAACATTGATGTAACTACATCATTTCAATATGTTGATTTTAACTCCTTTGGATATATACCAAAGAGTGGTATAACCAGGCTAAATGCTGATTCTATGCCCAGTTTTATGAGGAATCTCCATATTGCTTTCCCTAGTGGTTGCACCAATTTGCAGTCCCACCTGTAATGTATGAATGTGCCATTTTCCAAAAATCCTCACCAACATTTATTGTTGCTTCTATTCTTCATTTTTGCATTCTGGCTACAATGAGATGGAAGGTTTAGTTTGCATCTAATTGCTAGAGATGTTGAACATTTTCTCATATATTTGAACAATCATATTTCTTCTTCTGTGAAGTGCTGGTCCAGTTCCTTTGCCTATTTATTGATTTGGTTATTTATGTGTTTTTGGTTTTGTTTTTTGGTGATAAGTTTTTTGGGGTCTCTCTATATGTACTGGAGACTAATGCTTTATCTAGGTGCAGGTGGCAAAGATTTTCTCCCATGCTTAGGATCTCTGTTCATGCTCTTCATTGTTTTCTTTGCTGTGAAGAAGAGTTTTAGTTTGATATGATTCCATTCATTAATTCTTGATTTCACTTCTTGTGCTTTAGGAGTCTTGTATGAGGAATTTGTTTCCTAAGTCAAAATGATGGAATGTTGTGCTTACTTTTTTTTCTACTAGGTGCAGAGTTTCTGTTCTAATGCCTAGGTTTTTGATCCATCTTGAGTTGAATTTTGTGCTAGAGTCATAGGGATGCAACTTAATTCTACTACACATGGATTTCCAGTTTTCTCAGCACCATTTGTTGCAAAGGCTATCTTTTGTCCAATGTATATGTATGGAGTCTTTGTCTAGTAAGAGATAACTGTATTTATGTCAGTTTTTCTGTATGTATTCTATTCTGTTCCATTGATCTTCATGACTCTTTTGGTGCCAATTCAATCTTGTTTGTGCTATAAATATTGATGTCACTGAAAGTTGTAGATAGTACTTTAAAATACAAGTCTGTTTCTTCTAAATTAAAAAATATTTAGTATATCAGCTTTCATCAGCACTTGCTATTTCACCTTATACTTTCATATTATGAAGATGGTTTCATTCCTTAAACCAAATTGCTCTGTAGTTTAATTTAGGATCTGGTATTGTGATGCCTCCTGCTTCACTTTTCTTGCTAAGCTATTCTATTTTTTTGCTTTAGCTATTTGGGTCTCTTGCTTTTCCAAATGAATGTCATGACTGCTTTCTCTATTCCTATGAAGAATGGAAATGTAATAGGAATTGCATTAAATCTGTGTCATGTTTTGGTAGTATGGTCATCTTGGCAATATTAATTCTTCCTATCCAAGAATATGGGAGATCTTTCCATCTTCGAAGGCCTTCTTCAATTTCTTTCTTTAGTATTCTGTAGCTTTCTCTTTCTATTTCCATATATTCCATATGGAATTATTTTAGTGGATCACTTAAAGTGACCCAAGAAAGAAAGAATAAATTTGCTCCAAATTCTTGTTAATGATGATATTTTGATGTATTTAGTCATGAGTGCTCTTAATGAAATGCTCTGGAAAGGTGAATCCTTTCCAGAATGTTTTTAACTTATTTTACCTAGATCCAGAAAAATTACTACTGATGGCAACTAGATGCTTATTAAATGTATTTCTTAATAAGAGTGCTTGCAAGTAAAAATACTTCTTGAATCATGGACTGTAGAACAAAAATTTTGGGGGGATGTGCTGGCATCAAAACAGTGTTACTGTCACTGTATATCTTCATCAGAGCTCCTGGGTAACCAGCTTCCTTGTCAATAAATAGTAGTATTGTGAAATAATTTTTATCTGAGCAGATCTCAAAGAGGGGCTTAAAATATTTACCAAACCATGTTGTAAACAAATGTGCTGTCACACTGTCTTTATTCTTCCATTTATAAAGCATATGCAGAGAAGAATTAGTATAATTCTTATGGGTGCTAGCATTTTCAGGAAGCTAAATAAGCATTGGCTTCAACTTAAAGCCTCTAATTATATTATTCCCTAACAAAGGTGTTATGGTATCCTTTGGAGCTTTGTAATCATTATGTTATGATCAGAATTTAATTTATCTTTTCACTTTATCTCATGTGTTGAAGGTCTTCGGGGAACCAATGTTCAGAGATGGGGCCTTTAAGATTTGATTGGATCATGAGAGCTCTATCATGTGTATGACTTGATCCATCTATGGATTCATAGCTTGATGGACTATTGGAAAACAGTGAAAACTTTAGGACTTGAGTCCTCTTTGGAGAATTAAATAGGAGGATATACCCTTGTATTTTGTCCCCAGTATGTGTGTGTGTGTGTCTCTCTCTCTCCTTTCTTTTCTGCTCCACCGTCGGGATAACATCACCAGCTTGTTCTTCCATGTGCTCTCTGCCATGATGTTCTGGTTTGACTGTAACCTGAGAAATTATGAGCCAAGATAAACCTTTCCTCTTGTAAGTTGATTTTCTCAGGTAATTCTAACATCAATGAAAAACTGCCTTACACACCAGACATTCACTGCTCTTCTATAACAATGAAAGTTCCAGATAGTATTGTTAAATACAAGTCTCTTTCATCCACATTAAAAAAAATCAGTTTATCTGCTTTCATCAGTTACCTTAGCTGGAAAACATGCTCCAACCTGTACATCAGCAGTTGCTATTTCACTTACACTTTCATATTATGGAGATGGCTTCATTCCTTAAACCAAATAAACTGACTTTTTATCATTTTATTCTGTAGTTTCTCTACCTCACTTGGCCTGCGTAGAATTTCATGGATTTAGAGTCTTGCTCCAGATTAGACTCTGGTGTGCAGTAATGTTATGGTTGGTTTGATCATCTATCCCAGAGTAAATTTTTTCCCTGTTAACAATAAGTCTGTTCTACTTCGCTTCGCTGTCATTCATGTGTTCACTGGGGTAGTACTTTTAATTTCCTTCAGTAATTTTTCCTGTCTACTTACAACTTGGGTAACTGATTCAAGAGACCTGGCTTATTGCAGCGGGTTGTCTTTAGACATGTCTTCTTCAATTAGCCTAATACTTAAATTTGAAAGCCTAATACTTTTAAATTAAAAAGGAGAGGTGTGTGACTCATCCTTTTACTTGAAAACTTGGAAATGATTATAAAGTTATTAATTAGACCAATTTGAACGTTGTGTTGTCTCAGTAACTAGGGAGGACCAAGGGGAAATATATAGAGAGTAAAAGGCTGGTCAGTGGTATAGCCAGACCACACATAATATTTCTTAAGCTTGACATATTATATGGTCATGGTTTGTGGCATCCCACTACATTTGCTAAAGAAAAATTAAACATCACTAATAACTCATAGCAAATATAAGAATAATAATACATAAGTCTGAAATACTATGAGATATTGTAACCACAATATAACAAGAGACTCTGACTGAGAATTTGCTGTTGGAAAAATGCCTCCAATTGACTTTAATGCAAGGCTTCCACGTGCCTTAAATTCATAAAAACGCAATGTCTGTGAAGCACAATGAAGTGCAATAAAATGAGGTATGCCTGTGGTCAAGCGCTCTTCCCCAATTTCCAAATTCACCTATGAATTTTGATGTCCTAAGTAAAATGTGGTTTTAACAATTATTTGCCATGTGATATTTAGGAAGTTATTGACTCCCACATATCTTAAGATCAGCATGTGTGAGTAGATAAAATAATATTCTAGATAAGAATGGGATTTTGAGAATTCAAATGATGCACAGATAACTGGTTAAACAATATTTTTGCATGAGGATGTTTCTCAAATAGATTACCATTTGCATTGGCAGGCTAAGTACAGCATATCACCCTCACCCATGTGAGAGAATGCCAGGTGGGCATTCTCTAGTCCACTGGGTTATCAAATGATTCTTTTTATATTGGTGATTAAACCCAGGGTCCTGTGCATTCTCAGTAAGCGGTCTAACACTGAGCTAAACCCCCAACCCTTGATTGCATAGAACACAATGTCCCTTCTTGAGCAGGAACATCCATCTTCTCCTGCCCTTAGACATTGGTGCTCCTGGTTCTCAAGTCTTAAAATCTGGACAAGGAGTTTTATTATTGGCACTTCTGTTTTCAGTGCTTTGGGTTTGGACTGAAACTACACCATCTGCTTTCCTGGTTGCGTAGCTTTCAAGGGCAAATTGTAGGATTTAGCCTTCATAATTGCATAAGCCAATCCATCACAGTACATCTCTTTCTATCTCTCTGCCCCAAAAACTTCTATCTCGTCTCATCTTATCTATCTGTCTGTCTGTCTCTCTGTCCATCCCTCCATTCATACATACATACATACATACATACATCTATTCATCCATATCCTATCGATCCTTCTTAGCTAGAAGACCCCGATTAATATTCCCTATAGAATTATTATATGAATCATAATACTTAATTCATATCATACTTGAAATATCTTTTGGTAGGTAAAGTACAGCATGTTGTTGCTTAACTTTATTCTCCTTGTTTCTGCTGTTATTGCAAAATTGCAATTGTAATTTCAAAATTACAGCTCTACACATTCCAACAACTTTTAGGACAGACTTTGCCATCTCGTAGAAGATAACCTATTAATCATTGGAATAGCCTCCATTGTAAGAATATCTTTGCATACTTGAACTTTTAGGTCATACTAGAAAGTTGATGCAAATAATATGATTAATGAAGAATGCATTTTTCTTTTTTTTGTCTGGAGCACTGGTTCATAATAACTTGTTCTCTAAAAGGACTGGAGACTGAGTAGTTAAGGGAACTTAACTTACCTTAACAGGCACTCCATTTCTTTATGGAATGGTCCCCAATAAATATCCTAAACATCAACACTCAGGAAATTTTCCTTGGTTGGTAGCAGTTTATCTTATCACAGTCTGATTTTAGGAGAATTTAGAATTGTCAATGTGACTCCATTAGAAAGAACAACTAAAATATTTTGCCTTATTTTTCTAGGATTTTTGTTTTTAAAATCTGTACTCCTTCAATTGTAATAAACTGTAAACATAATTAAAATGGACCTCATAAGTTCTGTCAAACTTGACAGTGGCTTTGGGGACTCAAATACAGATCCCCAAATCAATTCCTTTGGATAACTGCAAGTTATACAAGTACATGTCATTCGGTAGTAATGGTACCTACCTCTGGCTACAGGTCTGCATAAATTGCAAGATGGCCCACAAGGTTGTTTTTTGATGAAAAGAAGAATGAAAGCATTTGAAGTGTTCAGATTTGCACCACCTGAATTACAAATTATAGATACAATCTCCAGATACCTGGGCACACTGATCCCTGTCCTTTGTGATGCAATGGCTGTTGGTTATTCTTTCTTTATTTGAATTAAATTTTATATAAGTGTTATTTTGTTATTGTTGTTTTCTTTGACAAATAATGTTATTCAAAATAGTTCAAGTTGTGTTTTATAGAAGGTGATAGCATTATCTTAGATTCTTAGGGATGGAAGCTTGACATTAATGTGACAATGAAAAAATGAAGACATAAAGTAAAATATTTACTTAATGGAAAGAATATTGGCAGCATTGGTAATTGATTTGATTTGATTAGAGAGGTCAGAAGAGAAATCCAGGTAATTTTTCATGATCATTTCTTCATGCACATTTATGCAGATATGTATCCTCTACTGAGCTAAATGATATACAAAGAGAAATTTTCATAGGACGTGTGAAGTGGATAATAGGATTTTCTCATTTTCAATTCTACTTATCTCTTTTTTCTTTAGATGGAAAACAATGATGTACTGGAACATTTTATTAGCCACAAATTCTGTTTGGTTTTTCCTATGTACATTCACCATTCAATAATTCAAAAATGTAGGGCTTAGCTCCTACAATTATTGCTGCTGAGAATAAGTGTTTGGATTGGAAATGTGGAACATATTTTGGTTCTCATATCACATCGTATGTATCATGGCCCTAAAAATATTGGAAAGATATTGATAGAAAACATAAAGCCAAATGAAATACTGATATCAAGAAGTTAAATGAAGCTAGTGATAGGGTAGCCTAGTAGAAATTATATGTATTTCATGATTATTATACACTAATCAGCAATATGAAGTATTATTTATTGTTACCTATAGAAACAGAAACTGTGATACAGAAAAATATTTTGAAAAAATAATTATTCAAATAATGCTTTAACAGTATATTGAAAGAAAATAAACTATGTAATTATATTTCCAATTAAGTGCTTTTATTACACAGTTTTATTGAGATATAATCTAATTAACACAAAATTTGCCAATTTAAAATACACAATCCAATGATTTTTAGTATGTTTAAAAAGGTGTGGCGCCATCACTACGAGTAGTTAGGACAGTCCCATTACGGTAAAGTTTCTATGTACGCCTTGGGAGTCATTTCCATTTCCTTCCAGGCCACACAGTCTTAGGCAACCATTAATCCTCCACTGTTATGTGCTATATATACTTTCCAATTGTGAACATTTAATATAAATAGTTACACAGTAAGTCTTCTATGCTGTCTTTTTCACTTAGCTCTAAGTCTGTAAGTTTACGTTGTAAGAATATGTGACCTCTTACTGTTGACCAATATTCCAGTTTGTGAATGTGAGATAATTTTATTCACTCAACAGATCAATGGATGTTCATACTTTTTCCATTTCCAGGTTATTATCAATAATGCTCCTATTGCCATTTATATATACAATTGTACATGGACATAAGTGTTATGGCTTTGATAGGAGGTGTCTTTCAAAAGCTCACATGTGAGACAAAGCAACAATGTTTAGTGGTGCCAGGTGTGGTGATGCATGCATCTAGTCCCCATCAACTCTGGAGGCTGAGGCAGGAGGATCATGAGTTCAAAGCCAGTCTCAGTGACTTAACAAGAACATAAGCAACTTAGTGCAACCCTGTCTCAAAATTAAAAAAAAAACAATAGAAATGTGGATTAGGGTTCAAAGATGACATGATTAGATTATGAGAGCTAAACCATACAAGTGGATTAATTCACTGGTAGATTAACTGAGTGATAACTACGCAAGTAATATGTGGCTGAAGGAAGCAGGTAACTAGGGGTGTGTGTTTGGGGTTTATATTTTGTCCCTCATTCCTGGTTGTCCTGTCCTGAGCTGCTTCCCTATGCCATGTTCTCCCACCACGAAATATTGCCTCATCTCAGACCCAGAGCTATGGAATGAGCTGATTGTAGACTGAACCACTGAAATCATGAGTCAAAATGTATATTACTTCCTTTAGATTGTTCCTGTTGGGGTTTTTGGTCACAGCCACACAAAGGCTAACTAAAACAGTAAGTTTTCATTTCTATTGAGACACTCCTGGGAGTACAATTTCTGGGATATGTGGAAAAATACTAATTTTAACCTTCTGAGAATCTGGTATGTTCAAAATAAATATGTTCAAAAAAATCAAGGTATGTTCAAAATAAACCTTGCCATTTGACATTTTTATGAGTAATGTACCAGGCTTACACTTACTCCACATCAAAATCCACACTTCTTACTACACATTTCATTTTTTCTATTTTACTCATTCTTCCACATGTCTGATGGTATCTCTGTGGTTCTGATTTGCATTTTTCTACCATTTAAGGTTTTTGAGAGTCTTTTTCAGGTACTTATTGCTAATTTCTACAGATATGTGCATAATAAATAGCTATTCAAATCTTTTACCCATTTTAAAGTTAGATTATTAAACTTTATATATATTTATTATTGAATTTAAGAGGAATTTATATATTCTAAAATTTACTTCTCAAATATATTACTTGCAAATGTTTTTGGTCACATTTGAGTTTCCCTTTCATTTTGTTGATACTATGTTCTGAATAACAAGGTTTTTTTAAAAATTATTTTGATAAAATGACATTAATGTATTGTTTCTTTGGTCACTTTGTAATTTTGATTTAAATATAAGATGTACTTTTTTTACTTAAATTCTATTTTAAATTATGCAAGCACAAATGATTTTTATATAAGAATACACCTTATACTTTATATAAGAATACACAAATGATTTTATATGAAAGGATACTTCTTTCAATTTTCATATAGTAAGTATTTCTAATTTTTCACTTTTAATGTATTTCTTTCTTTACTGGTGAAGTAGGTTTCTTTTAGGTAACTTTATCATTGGATTTCGATTACCCGTTTTGGGCTCTATGTCTTTTGTTTGGGGAATTTAATCTATTTACATTCAAGAATATTATTGATGAGTAAAAAATTGTTCCTACCATTTTCTTAATTGTTTTGGATTATATTTTGTATGGTCTTTTTCCTTTCCATTTCTTCCTTGATTTCTTTGGTTTGGAGGTTTTGGAGGGTGATAGGTTTGATCACTTTTTTTTTTTTTCATTTGGGTATCTGTTTTATGAGTGGGGTTTAGTCTTTTGCCTGTTTTCATGGTGCTAATTATTGCACTTTTACTTACAGATGTAAGACTTCATTCATCATTTCTTGTAGAGCTTATTTAGTGATGATAAGTTTCTTCTGTGTGTCATTGTCTAGAAAAGTTTTTAATACTTTGTGAACAAAGGACATGTTTTCAGATATAATACTCTAGGTAGGCAAGGTGTTTCCCCTTGCATTGTTTATGTTTTTCTTTTCTCATCTCACTTCCCACTGTCCTACAAGATTTCTGCTGATAAATAAGCTTTTAATCTTATGAGGATGCCCTAAATGTGGCATGAATGTTTTCTCCTTGTTTTTAGGATTCTTCTGACAGTTTGCCTGTAATATGACTGGCCTAGGATCTTATTTGATCAACTCTATTTGGGATTCTTTTAGCCCCCTGGCTGTAGATGCTGATTTTCTTCTCAGGTTTTGAGAAAATTTCAGGGATTATTTTATTGAATATATTTTCTACAAAATGTTTTGCTTCTCTTCCTGTTATAGTTTGGATATGGAACGCCCCCAAGGCTCTCATGTTGAAGATTTCATATCCAGGACATAATTATTCAGAGAGAGAACTTTTAGGATATGATTGGGTCATGAGGGTTCTAATCTCTTCAATGGATTAGTCCATTGAGAGTTCATAATTGAATGGACTATTTGGAGCTGATGGAAATTGTAGTACTTGCAGCCTAGTTGGAGAAACTGGGCACTGTGGTTGTGCCTTGGAAGAATATATCTTAGCTGGGGTTCCACCAATATTCTCTCTGTTTTCTGGCCACCACTATGTGAGGACTTTTGCTCTACTATGTGTTCCTCCCACAATGTTCTGACTCATCACAGTGCTAAAAGCACTGGGAGCAACCGACCTTACACTGAAAATTCTAAAGTCATGAATCAAAATAAGCTTTTCCTCTTTTAAATTCATTAAAAAGCTGATTAACACACTGGAATATCTTTAAAAAAATAGTTGTTCACTAAACAATATGTCCTAAGTCTTATAGACTTAATTAATTCTCATTTATTTATTTATTTATATGTATTTTTGGTCTGACTATGTTATTTCAAAAGATGTTTCTTCAAGTTCAGAAATTCTTTCCTCTTGGTCTTGTCTGTTACTAAAGTTCCCAGTTGTATTTTGCTAATTGATTGAGTTCTTTAGTCCTAATATTTCTATTTCTAGTAGTACATCTAGTAGTATTTCTACATCTAGTAGTAGAGAGTTCCAGCAAAAGCAGTGGTAATACTGGGACTGTGGATAACAGTGTTTTTGTTCTCAGGCCCTGCTTGTAGGTAAATGCTTCTGGTGTTGGCAGTCTCTGGTGGCTGCAGGGGCAGTGATGGGACACAGATTGTGACAATATATCCTAGTCTTTGATGAGGCTATCTCTACTGGAAGCAGGTCCCAGTAGGTGTACATCCTCAGGTCCGATGGCTTCTGCATATAGCAGAGACAGAGGCTGTACCCAACGGCATGGATTACATGCAAGACACTGCATGGACTTGGGTGCTGGGGTCAAAATTGCACATCTGGTTCTGCCCGGGGTTCATAAGTTTGCACTGTTTTGTTTTAGTGTGGTGGATTGTTTTTTCCCCTCCTCCAGTGATGATGCTGTGTAGTGGTTTCTGTGACCAGGGTAGTAGGTACTCTCATAGTGACTGTTTCCAAGATGGTGCTGTGTTGCAACAGCCTACATTGTGTTGACCTTGCAGCTCTCCAGGAGCTAGAGTCTGCAGTGGCAATGAGGTTTACTGAGACTCTCCTGTTCAGCTTTATGCCTGTGATGGAGCATCTCCACAACTGGGGAGGCAGGGTTGCAGTTGCCAGTGCAATTTTTCTCTTTCTCTCTGCTGTTATTATGAGTCTCCATGTCTTTTAAGATTCCTCTTGCTGTTTTGCTGAGTCTCACTGCTGTCTCTCAGTCACTCATCTCAAGATGCGTTATTAATTTTTAGTTGTAATTTTCTTTATTAAGGAGGCAAGCATTGGACATCTATATCTGGTCATCTTGGAGTTTCTTCCTTAAGAAATGCAAATTTTCCCACAGAATGTTTTCACATCCACTTTACGTTTTTTTCTGATGTCCCAATAGTATAAACCTTTGAAACACTCATTCTTTCCCTCATTATGTTGCTGAATAACAATTAGTTCCACAGAACTGTCTTTTTATTAATATATGTAGAGTTTTTTCTAAAATATGTTATTGGATTTGGACATTCTTTACCCTCCAACTTTTGAAGATGGGACCTTTATTCAGACTCATTATTTGTTCAGCTGTTCCTCTTGGAGCACCAAATTGACAATGGTCTCCTGCCGAGAACATTTTCAGCCTCAGGGTTGAAGTTAAAATTCTTCACAGTACATGTGAAAGTTTATGAGCCATTATAGTTTTAAATAGTCTTTTGTATTCCATTATTAAATTGGTCATTCTGATATATAGTAAGAAATTTGTAATAAACTAGTGTAACATCTAATCTAATGAATTATTTTTAAATGATAGCCTTCTTTTTGTATTTTCTGTGATTATTCTATTGATCTACTTTGTACACACATGAACATGTGCACACACACACACACACACACACCCACACACACACAATTTTTATTCTATGACTGTTAACTAGGGCCCATAGTAAAGAGAATTAGGTTTCTGCCTCCACAAAAAGATATCTGACAAAGGAGATAGGATATAAAGGTAGTTTATTTTTACTCCCTCTCCTAGGAAAAATGCATGTCATTTTTCAACACAGAATGGTAATGATGTTCTAGGTTAAAGGGTACTACTTATGTGTTTTCTATTTAGCAGAATGTATAAAATAGATTCATTATGTCAATAGCTGCCCATAGAACATCAGGGATGTATTGATTTCACCATTAAGGAGATCACAGCTGCAAATGGAATCTTAACTTCATTAAGCTGAAGCAAGCACATTACCATTACCTCAGACCCATCTGTCTCTTTTCCACAGGGTGATCAAGAATGTCAAATAAAATGTAATAGAAATTGCTTTTAGTACAGTATAAGAACAAAGGTTTGGGAATCAAAGTGCCCATGGACTCATTTAGTTTTCTAGAACTAGTTGTGAAACTTAGGTATCTTATTGAATGTTTCTTGGTTCCAGTTTTTTCTTCTATAAAATAAAAATTGTAATTGTTCCTGCTTCCTAGCAATGTGATTGGATATAACAAGACAGTAAATGTAATATCATGTGACTCATGGTTATTATTCTTATTATTATTCACAAAGGGTGATTTTAAGAATTTTGGAACTGGATGTAGTTGTGCACACCTGTAATCCCAGAGATTCAGGTGGTTGAGGCATGAGAATTTTAAGTTTGAGGCCAGCCTTGACAACCTAATGAGATCCTTTGTCAAAATAGAAAAATTAAACTAACTGGAGCTTTAGCTCAGTAGTAGCCCCCTCCTATGTTCAATCATCAGTAACATTAAAAAAAAGAAAAAGAAAAGAAAAAAGAATTGAATTGGACATACTAAAGAGGAGAATGTTAGACTAGATATTTAGACTATCTTTAATAGTAAAACATCAAATTTTCCATAATGCACACAAATCATAGAGAGGATACAGATGTAGACATTTTTATGAGAGAAGAGTTCTGTGAAAATTATGGTATTAGAATTCTATAGCAATGCATACAAATAAAATACCACAATAAAACTCAGCAAAGAAGAAAATTAATTTATGGCAGACTTCAGTTAATGTTTACTTTGATAAGTTTTTAGTAAAATTTTCTTAATCAACAGACACACATGGGATGGATTTACTTGAAATGTGAATTAATTTTTTGATAGGGCACAGCTCAGTAATTTCATATTATTTAAAGGAATCTATAACAAAAAAAGACTAGATGAGTATTTCAGAGAAACCATTATTATTATTCAAAACATAAAGGAAATAGAAAAGGAAGGAAGAAAGGATGTGGATCTATCAACCAGTGCACACAGAAGGAAATACACACCCAGTATAAAGCAAAGGCATTATTATCAGATACTATGTGGGTCTATTTGAAAGAAAAGAGATGAAAGAAAGAACAAAGTATGAAAGACTTAGCAATATACCATAAATACACAAAATGAAGCAGAAAAGAATGTTTATGCTGCCATTGAATTGAAATGAATTACTCAACAGTGAGAGAATAAAACTTCTAAATTTCAGAGGACGAATATTCTCCTGAAACCAGATGTTTGTACCAGCACTAGAATGAAAGGTAAGCTCTGAAGTGGTATGTGGCCATCTATACCTGAATATCTTCACAGGGTATTTCCAAAGGTTAGATAAGTATAAAAATATTGTAACAACTTCTTTTAAGGAAAACATTTATTTCCTCATGTCTTTCTTTGATCTCATAAGACAGCAGAAAAGATGTTTGAAGAAAGAAAAGAATAAAGAGGAGGAGAAAATCTCTTATAATATTAATGCACATAAAATAAAAAGTTAGGGGTATAATTATGGGCAATGAATGATATAAAGACAGATGAAATTTGGAATACAGCCTTCACAAGGTCTCAGAAGATTCTAGTAACCCCATGACTGTCAAACCTGTCATGGAATCTTGCCTATGTAAAAAAAGAAAAAAAAATCACTTTGCTTTTTTGTCCTGTTATAAAAGCATGTCTGTGTAATAATTACCTTTGGATGTAAAGAGATATTTACTTAGTTGTATTATGTCATAAAAGTAAAAACTAGCCGCCTGTAATCCCAGCACTTGGGAGGCTGAGGCAGGAGGATCACCAGTTCAAAGCCAGCCTCAGCAACTTAGCGAGGCCCTAAGCAACTCAGTGAGACTCTGTCTCTAAATAAAATACAAAATAGGGCTGGGGATGTGGCTCAGTGGCCTAGTGCCCCTGGGTTCAATCCCCAGTACCAAAAAACAAAGAAAAAAGTAAAAACTATCAGGTCACACTAGTGGACTTGAAGAAAACAATAGAGACTGGGAATTCAAGCTGAATGATTTGAAATTCTTCTCAGTTTCTCACTAAAATATGTAAAAATATGACTTCAATTTCCAGATTAAAAAAAATGAACATTTTGGAAATGTAGTGGGTTTATAAATGCATTGCTAGTTTTCCTTACAGGACACTTGCTGTGCACAATGGAGGCTGTAGGTACCATGATATAAACTTTTAAATATGATATAAGTCATGTGAACATGACTGTGTCTTAAAGTTAATAGCACATAAAGTTGTAGTGGAAGAAGTCTGCATCAAATGTGTGGTGGCCCCCAAGAAATTCACCAGATTTGAGCAATCCATGAACAAATCTCAAAATCTTCCCAGTACAGAACTAAACTCCCTGTTGTCTGTCTTGTGTGCAGAGATCCAGCTCTACCACATGATGATCAGAAGCCTGGAGAAGTGTTGCAGAGTGAACAATACAAAGAAAGCTTTTCCAGAACCTGGCTTCTTTTTCCTTTTTAACAAAGGAAGAGAGTAAACATAATTTTGGAGCATGTTATCCAGATCTTCTATGGAACTTTTACACAAAAGTCTCAGAAAACCAGTATCCAATGAGGTAGAAAGGTCTGCATGACAATTGAGAGAAACAGAAATGTAATATCAGACTCACAGAAAATAATTCTAATTTATTTTTTTAAAAAAGAACATATTGACAGTTTTAACAAAGAATTCCAATCTATTAGAAAGACTCATATTGATACTGGTCCATAGGAAATTAGAAACAGGTCCTTGTTCCCCAGTGTTGGAGATTAAACACCAGAGAAACACCCAGGCAAGGGTAGAGAGCAAATTTTATTTAAGAAGTGATAGAGATGTATTGCACACGGGCTGCAACACTTATTGATGAGGCAGGCCTTATGTGTTGTGCCCAAGGGGAATGCTAAAACTGGCAAATGATGGGAAGGACTCAGAGTCCACACTGAGGTCCAAGGAGAAGAGCTTTATTTGGGAGAGATGGAGCACTTGTCACTTAGGAAGCTGCTTCTGTCTTTATTGCATATGACACTGTCTTTTATATGCTTGCAGTTAAGCTAGCCATACATCTCAAAGGTCAAGCCTTGCATAAGCAGTTACTGGTCTACTTGGCAGATTATCGGTTGGTAACAGAAAGTAAAAAACAACCTAGTAAATATAGAAGGTGACAGTTCCATAGACCTCTTACAGACCACAGAGGAACATCCTGTTCACAGAACACAGGAAAGGAGGATGGGGCCCCAGTCCCCAAGTGGCCTGAAAGGTGAGTCTGTCTCCCGACAGAATGCCACATCGGCCTCCTTCCAGGAGAAGAGGCCCACATTGACAGACTTCTCCAACGTGAAGGTGGCCTCAGAGCCAAAAAAATCCATGGGAAGGGGCGGGACTTGCTTTTTAACAGAAAACAGAATCCTTCTGTTTAATCATTGTCTTCTCTTTCTTCCCCATGTACAAGCTGAGAGCAGGGACACAGGTTCGTTGTTAGCCCAGGAGCACAATGTGAGGGTTAGCAACCCAATGTTCTTTCTTTGACAACCAGTCATCCTGTCGTCCTCTCTGGATTCCATCATTCATTACTTACACTGACTGCCCGACCTTCACCCCTGCCTCAGTTTGCTGATGAATGTGACATAGCCTACCCACTTAGGACAGGTAAGGCTGCAGGCGCATCACTTTTTTGGCAAAGAAAGCATGTGGGGGTCAGCAGAGGGTCAGCCCATTGTACAGAATTATTCTCTTAATCTCATGTTCCCACTATTCTCATCTGCCTGTCCCCTAACTATTATGACCATTCCGTAGCTGAACATAAACTATGTGGGGTTGTGTTTTATAGGATACTATACAAAAACTCAATGGCAGACTGATTGCTTATGTGTAAATTGAAGTAGAAGACAAAAAGGGAAAAACAAGATATTTGTAGGAAGAAGTCGATAGAACTAACATGTATAAATTGAGTCCTAAAAGATAAGGTCAAAGAAAATAGTGAACATAAAATTTGTTTGGTAAAATATTGATTCATATTAAGAAAGTATTTTCCCAAAGTGAGGAAGGGCATAAAAATCATATTCAGAAGTAATGAAATTAATGAAAATCACTATTTCATGAGGTGAAGTAGTAAGAGAAATAACTGATATTTCAGCAGATACTGTGGAAGCAAAGGAGCAAACTTGCAAAAGACAAAACAACCTAAAAGATATCTTATATATCTATAGCCTCAGAAAAATTTCCAGAATGAAAAATAAAAGAATTTTTGGATACCTAAAATCATCACCAGTTTTAAAAGAAGTACTAAAGGAATTTCTTCAGAATAAATTTAATTATTTGAGAGAGAAACATGGAAAACTCTGTTACTTTGATAGACTACAATTGTTGTAAAGTTCCTGAAAAAAAAAAAAACACACTGAACGAACGTATGAATATAAAGATGGAGATACTCGTTTTCAATTCCATTAAGTTCACTTTAAATTAGCAAAACATTTAGGTCTGAGATTACAGAATATGCTATGACATTTCCAAGTATGTTATGAATACTTTCTTGTCACAAGATGTCAGTCACATGCAATGATACATAGGTGGATGACAATACCAAATTAGCATGCTTACATGCATAACCACCAGCACATATACACAGGGCAGCAATGCACAATCTCACGACATGCTGCCAATAACTGTGTGCTTACTTCTGGAGTAAAATTTTTAAAAATATAAATCCAACATTATTTAAAATGTATTTTAACGTTTTATAGTGAACACGAGTGAATGTCATATTTTGTACTTTTTATAGTGATTAAAAGTGAATATGCCATATTTTAAATAAAATAAAGATTTAAGTGGTTAGACAACACACTAAACTTATTAAGGCTTTAAAGTCTTTATGAGGAGATAAACACAGATATACAGAACATCATTTTAAAAACTCCTAAACTTCAAGGGAAATATTTCTAACTTTAAATATAAATGAGATAATTGTTATGTCTGCAGAAATCATGAGTTCCTATCCAAAATGAAAATGATAGCATTTAATATACTTCATGTTAGTAAAGTTTACTTCATGGTAATCATATAAATACTGGATATGAATTTATATTCTGACCCAGATTACAAGCTGACTATGCTTATATGTGGGGAAAGGGGAACTAGACTTGAGTGAAGTGGAAATTGAGATTAAATTCTTCTCAGTAGATAATGCCTCAAACAAGAAATACAGATATATAAATATAAATAACATTTAATAAAATGAAGGAATTTGCCAACATATTAACTTATTTCTGTGAAGTTAAAGTGCATCATAAAAGCAGTAAATATTTTAATATATGTATTTATCATTGACAATGTTAGTAAAATAATTTTAAATGATAAAAAAATGAAGAAGTAGAGAAACTAATGTTTCTTTGAAAGAATATTCTTTGAAAGATTCAGGCACAGAGAAAGGTTAAGTTATGTATAGATTGTAAGGTAAACTGAAAATACCAAAGGAAAACAACAATATAACAACTTTAGTATAGATCCTCACACTGATATATTAACATTGACCCTGTCTCAAAATAAAAAATAAAAATGACAGATCATCCCTGGGTTCAAGTTCATATACTACAAATTAAGAAACAGTACTCTTAGGAAATTCCTAGAATTAAGTATTGGCTTATTTTGAAATTTTTAAAATGACACATTATGCCACTAATCATTACTGTTATTGTAGATTAAGGTTTTAGATTTTTAAAAAAATCATTTTTTTCAGATTCCCTCTAACGTTAGGAGCTCAGCGCTGTATCTTGGTCCTGCTATCTTCCAAAGCTTGCTGTTTCACATTCTGTTGATCTCAGAGTTTATCACATCTTTGACCCCACATCTTTCCACTGGACTACACTTTCTTTTGTATGATATTTTTGCTCACCACATGTATTATTTTGCTAGCGCTGCTGTAACTTTCACACAGCATTGGAGGCTAGAGGTGATCAAGGTATCACCATAGTGAATTCTGATGCTGCTCTTCCTGAGGTTCTCCTAGTATTTTCAGGTGGTCTGTCCTCTGCATCTGTGTGTGCCTACATTTCCTCACCTCATAAGGATACCAGTAATGGTGGAATTAGGCTCACCTAATGGCCTCATTTTAAATTGATTACCTCTTTGAAGACCCTATTTTCAAATAAAATCATCTTTTAAAATAATAGGGATTAGGGTTTCAACATACAAATTTTGTGGAACACATTTCACCCCATAACACCATTTTTGGTGTTGGGCTGTTTCTTTTAAAATTACTGTTGCAATTACTTGCTCAGTTACTCTGGTTACATCAGTGTCTTCTAATTGGAAGAAATCCTCATCCCACGACTCCACAATTCTGCTTTTTTTTTTCTTTTCCATTATTTATTACATTTATCCCAGAGTTTTCAAGATAATTGGAATTCTTCTGAGTTGGAGTCAAAATAAACATAATTTTCCCATGTTGCCATACCTGATATATCAGAGCTGGAAGAGACATTAGATGTTTTCTAGTTCATTTTTTCAAGTTATAATTGTAGCTTCTCTGGTTAAATTGCATTTTTAATCAAAAGCAAACTTGGTTTATTATAGGTATAGACAGGGAACATTTATTTAGGGTTATGAACATGAAAAATAGAATATGATGTATGGTGGATTTCACACTGGGAAGTTTGCTGAGAGAAATCATGACAGTCCATCATGGATGTCAGAAAGGCATTCATTGCTTTCATGATTTTACTGTGGCCAATGAAGAGTGCTCCACTGTAGGAATACCTAAGGCAATGTGGTTTGCATCACAGGAAGAAGCATAATTATGGAACAGGCAGGCCTGCTCCTCTCAGAAGCATAGACAGATCTGTGCTGTGAATTATGCTCTTTGTGAACACCCAGAGCCTAGTACAAGGATATCAGGAAAGCTTGCTAACTGCTGATCGGTTACTGTATCCAGGGCCCAGCCAGGGCCCAGGAATCCAGGGCCCAGACCCTGGCACTTCCTCTTCCTTTATACGGTATGATCACGAGCCTAGCACGGGAGAATCAAAAGAGCTTAACAAATGGTGATTGGCTTCTGTATATTATATATACTTTGCAATTCTGTAATAAAATTTGAGTCTGTCTCCGAACTGGCTCCCGGCGTAAGACATCTGCACCACGCACCCACCCTCCTTGGTCCCGCAGGACGTTCCTGTTCCACTTTACAACACTCCACTTTATCTCTAATGTTCACAGGGATGGTGGCATAATTTTGGTACTTGAAATAAAAGATTTTCTGTGTTAATCCTAGTACCTGCACATGCATTGAAGACGAAGTTCTGTTTAGAAGATTCTGATATCCTATAGGGCTCCCACCAACTGTACAAACCTGCTCATACAGAGTAAGAGATAGTAAGCAAAATGTCGCAGGGGAGGAGAAGAAGAGGGTCTTTATATTTTCCACCCTAGATCATCTTAAGGAAGGGAGATGCTAGGATTTACTTCTTGGATGATCTTCATATTAAAACATTCTTAATTTGGTGCTAAATATATGCACTTGTAGAACTGAATCAAGTAAAAATGTGAGATTTTCATGGAAAATTGTCTCACAACAGGTGCTTCTTATAGGGACTAATCTTAACAGTCACTGCTTTATGTCAAATCGTTTATGATAGTTACGTTCTTTTGTGCCCATGTGCCCATGTGACACTTCTTTCGATTTATAAATCATCCTCTCTAATGTATTCTACACATTTCTCAGTTTCGTTCATGTATTCCTGAGTACCTAGCACAAACACCTACTGGATGGCATGTCAGTATTTCAACCTGCCTCAGACCAGATCTATGTACTTCTCACCTAAGTTATTCCTTTTCTTATACTCCTTTTTTTTTTTAACTGAAGTCTAATTCTTTCCTTTATTAGGCATTTATTAGTCATTGTTTTTCAATAAGCTTCCCCTTTTTATTTTTTCTAAAGTTCAGTGAATGTCTTCAAACTGATATAAGCATCTATTGCAATACTATTTTAGATCATTGCTTAGTTTCCAAGACATTAAGATATTTTGCTACTCTCTTTGTCTCATGTGTGTCTTCTTTCTGTGTGGATTAGGCCAAACAGTGCTCCAATTAGAGAGGATATAAAATAAAAGATAAAAAGTGGACTTTCTTCATTCAAGTTTTAAATGGAATGGGCAGATAAATTCTATTTTAATCAAAATAAACTAAGTGAAATTTTGATGGTGTAGAATCATGAGAATGTGTAATGTGTGAAGAATAGACCATGACAGGGTCAGACTGAGAAGATGAGCGAAGTTCTCTGAGAAGGGTCATTGGAATTCACCACGCACATGAAGAGGTATATCACTGGCAGGAATGTAGCAGGTAGAGAGGAGATGTTGGAGTTCTGTGGTGTTGGAAACTCAGTGCCCTTGAGAAGCAGAATGCAGACCAAAGAAGCCACCAAAGCATTGTTTGTTGAGTTTCCAGAATGATAGTTTCCTAGGCTCCTAGTTTTAAAAAATGGGTGGTGGGAAGGGTAAACATGACTTATATGTTAGTTTTAATAAAATTGAAGAAGGAAGATCTGTACATTAGAAAATCAGGTGGTGTTTATGCAAATAATCTAGATTATCATATCTTGGTACTGAATGGTAGCAATTGCAATGGTTGGAAGTAATTAGATTAGTGAGGTATGAAATGGCTAAGAATGACACAATTAATCACTGCTTTATGGGATTTAGAGCAAAATCAAATTTTCAAGGATGGCTCTTGAATATCTGGTTGATTGGCCAGATGATGGCAATACCTTATACTTAGAAAATCTTTTGTACTGGAACAGAGGGAGTATGGATCTTACCCACTGCAGTGTTAAGTGAGACTTCTTAAATAAACCTCAATTACCTTGTAACATCAAAGAGTACACTATAGCAAAACAAAATGCCTACAAAGTAATTCAATCTTTAAGCATTTTATTTCTACGTTTTAAGAAAAAACTTTAATTTCCTTAATTTTTTTATGTTTTAAGGATCCTTTATATAATTCTCCCCTAATTCTTCCTATTCTCCATGGCAATATTAACATGAAATAAAATTACCACATGTTTATATATGTTATACATATTTGTGTTTTATGCACAAATCCAAGAAGCAACACTGATCCTTTTGGCATTGAAAATTCTGTCACTATAAAGAAAACTCATGTGATTCTGGGCTGGTAGATATGTATCTGGGCATCATGCCTTGCACATTGTAGATCATTATCTTATAACATAATTCTTGAAATAATTTGCAAAGAAGCAAATCACATTATGTATGCAGAAAACAGCCATTACTACATGAAAACAGATGCAGAAAAAGGAAATATAAGAGAAAAGCTTCTTTGGTAATAAAAATTAAACAAGGGTTCTTTTGGACATAAACTTGAAAAATGTCCTAGAATCAACTTACATATATAAGAAACACTGAATCCTGTTAAAACAGGACACTTCTTCTTCCTTAAATGACCTCCATTAACTACAGTTTCATTTCTAGTTCTCTTCATGACTCATTGAAAAATTATGTAGAGGTTATATAAAGAAGCTTTCTAAGTAGTCTCTTTTAAATAGGAAAAAACAAAAACAAGATGGTTATGTCAGTAATCAAAAGGCTTGAAAATATATAAAATTATATTCCATGGTACCTTTCCAAAATTAAGTTGCATATAAACTCTATAGTTCACCTTTTGAAAAAATATGTTCTTAAGCCTTCCTCTGCCTTATTAGTGATAGAAATAGCCAATGAATCCCATCTCACTGTAAAAAATAATCTTTTTCTAACTCTTACCAAGTCTGATACACATATACACAGGCATGCAAACACACACACACGCATGCACGCACGCACGCACACACATTTATAAGGATATTTACATATAGATATTCAGAGTCCCAGTATTTATGAAAAGATAAATAATTTAGCTTTTAAAATATTAGAGTGATACTGATTTTCTTCTGTTTCATTCTAGAATCTGCTGATCTTGCTAACACTACACAATTTCCTCCTATTCTTTCAAGTAAGCAAGGAGAATATATGCCCTATCTCTTTTAAACCTGGTTGAACAATGAAAAGAAACAGCAAGCCCTGCTGATCTCAGGCTTTTTGTTTTTATTTTGTCACAACAACAATACACTGCATGGGCAAGAGTTTCATGGCTCCCTCCTAAGAGTGGCAAGTTGAACAAGCAATAGTTTGGTTTGGTAAGATCTTCAGATCATAAAACATGGTTCAAGGCAACTATACTTGTATCTCCATCTGAAAATCACCCTACACAGCTTCACTTTCACAAGGACTGCTCACTAAGTTTGTTTAGTTATGCAAATGGAAGAGAAATGAAGCCTTGGGGAAAAAAGGAAGAAGAAAGCAGTCAGTATAAGATGGAGAACATATGCTAAGAAAAGATAGCCTAGAGGAAGTTTAAGTTTCTGTAGTCATCATCATCTACGTGTGGTACCATTATCACCGCCAAAAGAAATGGTTTAAAATATTTTTAAAAGTACCAATATTATGCAACAGAAGAAGAAAACATCTCTTCCAGTGAGACTTCAACAAATTTTTCTTTCTGTTTGCTTTTTTCACCTAATGAAAATTAATTAGAATTGTATTAAATCCAGGTGAATTTTGACTCTTTTGCAGGTAGGGAGTTAAGTATGAATTTCAGTATTCATATGTATATGTGAATATATATATATGAATATGAATATATATATCTTAATTTTCTATTCATTATATTGCAATTTGGAGGTGGGGGGGAGATGCCGTGTTGATTGCTATGTCCTAGAAGTAACATTCATAATCATCTTTACATCTATTTTCTTTTGATCTACATTTTCTAAGTTTTGGTTGAGAAAATGAGTTTCAGATGGGTTAAAAAAATTCAAAGATACTTGGCCTATACATGAATAAACTCAAGTGCCTTGGCTTTTTTGTCTTATGTATGTATATGTGAATGTCTTATATATACATTTCATTAGAGTTAAGATTGCTAGACTATCAAAATATGAAGCAAATTCTTTTGGTATAACCCTATGTTAAAGATTGAAAAAATATAAAAACAAGTTTGTTTCTATAAATGCAATTTTTAAATTAAAATGTGGCCCTATGTAAACAATGTAATGAGGATTGAGGATGGTGCCAGTGGTATAAGTGCTTGCCTGGAGTGTACAAGGCCCTCCAGGCACTGTGAGAAAAAGGAAAAAAAAAAAAATATATATATATATATATAGACACACATATTATCATAAAAGTTTTATTGTTTATAAGTTAGATTTTAACATATCTTGAACTTACCCTATACTAAACTATTAAGCTGTGATATTAGCTGTGAAATCCTCCAATTACTATCTGCTAAAGATGATGTCATGGCTAATCACAGTTCTATTATTGTATAGTTTATAAATCATTTACTCCACATTGTATTTGGATAAAGACAGCAGATTTCTTTGTCTTGTCTAGATTTATGTCTAAGTGAATTTCCCCTATTTTTCAATAAATTTTGGTAGCTAGGTTTTATTCTCACATATAAAAAAAGTAAATTGCAATGCTATTCTTCCTGTGAGTTTCTTCACATGAATTGTGATGGATTCCTGATGAAAGTTCACAAAAATCTCTTTTGATAGTATATAGATATTCTTTTCATTATATATTATCACTAAATGATGTTAAGATAATTCTTGGTCTCAACTTAGATACAACTTTTTTAAAAAAGAAAATAAATATTAAACTTATTGACAATCAGAACTTAGATTATTAAGACTGCACTCAGAAATAAAGGAACATGTAGGAGGAGAATTAAAACTTTTTAATCTTACCTGTTTCTACCCAATATTATTATTCAAAACAGCCTCAATGTTAATGTATTAGGAACATTAGTAAGATTGTATAAGCACTGCAATATAACTAATTTAAAACTGCATATATTCATACATGATTTTATCATAATTCTAATACATGTCTAAAGAATCTAAACTACCCATATGCAATTTATAGTACTTATATCTCTTGCTATATATATATTATTTAAATTCCCTAATAATAAAGTTCCTGTGTGTAATCATATATGATATATATGTATGCATTTAAATAAATGCATATACAATATTATATTCAACCAAAGATATAATAATAGGGTTTTCAGTTTCATTTTAAAGATATAGTTCATCATTTTTTAAATATACTATTTAAGAAATCATGAAAACATTTATGTTTGACTAAGGCTAATGTAGGTACATCAAAAATCACATATGAGGTATCTAAAGCAGAGAGAATTTCAAAGGGAGCATCTATTTTTGAATTGAGGTTAGTAGGTAACCTTTGGTCATATGCTTTCTCAGCTTGACAAAAGGTATTCCTTTGATTCAAGAAGCCCAACTCACTACTAGTAGATCAACTTTTTATGTAAGTGAGGTCTAGAGAAGATTCTTAGCCTATCTGGGGATTTTTAGTTTTTGAGTTTAAGGATGCAGTATTAAGGTGCCAATTTCTCAAGTTTCAGAATAGAGGGTAAGGATCTCAAGTCTTCATTTTCTGACAGAACCAGAGAAAAACACACTAAATGAGGCTCTTTTTAATTAATTACATAAATTTTCTCTCATACCCTATAGACTGTTTCCTCCATAATCAAACAAATCTCAATTTAGGTTCCAAAATATACTAAGAATTTAGTCTTCATGTTGAGCTTAACCTACATGCTTTTGCTGCTGCCAATAGTCTTTCTTTACTTGGTGTATTTCTACTTATTCTTTTTCTTTAAGCAAGCAGCAGGAATTTTATTTAAAAGGAGAATCCAAGACTCAGAGTGTCAGACGCGGCATGCCTGGGAGTGTCAGGGTGCCCTGTGAGCGTTGTGGTGCCCTGCTGTTCAAGGCCCTCGACTGATTCTTGAAACATTATTTGTAAGTTCATTTTCTATAGAAACATTCCCCATTAAATTTAAAAGAGCAAATTTTGCTTCCCATGTTAACTATTCAGTGTACCTCATATATAGAAATTCCATACTGTTATATTTATTCTAACATATTTTCTCCAACAACACTACAAACTTTATGGTAGTATTTTAATATTTATTCATTTTTCCATCTCCAGCATATAAAATAAAATTTGGAACACCAAAGATCATTAATAAAATTTTTTGATAAATGAACATTAATTGAGGTTTTACCTCTTCCTCATAATTTGTTTTATTGTCCAGAGGAAGGAAAGATTCAGAAATATCTTGGTAGTGTTTCTCAAGAATGGAATTGAAGAACTTTAGAGGAATTGGGGCAGGTGGCCCAGATGAATTTGGTGCTGAGCAGGTGAAATTAGATAGCACCATTCTTGGGTCACAGTCTTCAAGAATATGTGCAGGAAATAATAGCATCTAACAAAGAGAGAAAAATAAATAGCCTCAGACAGATTTGTGATGTGTAACTGAAGAATGCAGAAATACCTGCCTGATGGTCTCTACATTTGTGTGTGAGCGTATGCTTATAGGACATAGGATGTAGGTGTGAATCTTAGTTCAGGATATGTTTTAATATTTTAAAAATTATTTCACCTTCAACAAGATGAATTTTTTTTTTTAAGTTGGCAATGGACCTTTATTTATTTTTTTTATTTACTTATTGATTCATTGAACACAAATGGAATACAGCTATTGTTTCACTGGTTGTACACAAAGCAGAGTCACACCATCTGTGCATGTACACAGGGCAATGGTATCTGTCACACACTCTGTTATTAATTTTACCCCCCACCCGCCCGCACCCCTCCCTTCCCTCTATGCTAGCTATCTTTCCTCCATTCTTGGCATCTTTCCCTCCCACATTATGCATAATCATTCATTTATCAGAGAGACCATTCGGCTTTTGGATTTTGGGGATTGGCTGATCTCACTTAGCATAACAGTTTCCAACATCATCCATTTACCTACAAATACCATAATTTTATTCTTCTTTATGGCTGAGTAATATTCCATTGTGTATATATACCACAGTTTCTTTATCCATTCATCTACTGAAGGGCATCTAGGTTGATTCCATAATCTAGCTATTGTGAATTGAGCAGCTATGAACATTGATGTGGCTGCATCACTGAGGCAATCTGATTTTAAGTCCTTTGGGTATAAGCCAAGGAGTGGGATAGCAGGGTCAAATGGTGGATCCATTCCAAGTTTTCTAAGGAATCTCCACACTGCTTTCCAGAGTGGCTGCACCAACTTGCACTCCCACCAGCAATGTATGAGTGTACCCTTTTCCCCACATCCTCGCCAACACCTGTTGTTGCCTGTGTTCTTGATAAAAGACATTCTAATTGGGGTAAGATGAAATCTTAAGGTGGTTTTGATTTGCATTTCTCTTATAACGAGTGATGTTGAACATTTTTTCATAAATCTGTTGATTGCTTGTAGATCTTCCTCTGTAAAGTGTCTGTTCATTTCCTTGGCCCATTTATTGATTGGGTTATTGGTGTTCGTGGTGTAAAGATTTTTGAGTACTTGGTAGATTCTGGAGATTAGTGCTCTGTCCGAAGTGTGTGTGGCAAAGATTTTCTCCCACTCTGAAGGCTCTCTCTTCACATTGCTGATTGTTTCCTTTGCTGAGAAGAAGCTTTTTAGTTTCACTCTATCCCAATCATTGATTCGTGCTTTTATTTCTTGCGCTTTGGGAGTCATGTTAAGGAAATCTGGTCCTAGGCCAACATGATGAAGATTTGGACCTATTTTCTCTTCTATTAGGTGCAGAGTCTCTGGTCTGATTTCTAGGTCCTTGATCCACTTTGAGTTGAGTTTTGTACAGGGTGAGAGATATGGGTTTAGTTTCATTTTGCTGCATATGGATTTCCAGTTTTCCCAGCACCATTTGTTGAAGAGGCTGTCTTTTCTCCATTGCATGTTTTTGCCTCCTTTGTCAAGTATGAGATACCTGTACTTATTTGGGTTTGTCTCTGGGTCCTCTATTCTGTACCATTGATCTACCTGTCTATTTTGGTACCAATACCATGCTGTTTTTGTCACTATTGCTCTGTAGTATAGTTGGAGGTCTGGTATTGTGAAACCCCCTGCTTCGCTCTTCTTGCTAAGGATTGCTTTAGCAATTCTGGGTCTCTTATTGCTCCATACGAATTTCATGATTGCTTGCTCTATTTCTATGAGGTCCATCACTGGGATTTTAATTGGAATTGCATTGAATTTGTATAGCATTTTTGGAAGTATGGCTATTTTGACAATATTAATTCTGCCTATCCAAGAACATGGAAGATCGTTCCATCTTCTCAGATGCTCTTTAACTTCTTTCTTTAGTTTTCTGTAGTTCTCAGTGTAGAGGTCTTTCACATCTTTTGTTAGATTGATTCCCAAGCCCACAGCTAACATCATTCTAAATTGAGAAAAATTGAAAGCATTCCCCCTGAGAACTGGAACAAGGCAGGGATGCCCTCTTTCGCCACTACTATTCAACATTGTTCTTGAAACTCTAGCCAGAGCAATTAGACAGACCAAAGAAATTAGAGGAATACGAATAGGAAAAGAAGAGATCAAACTATCCCTATTTGCTGATGACATGATTCTCTATCAAGAAGATCCTAAGAATTCCACCAGAAAACTTCTGGAACTCATTAATGAATTCAGCAAAGTAGCAGGATATAAAATTAATGCTCATAAATCTAATGCATTTTTATTCGTAAGTGATGCATCCTCTGATAGAGAAATTAGGAAACTACCCCATTCACATTAACCTCAAAAAAATTTTTAAAACATATATCCTTTAGTATCCCCACCTCATAAATTTAACACCAGGTGTACACTGCATATGATTTTTTGTAGAATAATCCAAAGCATAGTGATATTTATGTTCTTAATAGTCAACTACATCCCTATTATGGAAATTTTTCTTCTGTTGAGAATGCATGATTTTCAAGTACAGTTGTCCAGTTTATGAAATTAGAGGTGAAATGAGATAAAGGCTTAGAACATATAGATACAAGAGCACATAATTATAAATTGGCAGATCTGTATTTGAGTAATTTTCTGTAGCCTTTATTTATATATTAAAATGCCTCATTACATTCAAATTAAGAAATTTACCTAAAATTAAATGTGCTATTATTTTGAAATAATTTACTTTGCAATTCTCTTTTGAATATTTACTACTTCTTTAAAAATCTGTAAACAATTTCTTTGAGAGGTTCATTTTATTCACATAGTCTGAAATAATAACGTTTACAGAGAAGTTAAGATTATAAAATTACCAAATTATAGTGTATGTAAAGTAGCATGGTGAACCACATGTTGTAGGTGTTCAACAGACATTAAATGAAGCTGAAATTTAAATTATCCTCAATAATAACTAAGGAACCAATAGTTTTAAAATACATAATTAAAAAAAGAGGGTAGGAATAGGATCTACATTTTGTGCATTATTTTTAGTGCTAGGTCCATATCGCCACAATGAATAATGGTAGAATAGTTTCCTAGAGCAAAATTAGCTCCTCATTGTTAATTTCACTGGAAGGATTGCAAGTCTACAGCAAGGACCTGGAAAGAAAAAGCTGTGGCTGGGAAGCTCTTCTGAATGACTAGTTATTCAGCTCCTGGCTTGTCAGACTTGTAAGCACTGCGTTGTGAAACTTCCAATGGGTTTCCATGTACAATATGGGAGGAGCTAATCTGAACAGTTTCACTCACTGATATTCTGTTTTTCAGGAAAAAACTAAGATTGAAATTGAGTGAAACGATGTGGGTGGGATTGAAATTTAACATGTATTCGTGGATCACTGTCTCCCTTTCTCTCTCACTCTGCCGGGGTCCAGCCCTAGCACAAAGGGTCGTGGTGCTCTCTGGTGATTGGGATGGCGTCGGCGAGGTGGAGAACAAGGCAACACAGACTCAGTGATCTGAGGCTAAGTTGTGTTCTAGCTTTATTTTTTCCACACACCATTTTTATATGTTAGCTTCTGGCATGAGTACAATATGTTGAGGTCACACAAAAGGAAACTGACGCAAACTACAAGACAACAGGCAAAACATATTAGCAGATTAAATATTATCAACTCTTCATAATATTTTTAAGTATTCTTCCATATAATCTTTAACTAGTTCTACTTTCTATATTACTGGTAACATCGTGCACTGAAGTCATTTCTATGAACAACACATAAGCTTACACTATGTGGTTAATAATTAGTTTAATAGGAACAATAGCTCTTGCTAGATTACACCTCCTGCTTTTGCCCAGTAAGCATTAGCCTGTCCTGCCCAAGAAAGCTGGTCAGAGCAACTAAGCAAACACCAGCGTTTTACATATTTTAAACATTCTAAAAAGGGGAGATGAGCCTTTCATGTACATTTTTCATTATAATATACTTGATGCCAACCAAGGTATATACTGCCAGTGGGAGATAAAGGGGGTCTATATCTAAGGGACCAGAAGCTGGTTTCCTAGGAGGATGCCATAGTTTTCCATTAACCAAGTAAGCATTACCAAATGATGTCTGAATTGTTGGGACTATTTTTCTAGCCTTAACAACTTTGTTTGTGACTTGTCTGTAGTTAAGGTGGGAACAACGTGTCTTTCTGCCCTAGGTCATCTAGGAGTAGTCACCATCCGCAGTGACATTTAGCATAAGTTGCTGGAAATGAGCATAGCTTTCTTTCCAAGTTATACTTTTATCACCCCAGAACAAGGGCCTTTCTTGGTTATATCCAGTATGATTAGCTGTTTGATTCTTGTGTTCTAAATCCCCTAAGACCCTAAAATTCCCCCAAAATCCAATATAATATTATTCCCAAGCATAGGCAAATTAAACAAGACAACAGGAAACAGCGGCCCCAATTCCCAGGAAGATGAGACCTTGCAAACATCTTTGTAACTCAGTGGAATCCTTGTCAAGCACTGAGGGGAATGGAAGAGGGCGCAGCATCACTCTCTCTCTCTCTTCCTGTTATTCTCTCTCTTCCTTGTGAAAGTCTCAAATCCACCCACTTTTTACTTTCTAATTGTCTGCTTAGCTATATATTTTGTTCTTATATTTTGTTCTATATATTTTGTTCTAATCGATCATATTATTTATTAATTTTATGATTTTGAAACAAGAGGGAGAATTTAGCACATGCTAATTTGCATTTCTACATAGATTTCACGTAACTGTGTCTTGACAAAGAAACTGGGTTTTCTTTGTAACATAAAATATATGCAATATGACTATCCCATGACCATTCAATTTAAAAATATAGTCTCACTATTTTTATGTAGAAGCAATTAAATTTTATTTATTATATCATTTAAAATTTGTATTTACCACCAATTAGCTGCAAATTATTGGATTTCTGTATTTCAATTTCTCCCATATGCTTTTGAGTTCCCAAACATATGCTGCTTTCCCCAGTTTCTACTATTACATCTGAGTTTGTTCTTTTTTGTTTATATCAATGATGTATGATTTAATAGTCAAAGATTTATGACTGCTATATCATTAGCACTGTTACTCATTTGATTTTATTAAAAGAAAATCTTCCTTTTTTAATATAATGATTGTAGTTTGCAAACTGAAAACTGAAATTTGTTCTGCATATTTGTGTAGGGAGGCAATTCATCTAGTATATCTGTATATTTTCTGCTTTGACTGGATGTTATTTATATTTTACCACTGTTCAATATTTATGATAGCACTAGAAATCCATCAGATATTACCACTTAAATGCTATTTTATTATTCTGTGCTTCACATGTTTATAATTGTCTCTTTAATGAGAAACTGTAGTTTTACAAAATCATTTTTTAAAATTGCCTTGTATTGTATTGCCTATGTTAGATTTCTGCTGTGTGTGCTAGTTTCATTCTTTAAAATTTATACTTATTTTGTGCTGTACTATTATGGTTGTTATTACTATATTTCTTTTTTATGATGACTAAAATACATAAATCTTATTTTACCCTATTGTTTTTATATTTATTGAATAAATGAGTAAGCATATAAATGAAAAGGGACTAAAAAATTGCAGGATGGTGTGAATAAATGCAGTACACTCTATATGCTGATATAGAGTATGCAGTTCTAGGTCAACAATTTTAAGTTACATGACATAAAAATTTGTCTCAGACATTTTGTTAAGGACAAAAATCTATTTATGATACATACAAGAGCAAGTCTTTTCAGACAATGAAAGAGTGGAATGAAGAGAAAAGAAAGACAATGACACTGTGCATACACCTAATTGTGAAGGTGCCACACGGTGTAGACATCATCTCAGCTTCTAGCCCCAGGTCTGGTGTTTGGTCAGACAACTAATGATTTTCCGTCAGATTACCATGTTGGTTTATAAGATTAATTTCTGCTGAATTCAGATTGACTGTTTATATCCCTTAAAAAGCACATCCAACATCTAGTGTGGTAGGAGTAACTAAACAATGGTATTGAAGTCTATTTAACGTTGTATTGTAGTCACAATTCAGAATATTTGTTTTTCACTCAAATTCAGGTATAGGCAGTGATTCTGAGGAAAAAACATGATATATGTATTAAAATGATTCATGAACATCATATAAATTATTTAGGAACATATTTTAATTAATTTGTACAGAAGTATTTAATTCATCATTCAATGCAGTAAAATTTTACTTGAATATAAACTGCATGAAGACTAAAACTCTGGGGTAATATTCCCAGCATAAAGAATGGGCACAGAGTCCAGGCACAGTGGTGCACCATCCCAGCAACTTGGGAGGCTGAAGCAGGAGGATCACAAGTTCAAAGACAGCCTCAGTAATTTAGCAAGGTCCTAAGCAACTTAGCAAGACTCTGTCTCAAAATAAAAAATAAAAAAACATGGAGATGTGACTAAGTGATTCAGTGCCACTGGGTTCAATTTCTAGTACCAAAAAAGAATAAGGAGTGGACACGTATTAGACACTCATTAAATGCAAGCATGTTGTACATGTCAGTGTAGATGATGCATGATGGAATCAACAAGTCATGACTCAATGAAATGACTGAACACTGTTTCAGAGAAAAATAAGAGAGGGTAGAGAAAGTGAGTGGAACCAGAGAGATAAGAAGGAGGGAGGGAAGGAAGAAATAAAGAAGGGAAAAAGAGGGAAGGAAAGAGTATTAGGAAATTCATTTCATCTCATTTAGAAATTATTATATTACATATATGATTTGCAGAAACCTAGCTGAATGTTTTTCCAGGTTAAAACAAAAAGGATTCTTATGTTGATTTCAAATTGAAAATCTCTTTCCATTCTTCAAACAGTTGGTAACCTGAATGTTTGCAATTTGAATAAAAAGTAGGATGATTTCCAAGGAGGAATTGAGTTTTTAAAATTCAGGTCTCTCAAATGGGAATTGGAGAGCAGTTCTCTGTTTGTATAGTGCATTGCCTGCTGTTTTCAAGAAACATTAACTGCTTTTTTTTGAACTTTGTCCTACAAAAATAGATAGAAAATAAAAAAGATCAAATTAATTCAAGTCAAACAGTTGGAGTTTTAGGTAGAGCTGTTGTGTTTCACCAAAAATGTCAAGTACTTAAATGCAGATGGTTCACTTTCACTGTTATATTAAGAGCAACAGTTCTTAGATTGAAGCTGATATTGATGAAAGTGATTCACATCACCACCTCCTCAGGAGCCAGAGGAACCCACCAATAGAGATGGAAGGGCAGTGAAAGCACCTGCCCCAAGCCAGAGGATGCTTCCTGGAAACAGAATCCCTGAGTATTTCCTTACAGGTCTCATAGAAACATCTTGATAAGGGCATCTAACAAACAAAGCATGTTAAATATCAACTTACAACAAAAATAGACATTTCAACAAATGCACTTAAGGTGTGCTTAATTTTTTTCAATGTATTTGCAAGAAAATTTGTAAAATCTTTCCATAATCATATTTACTGTACATTTCAGTTAATTTAAATACTATGCTTATTTTACAGAAAACATAAAATTAGTTTGAAAGAGTTGGTTACAAACTAGTAAATTATTTTTCTAAGATCCCTACTTTCAAACGTATTTTTGTTCTTAACATGAAAATATGAACATATCCCAATCCTTGCATTTTTCTACTATATACATCATGATAACATATTCTAATCTAGAGATCTAGCTGAATTATGTGAAATCAAATGCTTTGTTAATCGTACAGAAATACCTCTCTGATTGATCTTGAAGAGCATAACATAACTAAGAGAAGATTATAGAACCCATGGACTCAATTTCATTTACATTCTAATACCAACATTTACCATCTTTGATATTCTGGACAATATGCTTAATTATTTCAGTATATTCCTTGCATTTAAAAAGAAAAAAATAATGTTATATATATCCCAGTTTAATTGTTAAAGAATTTACATGTTTATAGCAATACCTGGAAAATTCTGTATTTGAGAATATGCCTACTAGTTTATTTATAACTTAAAATCAATAATTAGGACATACATATGGTTATTTGAGGACATGTGCAATGGTGAAAAATTGGAGCCACCAGAATATACATTTGCGCTGAGAGTGAATGGGGCAAATATAAATTTATTTCATTTTTTTCTTTCTTTTTTTTGAAACCAGGAATTGAACTCAGGAACATTTAACCACTTAACCATTGAGTCACATCCCCAGCCCTTTTTTGTATTTTATTTAGAGACAGGATCTCACCCAGTTGCTTAGGGCCTCACCAAATTGCTGAGACTGGCTTTGAACTGCCATCCTCCTGACTCAGCCCCCTGAGCCACTGTGATTACAAGCATGTGCAACCATGTCTAGGAAATGGGACATATTTCTACTATCTTCTCATAGCCTTTAGTAGTCTGTTTAGATACACTTGTGTTTACCTCTGTGTTTTTGTTGGTGATTTCACTATTTAAAAAAACTCCAAGAGGGTAGCAGAAGTGCTTATTAACGTTCCCTAGCACAAAACAGATGTGATGTGTCTTATGGAGAAAATATTGTACTTGCAAAAGACAAACTTTATTCAAATTCAAGTTATAATGCTGTTAACCATGCCTTCAATATTTATGAATCAACAATATAAAATGGTTTTAAAAAGAAACACACATAAAACAAAGTTATGTATTGATTGGTTGACTAAAATGTGCTAATCACATGTTCACAGTACCCTAACTCTATATTTCCCCCAGGAGCAATGGTTCAGTATTTGCTAATTCAGACTTACAGATACACTATAGAATACAATCATCATGACGAACAAGAACCAGCTGGGTAAATACTATAATATGATACATAAAATAAAAATATCAAACACATTATTGAATTTATATAAATATTTGCCACCTGTGATGCTTAAAATTGTGTATTAACTTGGGCATATAGTAGGAAGACTTAGCAAAATATTATAATAAGTGAATCTGTAAGAATGTTTCTGAATGAGATTCACATTTGAGTTAGGAGACTGAGTAAAGGTGATTGTATTTTCCAATGTGGGGCCATCCAATTGATTAAATAATTAAGTAGAACAGAAAGGCTGAGGGAAAGAATCTTTCCGTGCCTGATAAGATAGTGGTCATTGGGCTGGGATTGTAACTCAGTGGTAGAGCTCTTACCTAGCACATACGAGGCACTGTGTTCAATTCTCAGCACCAAATAAAAATAAATAAAAATTACCAATAAATTACTAACAACTAAAAAATATTTTTTAAAAAGACAGTGGTTATTTCGGGGAGTATAAGCACTTCTTGGGTCTTGAGTTGGCTAGGGTTTGCACTAGAATACACATTGGTCTCCAGTTGAAGCTGCATTGTCATATAAGCCAATTTCTTAAAATCCCCCTCTTCATATAAATATTTATATACACACACAGACATATGGAAAATATATGTCTCTATGTATGTTTCTATGTTTAACATAGTTATTATCACCTCTCCTTCCTTAAAACGACATCAAAATAGCAATAAAGTGGTATAAACTTCAATGACATTATAATGTTGGTACAAAAGTAAGCCAGAGATTGTGAGGAATTTGTGGATGGTTTTAAACAAGTTCAATTCTACTGACTATCTAGAAGAAACAAAGTCTAGTTCATTGCACCGAGGATAAAATAAGTAATGTTTCCTGGCAGGAATGCTCTCTATAAAATCTTAGTCCTTATGCCAACTAGGTATAAAACAGAAATTCTTGATGGTGAAAAATCATAAGGGAAACAGTGAGTATGGGTTAAAACCGAGACCTTTTCAAACCTAATCACTGCCCTTAGTGTACAAGATGTTATTTGTGTATCTAATGGTACTTAGAACATTTTGATATACATAAGAGGGATGATGGATGGGGACAGTCAGTCAGACCTTACATCTGGAAAGGGATTGGCATGCAGGCAGGGCACACAACAATATTCTGAAAGGGACAGCAACTTAACAGCAGAAAATACAGGTCAGTTTCTTCTACTGGTCGACATAAGAATTAATTTCCATATGTGAATGGACAGCAGCAATAGCAAACATTTAACAAAATACACCAAAAACAACAACAACGAAAAGACTATAATGGAGAAAGAGATCCACAGACTGTGAACAAAGTAGCAAATCAAGAAATAGATTTTTAAAAATGATGGTGATACTGGTGATTTTGAGAAATATAATGATAACAATGAACTTCATTATCACAGAGATCCGAAAAGGTTATATCACCTTTAAAAAGAGAAATACTAACATTTGGAAATTGCAAAATTACAAATTGTTCCAGAGAACAAGAATAGATTATTGAAATTAAAATTAAGTTTGGTGTGGTGGT
>JAJEJO010002434.1:0-48531 GCA_020662805.1 Glaucomys volans
CACTGAAAGTGGTGTAGGTGTGTGGCTGACCTTGGGGTTCTGTTTTTCCGGTGAAGATGGGGACTGGGGAGGGCCAAGGCAGCACCCGTGGCATTGGGTAGAAGAGGAGGCTGGGGTCCTAGTTTGTGTTGGTGCTCAGCAAGCTCACTGGGTGGGGCAGGTTAAAATCTAGGTGGTGTTCCTTTAGGGGCCTGGGAGGGGCTGGTGGTGGTTGAATGGAGGCGGAAGTGCTGCCTCTTGTCCACTTAAGTCTCCCACAGCATTGGTAGCGGTCCTCCTGGAGGCATCAGAGCAGCAGGGTCCCAGCCGTCCTTCCATGGGCTCTCCATAGAGTTGTCCAGCAACAAGATAGGCAGGCACAGACCCCAGACTGAAAACACCCAGGGTCCCTGGGTTTGGCCTGCCCAGAACTGGAGGTGGTCTTGGCTTCAGCCTTTATCTGAGCAGTATGTGGGAAAAGCAGCTTCCTCAATGGAAAGAGTGGGGACCCCAAGCTCTTGGCAAGTGGGGACATCCCCTACATTTCTTTCATTAAGCTTCTGTCTGTTCCGAGTTAGGGTTCGTGTTTGCCTAGTGAGCATACGGCTTAGGACACACTCACAGGCTCTACATGAGATCTGTCTGGTCACAAGGACACTTTCCTTTTCCCAGAGGGCAGTTGTAGGGAGCTTGGCTTTGTGTGCAGACATGGCCAAGCGGTCAGGAGACTCACTCAGCCCTGGGCTCTGACTAGCAGGAACTTTCCCTCCCACCCATGCTAAGGGCTCTAGCTGGCCTCCTAGTGGGCCAATGATGGGAATGACCTTAGATTCAGAGTCCAGCAGTCCAGGGGACACCCTTCTGTCCAGTCTGCACAGGAGGAATGGAACAGGACCCACAGCCATGGGAACTGCAACTTTGATAAGGACATCCTCATCCAGCTCCCCTGACAGGCAGGGTGTCTTTGGAAGTGGCTCCTCAGCCCCACTCTTGGCCAAATCTAGCGTGACTCATTTGCTCCAGAAAAGGAATATAAATAAGCGCCATTGCACCTTGACAAGTTGACAGGAGTGACAAGCAGGGTAAATTCTGTATCTGAGACTCTGAAGAGGAGAGGTGATTTAGCAGCCCCAGCTGCCATCACCAGAAGAAAATAATTAAGGAAACCTGGTGGTGTAGAGGAAGACCGAGCGGCTGCAGCAGGTCCCTTCTGGTGAAGAGATCTGTCATCATTGGCTGCGGGAGAGAACCCTCACACACCAGAGGAAAAATAAGCTCTGGCCGCTCAAGCTGGAGACAGCTGCAGAGATGGGATGAGGAAGACAGAGGTGGCTGGTGAGGAAGGAGATAGGCTCTGGGGCGGAGAGGGGGACACTGGTGGGGGCCTTAAATTCCCCTCAGGCCGGGTGCCCACTACTCACACTAGTCCCACATTAGAGCACACTCACATGCACATGAGTACGGGCACACACACACACACACACACACACACACACAGAGGAATGGCCAGGAAGACAGCAAACACTGCCCTTTGCCCTGGGAAAGGCATACCTTTGTTCCCAGCCTACAGGGGATCAGTAGAAGGCAGAGACCATGTCCAAATTCTGCCTTTGTTCCCACCTCTCTTGGGACTTGATGAAGGTTCCAGAAAGCTCAGGGAATTTAGGTTTTTCCACCCATAGGTGACCTTTGCCTCCCCCACACTTGCTTGCTAAGTAATGAACATGTGTGAGCACAGCCTCAGACTGATGAAATCAAGGTTATAGCACTGAGTGGATCTAACACTGTACCCTATGGGGAAATCTGCAGGTCAGGGGAGACCTAAGTGCCCTCTTGCCAGCTGGGCTCCAGCCATTGGACCTCTGCCCAGTACACAGAGGCAGCTGGGGAAGTGCTGGACCTTCAGAACCACCCCCTCTCTGCCCCTGGAAGCAGCCAGGACTTGGTCAGGTGGGGCCAGGCACGGAGCTTTCTGGAAGTTCCACCTCCCTGCTTGTTTAGGGGGTGGCAACTTCTGATTGTGACTGTATCTTTTGGCAAAGTCTCAGGGCACAAATGTCCACCCACATGGCACAGGAACAAGAAAGAACCCCTGACACCCCAGTGGTTAGGCGGGGATTAGAAAGGTGACCCAGAATGCTACATGAACTCCCCCAAAAGGAAATCTCCTGTGCTCCCAATGCCTTCCCCCCAAACAGACCAAACATACATGAAGCAGAATCCTCTCTCTGGCCAGAGGTTCACCGCACCAGAGTTTGTCAACCTGGACTGTTCTGGCTCAGCCCAGGTGAGGGGTCTCCTTGGTGAGCAGAGGGGACATTCTGGTGCTTGGTCAGTGATGTGCAAACCTCTCTCCATCTTTCCCAAGTCACCAGTAAGGGCTTGCTAGGCAGTCACTCTTTGCCTGGGCTCCACGCAGAAGGAGACAAGATGAGCCAGATATGGTATCTTCCCACCAGAGTCTCAGACAGAGCTGAGAAGATCAAAATCACAATGTGAATGCCAAGGTCAGGGAACTTCTCAGAGCAGGAAGAGAAAGAGTATGTTCCATCCCAAAGCCTGGTGTGGGCCAGGTGTGCGTGCAAACGTGGTATATTCCAATTACAGAGAATCCACATCAACTAGGGCCAGGACTTGGCTGACAGGGTGTGCAGAGAGGCTGGATAGAACTTTCTGAACAGTTCTTTTCCTGTAATTAATGACAGGGTAGGGTGAGGTGGAAGGTGGTCTCTGAGAGCCCTGAATTCCACTCGGCAGGTTTGTGGGCACACCTGGGTAGCTACCTATCCACACCTAGGTCCTATCAGGAGGTGAGATGCAGAGAAGTTGCATCAGCTGGGAGCCAATGGGACCACGTCTTTGCTGCACCCCTATTTCCTGTGGTTAAAGGATGGAGGAAGTCTACACTGAACCAAGCCCTTGCCCTCTGCCCTCAGAACCACCTTTTCCCAGAGCCCATTCCATGCCCTCTCCAGCCTGGGCATCCACAGGCAAGAGACTGTAAGCAGGTCCCGGGAACCACGTGCTACTTCTGCTGCTAATACTGCCCTCTCCTCTGCTTGCTTTCTAGGAATAAAGTTCAACATCAGACCCCAGCAGCCCCACAACGTAAGTTCTGAGAGTCAGATAAATCTCAGCATATACAGTCTGGAGAAAGTTGGGGAAAGCAGGGAAAAAAATTTTTGGAGCTGATGTGGAATCCATTCTTGGAAAGAAAAATGTGTCCAGTTCTTTCCAGGAGCCTTGGGAACAAAGCACCGGGCTTTGGGTTCATGAATTTCCCTGTCCTGTTAGATGGTTCCTCTGGACCATGCTAATAGACACGGTAAATCTGAGCCAGCCTCCTTCGGGCCATCAGCTTTCACTGCCCCCTGTGGTCAAGTGGAGGTTTCTTGGAGGACTACGCCATCTTGTGGTGGACATGACACTTGCACCTCAGATCCTACCCTGTGGCCATACCACGGGCAGCTAGGTGTGGGACCAGGAGGTGCCAGACAGGAAGGTCACGCCTACAGTATCAGCCTGTCTTCCTCTCCCTCACCTGGGAAAACCTCGAACCACAAAGGGGCAGAAACCGCTGCTGTGACGAAGGCATGGTGACGAAGGCATGGTGACGAAGGCATGGTGACGAAGGCATGGTTCGGGTGATCCCTTGTGTTCAGCTTTCCAGTCCACCCTGGTAACTATTTCTCTTCTTGTCCCAGGACCACCCACCGGGCAGTTCCCAGGATGGCGACTTGAAGACATTCACAGAGAGGGTCATCCGAGACTTGTCCAGCCGGACCCCAAGGGACCTCAACATGAGGGTGCCTGACCAGTCTCAACAGCACCCCAAGACGGGGGCCCGACTGCGACTCCTGCAGCGCCGACGCCGTCTGCTTATCAAAAAAATGCCAGCCGCGGTGGCCATCCCAGCCAACAGCTCATCGGAGACCTTTGTTCGGCTGGGGACCCAAGCCCTGGACAGCCATTGGCTCGGCCTGCACCAGAGCCAGCAGGAGCGCAAGCGAGTGATGCAGGAGGCGTGTGCTAAGTACAGGGCCAGCAGCAGCCGCAGGGCCGTCACCCCCCGCCATGTGTCCCGCATCTTCGTGGAGGACCGCCACCGTGTGCTCTACTGCGAAGTGCCTAAGGCAGGCTGCTCCAACTGGAAGCGGGTGCTCATGGTGCTGGCCGGGTTGGCCTCGTCCACCGCGGACATTCAGCACAACACCGTCCACTACGGCAGCGCCCTCAAGCGGCTGGACACCTTCGACCGCCAGGGCATCCTGCACCGCCTCAGCACCTACACCAAGATGCTTTTTGTCCGTGAGCCCTTTGAGAGGCTGGTCTCAGCTTTCCGTGACAAGTTCGAGCACCCCAACAGCTACTACCACCCTGTCTTTGGCAAGGCCATCCTGGCCCGGTACCGGGCCAACGCCTCTCGAGAGGCCCTGCGGACTGGCTCTGGTGTGCGGTTCCCGGAGTTCATCCAGTACCTGCTAGACGTGCACCGACCCGTGGGCATGGACATCCACTGGGACCACGTCAGCCGGCTGTGCAGCCCCTGCCTCATCGACTATGACTTTGTGGGCAAGTTCGAGAGCATGGAGGACGACGCCAACTTCTTCCTGAGCCTCATCCATGCTCCACGCAACCTGACTTTTCCGCGGTTCAAAGACCGGCACTCGCAGGAGGCGCGGACCACAGCCAGGATCACCCACCAGTACTTCGCCCAGCTCTCGGCCCTGCAGCGGCAGCGCACCTACGACTTCTACTATATGGACTACCTGATGTTCAACTACTCCAAGCCCTTTGCGGACCTGTACTGAGGGGCGGGCCTGCTGGCCAGCCCCTATCCCACCCACTCTCCATGGTTCCTCATGCGGGACCTGAGATGTACTCACAGCACCAGGGCTCCGAGAATGGGAGGAGCAGAGTCTCTCAGATGCAGCAGGCCTGTGAGGAACAGAGGCTCTAGGCCTTGGATGGGGACCCTGACCCTTGTCCCATACCCACTTCCTAACTCCTTGACTGAGGGAGTTGCCCCACGGGCTCAGTCAAGAGCTGCCATGACCAGGGAAGTCTGAGGCCCAGAGGATGAGGCCCCAGCGGTGAGGGATTTCCTGCAGTCCCTTAGCCATTGCCTTGCACAAGCCACATGGTTTGTAGCTTTTCTATGACCCGGGGAAGGGGGGTGGAATAAAGCACATGGTTTTCAGAGCAGCTGTGTCTCCTCTGCGTGGTGGTGTGGGAACACATGGACCTTTCCACTTGACTTCTGGAGTTCTTTCTGCCTCTCTAGGACAGCCTGAGCCAAGCCGCTGCAGGCCCTGGTACAGGGGAACCTTGGGCAGAAGCATCCCTGATGGGAGGAGGTAGACCTGTCCCCACAGAGGTCCACTGGGATCCTTTCTTGTCCTTGCATCTCGCAGTGGGCCCTCTGAGGGCTGCTGGAGCAGTGGCAAGCTCTCTGTAAGCTGCTCATTAGGGCTGCCACTGAGGTCCATGGGGCACTGGGTGTGGTTCTCCAGGTGGGGAGTGATCCCACCCCAGCCTTCTGAACCTCTGGGCTAGGCAGGGCTTTGGCCTAGAGTTTTCACCTGCAGACCTCTGACACTGACCTTGACACTTGGCCCCATTCTCCTGACAAGACCACCGCAGGGCTGCTGGGATTGCCCTGATTGAAGCAGTTCTGGGGGAGGAGAGGGAAAACTATAAAAGAAACTACTCCAGAAGGATGCATTTCACACCAGAAATGGTTCTGAGATTATCAAAAGCCAGGGCGATTGCTGGAAAGGTCTCAGAGGGAGTGTTTGTTGGGGCTTGGGGTGTGGGTGTGACTGCGCTGTGTTTGGACTTCATTTGTAAGCCAAGGGAAGTGCTGCCTGACTGTGGGGGTCTCACTCTGTCTGTCAGTCTGTGTCTGCCAGGAGCCTCTGCCTGCCCTTCTGAATCTTTCTGTGGGTGTCTTTGCAGTCCTTCCAGGAGATTGCTCTCAATCTGTTCCCACTGGCCAGTAGAGATGCTGCCAGACCGCTCGGAGGAGACAGCGATGGATGCCACGGGGGACGCAGAGCTGGATTCCAGCCAGGCTCGTCCTGGCATCTCCCTTCCTGCCTCAACCGGGAGCTCTGAAAGCTTGCACAGGCAGAGCAGGGAGCTGAGGCTGCCTCCTGCCTCCTCAGGGCCACGTTCACCCAGGAACCTGGAGCAGGGTGCGCCTCCTTTCTGGTTCCAGCTGCAAGTGGAGCAGAGGGGCAGGGAGAAAGATGTGGTTCAGGCTTGAGGGGCTCAGGACTCATGGAAGGCAGGAAGGCAGATGCCAAGGGGCTCAGAAAGGCTGACACCTGGTCAGGGCCAGGGTCCATGTGAGAGGAGGCGGGGAGGGCCCCGGCGGACAATGACCCAGAGACAGCTGGCCCTGGGCTGTGGGGCTCACAAAGTAAGACTGAACACACAATGCAGGAAAAGTGTCCCTGGTCATGGATGCATTTGGTGAAGCCTGGGGCAGAGTGTCACATGTCATCCCCTCAGCAAGGGGACACCTGGAGGCCCAGCTGGGACAGCCTGCAGGCAGCTTTACCCCATGCTGCTGCTTAGAGATAATCAGGATTGCCCTAGGCCACCCCTACTGTGGGTGTGTGTGTGTGTGTTGGGGGAAGGACAAGACATCCTCACCATGTCATCTCTCAGAGACACCCTGAGTTGGATGGATGGACACATACAACACATCTATCAAAAGGGGCTCTCTTTCCTGGTGGTAGTGACAGCAGGCACAGGATCCAGATAATGACCATAATCACCACTTGATGGCCTCCAGCATGACCTCTAACTGGAGGCCAGAGGTTCAGCCCTGAGGGTCCACCTGGAATTCACTGAAGGGGTGCTGGATCCAGTTCCAGTCCCAACTCCACTCAAGCCTCGTAGGGAGTAGGAAGGTGGACTCAGCCCCAACACAGGGATGAATACATGGTACCTGGGCCTGTACTGTGGGAGTAGGTTGTGTGTGTGTGTGTGTGTGTGTGTGTGTGCATATTTGTGTCTGGGGGAAGGGTGTACGTGTACATGTATGAGCCTCTATGTGTCTGGGGTGGGACTGGGCACAGTCTGAGTCCCTCCCTGGGACTGTCTGCATCACCTGCCCTGACCCCTTTGCTTACCACTTCATGGCATAGTCTGGAGAGGACCATTTGACCATGTCCCTGAGTAGGGATCACAGGCAGCTCCCAGAAGTCGAATAGGCCCATCCAGTTGGGAGAATAACTGTCAACCCCCAGTTGGGGCTTCTCTGGAGCAGCCCTAATGAAATTCCCACTAGGCCTTTGGCCTTGACTGGCTGAGACCTCCTGGATATGAGCCCTGCTCTTTGAGAGGTGAAGGAAGCAGACTTCCAAAGCCTGGGGTCCTTCCTGGGGCCTGAGAGCTCCAGGGGCCCTGAGTCTTCTGGGAAGATAAGACCCAAGGCGCAGACTGGTGGACAGGTATGAGTCAGGCAGCTCTGGCCTCTGAGACAGGCCTCCCTGCTCTCTCCATGTGGCTTGGTGGCCCCTCCAGGCCTGTCTAAGGGGCCCAGGGCAGAGTCAGGCAGACAATGGACAGGGGAACAGTCCTCCAGCACCCTCCTCCACTCTGAGGCAGGGCTTTTTGCAAGTTTTATCCTCGGAGGTGAGCTGCCTTGCTGGGGGATGTGAACCTGTGGACAGCCCATGGCCCTGAGGGCTGGAGGCCACCTCCTGTCTCTTCCTCTCATCGCCTACCCTTTCCTCTCCAGGGAGCTGGAGGTGGAGTGGTCTGGGCTCAGATGCTACCCCCATCTGTGGGACCATGCATCGTGGGTGGGGATTAAGCAGTGCCTTGGAGGAGTCCCTGGGGAGCCCCCTGAGTGGGGGAGAGAACTGTGGGAGCCCTTGGCTGCTGTGCCAGCTCCTGCTCATGGCCCAGGTCTGTGGAGAGGCAAGCGCTGCTCCGGGGCTCTCCCCCAGCCCAGAGGGACTCTGCACAAGGGGGCTCCGCTGTGAGGTAGAAGCAGAGAGAAGCCAGGGGATGGGGCTGAGGTCACTCAGGAACAGATAGGCCTGTCCCTCCCAGGCCCTTGGGGTGAACTGAGGAAGCGAGGAATAGAGCAGGCTAAAAGTCTTGAAGACTAGGACAAAGGTCAGAGATCAGAGGTCAGAGGTGAATCAGGGCTTAGGTGGCCCTGCTGTATTGCATGGTGTGCCAGCCTGAACCAGGAGCTTGCCACCGTGCCAAGTGGGTGTGCATTCCTAACCCACCTATCCAGTGGCCCTGTCCAAGCACCCGTCACTGTGCCTTACAGATGTGAGGCTGAGGCACCAAGAGGCTTGGCTGGAGCTGCACTGCAGCCTGAGGAGTTGGAGCTGGGATCCCCGCCCCCAGCTGTCTGGCTGAGCCCCCCACCCGGACCCCTTCGACATCTGTGCGGTGTCCACAGTCACAGAGACCATCCTTGACCACCAGGTGGGGCTAAGTCCTTGCGGCTGAGCAGCTACCATGCCATCCCTGGCTGAGCCACGAGGTGGCAGCAGTACTCCAATTGTGCACAGCTCTTGCAGAAGGCGCATTCCCCTGGCCTGAAGGACCTGACACCCCCAGCCTCCCTACAGTGGGATCGCTGGGCCCTGCCTCTCCATTGTCTCTGCGCAGACCCCAGAGGTTACTCTCCAATCCGCCAGCTCCAGGGGCCCACCCGTCCTAATACCAAGTTCCCCAAGGCCCCCAATTCCCTTCACCCATCACATGGGCCTAGAGTAGGGGCATCAAGGGCATGTGCTCCACTCTCCAGGAGAGGGATGTCCAACCCTCTTGGACCTCAGTGAGGACACACACACACACACACACACACAAGCGCACACACACGCAGACACAGGCACAGATACCAGCACATGCACAGTAACTGCACACCAACACGCACATCCACATCCTCACACGCATGCAGACACAGATGCACACAGACACACAGACACACATGGACATGCACGGAGACACATACCACCTCTTACTGGATTATTGAAATAAACAGGAAGGTCCAGAGACTTCACTGTCTTGTCAAATGTACATGCACTTTGCACCGAGTCCTATTCTCCTTCTCCTGGCACCTATCAGAGCTCGCTCTCTCTCTCTCTCTCTCTCTCTCTCTCTCACACACACACACACACACACACACACACAGGACCCCAATCCCTTTATCTCTACTTCAAAGATATCATCCAGGCTTGCCTCTCCTCTCTCTGCACGCCTCAGGCTTCCCCTGGAATCGCCCCATCTTAGAAAACAAAAAGACCCCAGTCCCACATCCCCCTCCAGCCCTTGCCCCATTCCTTTCCTCTCCTTCCCAGCAAAACACCCCCACGTCTGCCTCTCCCGTGTCCCACCTGGGCCACACACTTTTCCACCTCCAACCTCTCCTCTCCCACCTCCCCATCTCAGCCGGCCTTACCTGCATCAGCCCTGCCTTCCCCCCTCTCACCCTGCCCAAGGGGGCCCTGAATCCATGCTCTTTCTCCTTCGCCAGCGCTGTCATCTTAACATAAGCCACTGTCCTCTCCCGCCTGAGCTCCTGAAGCACAAGAAATAACCATGGTATTTCTGGGTTTACACACTATTGCTCTGTTTCATATATGCATCATCTTACTTAACCCTCACTACAGCTCTGGTAGATAGGTACAGTACAATTACATTCTCCCCATTTTTGACAGATAAGGTAAAGGCGACCCAGAGAGGTGAAACAATTTGCTCAAGGCCATACAGCTATTAAGATAATGTTCCAGGATTCAAAGCCCAGATGTTTGCCCTGGTGTCCACATTCTTACTCCTTCCTATGCTTACTCTGGTGCTCCAATGGGGTAGAAGGTTTTGAGATAGTGGATTATAAATTGGATGATCACTGGAACAAGGGGAAGAAGGGGGAGACAAGCTCTGCAGGGAAATAGGGTGATCTCCAGGCGCCGTTGAGTGTCCACTCAAGGTTGATGATGATAAATGTCCAGGAACCCTAACGTGCCATCCTGCTGCTCACGTGCAGCATGACAAAGGTCAGAGCTGGCCCTTCTAGGCATATGTGACAGAGGAGGGCAGAGGACAGAGAATGGTAGCCCGAGAGAAAGAGTCCTACCAAGGAGGGGCGTGAGGACAGGGAGCCCTACTGGCAGAGATGTGCAGAGGCCCAGAGGTTTGGGGAGGGGGTGACAGAGGAGTTGATGTCATTTCTGGGATGATAGGACAGACACTGGAGGGGGATGGCCAGGATGGGGAGAGGGAAAGGTCATTGGATGGAGATGACCTTGGTTCCGGGGATGGCAGACAGGCCGCATCCTGCAGACATCCTCGCCTCCTTCCTCCCTGGGGTCTGGAGCCACCCTCACCCACACTCATGTCTGCAGCTGGCTCCATCAGATCCAGCCTGCTGCCTGCCGGCTCACCTGTGCCAGCCTGTCGCTCCTTGTCTGTGACTGTCTGAGCATTGCTTGTGACTTTCTGTAATTCTGCCCAAGTGCCTGGGCCAGTCTGTCTGCCTGGGCAGGTGGCTGTTGCCAGGGCTACAAATCAGGCTGCTCCCGGGGTACAGAACCCGGAGCAGGGGTGTGGGGGATGGAGTGAATTAATAGGGCCACACTAGCTGGATTTGGACCCAGGGTTGCTGATGCCTGAAGCCTGCTCCTGGGGAGACCCGGGTATGTGAATGGCTATCCCCACAGCCCCAGAGACCTGCTGTCCTGTGCCCGTAGGAAGGGACAAGGCCAGCGAATCCGGGCCGGGAGGGGAAGCTGCATTCCTGTTCTCCAAACCCATGTGCTGAATTTTACTTTTCCTTTTATTTATTTCTTCTTCTTAAATCCTGTTTCTCTCCCCGAGGCATCTAATCTATTATTTAACATTGGATTGTGCGATTGAAACTCCCAGGCAAATTGAAAATTATTTGTGTTTGAGGTTTCAGGCGTGAAGCTGAGACAACCAGTTCTGGGAGATCCTGGGAACCCAAGTGAAGGCTGAGTGAAGAACCCTCACGCAGCTCAGCTCCTTGGAGGGGCTGGGCGAAGCCGGGCGGTGGGGGACCCAAGGCCCTGCAGGCCTCCCGCACCCAGAGCCACAGCTCCGGGGTCATTAATCTCCACGCGGCATTTCACTTGGGAAATGCTGTTGACACCTCCCACTGGCCAAAGTCCTCAAGAGGCCGAGCAGGTGCAATCAGTCACCCTGGCCCCGTGCCCACCCTGGGGGAAAAGCCTCGGTCACAGGAGAATTAATGACACAGGGACGAGACCTCACCATCATTTTTCAGGGGCTGACTCTCCATGGAATTGCAGCCAGAGCTGTGGGCCTAGGGGAGTCAGTGAGGACTGAACCTGGGTGCTGGCTGGTGACCAAGGGGCAGTGCTCCAGGTGGGTTTGGGGTCCCTGGCCCGGGGAGTGCAGCGATTAGTCCTTCTAGGCCCCACCTGGATACCCAAAGTCTGATAGAAAGTGTGACATCACAGTACGGGGTTCAGGACAGGAATCAGGACCACACTGCAGTGACAGCCCGGAGAGTGAGCACAAATAGGGTGGGAACCCTGAGCTGACGCTGCAGCATATGTGCAGGAAAGGAGGGACCCTAGGTCAAGTGTAACCATGTAGGCCACGATAGGAGAGGGGATTTTGTGTTGAGAACAAAGGGGAACCATTGAAGGGCTTTGAGAAGGGGAGTCACACATCCAAAATGATCAAAAATGTCAAGTGTCGACATCCAAAAGGATCAAAAATGAAACTGGGAGACTGACTTAGTCCGTGCAAGCTGTTATAATAAAAATGCCATAGACTGGGTGGCTTAAACAACAAATGACACCTCCAAGTCCTGGAGTCCAAGATCAAGGGGCCAGCAGATCTGGTGTCTGGTGAAGACCTATTTTCTGGTTCATAAAAGGCCAACTCCTTGCTGTGTCCTCATGTGGTGCAAGGAGAGAGTTCCCTTGGCCCTCTTTTAAAAGGAGATTCATCCCATTCATGAGCGCTACATGCTCATGACCTACTCCTTCCCAAAGGCGAGCTTCTTGAGGGTCAGAATTTCAACATAGAACAATGTTGGTGGGCACACAAACATTCAGTCCATAACAGAGGACAGTCACATACATCTATTTGACATTTAGAATGACCACTTGTGGTCATGCCAGGACCCAGAATCACAGTGAGGTATGACCCTCTGCCACCCTGATGGTCACTAGAGCTGATCTGAACACTGATCTGATGCCCCTGTCCCTTGTGTGAACTAAGCAGAGTTCACATGACCAAGGCTAACAAGTGGGTTCAAGCTCATGTGTATGTTTAACATAAATAAAACTTTGCAGCCCACAGAACATATGTGACCTTTTCAGAGTCTTCTGAAATAAAATAAAAAAGTTTGTCACAGACCTCACATCTATACTTACGCACATGCATATCTCGACAAATTCCCAAGGAGGGAATGTGAAAGTCACATCTTGAGACAATAATGGTAAGACTTGGAACTGGTAGAGCTGATGCCTTCTGGCAGCAAGTATTAGAAACTTGATGGCATCAACTTCAGGTGAAGAGGGCCTTCGTGTGAGGTCTATGACCTGGGACACACCCAGCTGGATGGCAGGAACCTGGGACCTGGGACCTTTCTCTACAGAGGTCACTCTGCTCCCTCTATGGGCCTTTTCCTGCTTCTCTATCCTATTGTGGATCCATGTCCTTGGCTCTTTCTGTGCCTATGGTAGAAATGCAGGGGGCATGCTGCCGGGGAGGAACCCGCCCCTCCTCCATTCCTAGTCCTAGTCCCAGAAAGTCTCCTGCACCCAGAAGTTCCATCTCTCCAAATCCGTCCAAGAAACTGCATGCAGGGGGACAGAGCTATTCAATGCTGCTCCTTGTAGCATTATGGGAACTATCAAAGGATTAGCGACAGTAGGATATCCACCAATAGGAAAACGGATGGATGGCGTATGCTCCGCCCAGGCTGCTAAATACAATGTAGTCACTTAAAAAAAGAAAGCGGAAGTCTCTTTTGTTCTTTGGTTCTTTGGTTCAACAAATGCATTCTGGGCCCACTATGTAAGGCCCACTGTGCCCAGTGTCAAGCTTAGTGAGCAAAAGCAAGCCCCATCCCTGCCTTTGCAGAGCTCAGTCCCCTGGAGGAGTCTGACTTCTAATAAACATAAATAGCAATACCCACAAGTGTAGCATCATGACCTTCACAAGGGCTGTGAAGGAGATGACCTTTACAGAGAAATCAGGGAAGTCTTCCTGGAGGCAGTGACGATGGAGCCAAGATCAGGAGAAGTGGGCAAGGAAGAGCAGAACATGCAAATGCCCTGGGGTGAAAGTCTGGTAAGCAAACAGGAGCTCTTATTTTTGGATATGAAGTGCCCCCCAAATATCCTGTAATGTAGGAATATTCAGAAGTGAAACTCTGGGATTATGAGATCAGTAATCTAATCAGGTCATCCTAGTTTGAATGGACTTACTGTCTGCTAAGTGTAGGCAGGTGGGGCATGGCCTGGAGAGGAGTTGCTGGGGTTGTGCCCTGGAAGGATACATCTTCCCTGAAGCCCCTTCCTGCCCCCTCTGCTTCCTGACCACCCCCCATGAACTGAGCAGCTTTCCTCTGCTGGCTGCTTCCCCCACGACCTGCTGCCTCACCTTGGAACTAGAGAAATGGAGTCATCAGTCTGTGAACTGAGACCTCAGAAACCATGAGCCCCAAATAAATTTTTCTCCCTCTAAGTTCTCCTTGATCATAGCAACAAAAAAGTTAACTTTATAAAACACACGTAGTGAGTATGCCACGGAGGTGCAACCCAGACTCCTCTGGGAATGAAGGACCACACCCTAAGCACTGGGGTGTTACTGGCAGGTGGGCCCCAGTTATTGGCCCTCTTAGGGATTGCCTGGGCTAAAAATAGCTGCATCCCCAAGATCACACCCACACCCCATGATTCATTGACAAGCAGATATAACGTTTCATTTTCTCACCCCAATAATTCTGAAGGGTTATCCTGGCTTCAAGCTCCCTGTGAGCTCAGCCTTTGTAGGAATTGCATCTATGGTAGACAGAATAACACCCCCCTCCAAGATGTCTACATCTTAATCCTCAGAAACTGTGAATAGGTTGTCCTATATGGAAAAAGGGACTTCTCAGGTGTGATTAAAAACCTTTGGGTGAGGAGACCATCCTGGATTACTGAGATGGGCAGCACGGAATTGCAGGTCCTATAAAAGGAAAGCAGGAGGGTGAGAGTCAAAGAAAATGGGACAATGCAGGCAGAAGTGAGAGCAATGGAAGGATCCAAGGAGGACAGGAAACCTCTAGAAACTGGAAAAGTTTAGAAAATAGATCTTTCTTTGGTGTACCAGGAAATAATACAGGCTTGCTGATCCATTTCAGACTTTGGGATTCCAGAACTGTGAAGGAAGAAAGTTGCCATTTTAAACTACACCTGTGCTCATTTGTTACAGCAGCCATAGAAAACCAATACAGTCCAACTTCTTTTTTTGCCCAGCCCTGCTCACCTCCCCACTATTGACAATTGTAGAACCAGAGACCCCTTCCTAACATGCTGCACGCTGATATGTCAAGTTCTTCTCCCAGGAAGCAACCTGCAACAGCCTGAGAAAACAGATGCCAGGGACTTTGGAGGTTGATCACCACTGCCTGACAACAGCGGTAGGTGGAACACAGGCAGCCCCTGTCATTAGGTGGCAGTGCAGTTGTCAAAACTTTCACCATTGGCTTGGCATGGTTTACCCCGGAAGAAAATGCAGTGGTGGGGGCAATGTATCAGGCATGGCAGAAATATCAAGGGAAAGCGGAACCAGTGGCATTTGGTGGTTATTGCTAAGCTAGACTAACGCTTTGAAAAAATGATAACAAAAGGCTGAGAGTGATTAAGAGCTAAGTGTAAAAGCCAGAGGGCCTCCTTGGTAGCACAGAAGGAAGGTCTCATCTCCTGCAGTTGGAGGAGAGACAGCAGGAGACCGCAGAACAGCTGAGTTCTAAAAAAAACTCTCAACCTAAGTAGATCTGCTATGCCAAGGTCGTGCTTGGTTTAGGAAAGAGTGGCACTCTGACATTGGGGAGGAGGCATACGAGTTAATAATAAGTTAAATAAATCTTCCAATTGCCTTGATTCTTCTGAGTCTGCAGAAGTGGCCCATTCTTTTCTATTAAGGGTTAATGTTCATTCTTCCCAGAAATGCAGAGAGCTCTTGTTCAAGACCCTATACGCCCCCTTCAGGATCTGCCCCCATATCTCCTCTGGCTAACAGGACAATAATAAGGGGTTAAGTCTCAACCTAACTGGGCTGGAAAAATGCTGGGTTTAATAAGGGAGGAAGGAACTATAGCCCAAAGGAGCCTCAGGACCTGTAGCCCTGGTATAGAAGAAGCCAGGAGAGCATGGGGAGTCCCCCATGGGGACTGGACTCTGAAGCTGCTTGGTCCATGGGAGATGGGGCACATAATGTTGGAATATGTTGGAGAGTTTATCAATATGGGAACACTTTCCTGAGACACAGGATTCACTATCTGGTAAGGGCCATGAGAGGTGGTGCAAAAACACTACCAAGATGGTCCCCAAAGACATGGAAGAAGTAATGGCCCATAGGCCAGAGTGAGGTAGAAATGCCAGAATTGCAGTGTTCAATGGTGGAAAGGGGATTAAAAAACTCCATGAAGTGGGCACACCCCAGATACTGTGCAAGGCCACGGAATAAACCGAAGAGAGCTGTTCTCCTAGAGAGCCTGGTGCACACAAAAACAACAGGGAAGATGCTCACAAGACCACCAGCACTGCCATGGGAACAGGTGGCAGCTCACCTCTGTGAGACCAGAACCTACACCATGAGCAGTGTGAGATGAATGAGCCAGGGGCCTCGAACCCCTGCCTGGACACTGTTGGGAGAGGCTGTTATGGAACTTGGAGCACCAATGGCAATGAGAGTGAGAGGACCCCAAAACAACAGAAGTTCAGGGGTGACATATAACCATCAGGAGAGAGGTGGGTACAACTGTGATAAGTGATCATGGCAGCCAAGGTGGCCTGCCCTGCAAAAAGTTGTTGTGATGGTTAATAAAACAAGGCATTCCCAGGGGGTTAAATGGATGGGTAGCCAACTACTGTACTACCCAATCTGTACCATCAAAAGAAATCAAGAATAGTAATAATCCCAATTAAAAAATTAAAGATCATGGTTCCTTGCCCTGTTTCAGGACTTGAGTGAGTATTCAGACCAGGAACTCAGTGATGGAAGGAGAGGTCAGACCTTAGGATGACCCTGTAACACCAAAGGGAGTGTGTGTAGTAATCGTGCCTCCACCTCCATCCTTCTCCAAAAGGATTCTGGGGAAAAGGATCACCCAAATGGATCTAGGACTGTTGGACAGGGTCTGAGCTGACACAGCTCCTTGAGACCTAATGTACCATGGTAGCTGTTCATTAGAAAAGGGTTATATAGGGCCAAGAACTAAATGCTATGCTGGTCCAGGTCTGCCTTCTAGAGCCATGGGTTCACTCAGTGGTCATTGCCCTTGTGTGTAATTGGAATTGACATGTTAGTGGTTGTCATGACACCTACATTGACTCCCTGGACCAAAAGGTGAGAGATTTGTAGTAGAGTAGGCAAAGGAGAAGGCTCTGAAACTACCCTTTGACCCATGTCAAGATAGTAAATAAAGCCGGGCATGGTGGCGCACGTCTGTAATCCAAGCGACTTGGGAGGCTGAGTCAGGAGGATCGCGAGTTCAAAGCCAGCCTCAGCAACTTAGCGAGGCCCTAAGCAACTCAGTGAGACCCTGTCTCTAAATAAAATACAAAATAGGGGGATGTGGGGGATGTGTCTGGCGATGTGGCTCAGTGGCCGAGTGTCCCTGAGTTCAATCCCTGGTTCAAAAAAAAAAAAAAAAGATAGTAAATGAAAAACATTACTGCATTATTGGGGGGATGGCAGATACTGGTTCTACCCTCTAAGGCATAAAGGATACGCGGGTAGGGGCCTAGTTGTACCTCCATTGAATTGACCTGTTTGGCCCCTGTAAAAACCTGTCAGAACCTGGAGAATGCTGGTGAATTACCGCCAACAGCTAAGGGGTCAAAAGCACGGCTGCTGTGCCAAATGTGATGTCCTTGCTGCACAGACATGATCAGAGTGCACGATATTTGGCGTCCTTATCAGAGAACAGTTTGTAATCTATTGGAAAAGAGAGGAGTATACACTTAGTCTTTACCTAGGAATATGCTAACTTTCCAGCCCTCTGCCCAATATAGTCGCCAAAAATTGGCATTGGCATTGGCTACATCCGGCAAATTCCTCGTATCAATGACATATGCTAATCCGAAGGGATAAGCAAGGAGCTGCTAGTACACTTGAGGCCTTGCCAAGACCCATGCACATTCCAGAGGGTGAGAGATAAGCCAGGTGAAGTTTCAGGGCCTGGTACATCTGTAAAAAATTTAAGAGCTCCATTGGTTTGGGATATGGCAAGACATCCAAAATAAAGAACAAATAATGGCATGCTCCACCTCCCCACTCAAAGAGGGAAGCACAGTGATTGTAGGTCTCTTGGGGTTCTGAAGGCATCATTCACATGCAGGAATAATGCAAACCACACACCAGGAGACAGAAAAAGCTGTCAGCATTGGGTCAGTCCAGAGTAGGACCAGAATGCAAGAGGTCCTAGGCCATAGGACCAGAGGACTCTTATGGTATTAGAGGTACCAGTATTGGCAAAGATCTCCCATGGTGTTTGGGGCAAGCCCCAAATGGAGATTTACAACACGGACTTTTAAAGTTCTGTGCCAAGGCTATTCCACGTGGGAAAAGTATGAACCTTTTGAAAAGTAGCTCCTGGCATGCCCTGGGCCTGGTATCAATCTGGCCAGAGGACCCCAAGTGAAATGAAGCCATAATTAACGACTCCTGCCATGATCTGAGTCCCATCAGACCTACCATATCTGATGACCAAATGAGCACAGCAGCATCCATCATAAGACAGAAGGGACCTAGGAGCCTGGAGCCTGGACTCCCTTGCCTGACCCTGTTGCCCCAAGGCCTCTCCCTCCACTCAGCTTGAAAGTCACAAGATGGGGAAATGACTGTCGAGTGAAAGAGGAAAATTCAGAGCTGGTTCACCCCGCCAGCTCTGGATTGCGTCCAGACACCGCTTGTGTCCTCCATACCCAGGTTCACTTGAGCCACAGCTTGGGTGTCTGAGGACCAGTCCACTGGAATCAGAGTCCTGAGGTGGCAACAGGCCAGCGTTACTGAGGTCCCATGGGCACCTCTTTGGAATCCTCAACTTCAAATTTCTAGCTTGTCTAAAAAAAATGCCATCGGGGCATCCTCCCATGGTCCTGGCTGCCTTCTGTTCAGATTAATCTCTTTGGCAAAGGGTCCCTTGACCACACCCTTAGTAGAGTCTCCCTAACATGCTTTTTTATTCTCTCCATGGAAAAGCTAAAAGTTTTCCAAGACTTTCCATTTTGATTCCCCTGTAGTTTATAAAGTCATCTTTAAACCATTTCTTTCTCTCATTTCCTATAAGCCACCAAAAGCTTGAATACCTTGCTGCTTAACTATTTCTTTGGCCAGAAAATTTAGTTTATTGTCCTTCCACAAAGTCTTAGGACACAGACACAACCCCACTAAGTTCGCTGCCATTGTATCACAAGGAAGTCCTTTCCACCAGTTTCCAGTACCTTGTATCTCGTTTTCTCCTGAGACCTCATCAGAATGGCCTTGGTGCTGGTCACAACCAATCACGTAATTTCTAAAAAGATTCGGGTAATTCCTACATTTCTTCTCCCCTTCTGATTCTCTTACCAGAATAGCCCTTAAAACTGTTCATGGTAACTAGATGCCTGCTCCTCCAAATTCTTCTGGTCTCTACCCAGGACCCAGTTCCCAAGACACCTCCACATTTTCAGGTATTTATTATAGCAACGGCCACACTTCTGGGTATTGGTTTTCTGTCATGGTCTATTTTGGGTGATGTGACAAATTACCTGAGGCTGGAAAAAGTCTCATAGACTTATAAAGAATAGATATTTATTTCCTAAGGTTTTGGAAGCTAGAAGTCCAAGATATGGCATCCATGGCTTGTAAAAGTCTTATTGTGTCATCCTATGGCAGAAGGCAGAAAGTAGAAATGTAAGAGAGGGCAAGAGGGATTGTAGGGACTGGGGGACATTAATTCACTCATGAAGGTAGAGTCCTCCCAACCTAATCAACTCTTTCTCTTTTTTCTTATACTGGGGATTGAACCCAGGAGTGCTTACCACTGAGCCATATCCCCAGTCCTTTTTTATTATTTTTATTATTTTTTATTTTTTGAAATAGGGTCTTGCTAATTTGCTGAGGCTAGCCTCGAACTTGGAAATCCTCCTACCTCAGCCTCCCAAGGGCCACCATGTCCCAGCCCTAATTAACTCTTAGGGGCCCCACCTCTCAACACTGTTGCATTGGGGATTAGGTTTCCAACTCATGAACTTTGGGGGACACATTGAAACAGAGCAATTTCTTTCCATCCTGGAAGGAGCAGTGATGAATTTCGTCAGGAATAAACACACATTCTAGGTATGGGATTGCCTTCCTTGCCCACAGGGCCTGAGCCAGACTGCTGGCCAAGGGTTTTATAGAGCATTCAATCCACCAGCACAGGATCCCACATAACATTGTATCAGATGACTGGACTCATTTTACAGTGAAGAAGGAGGGAGGGTGGTCATACAGTCATAAGTCACATTGGTCATATCATGTTCTATATCCTCCTGAATCTGCCAGTCTGATAAAGGAATGGAAGTGCCCATTTAAAGCATAGCTAAAGTATCGACTCGGAGGTGATATTTTGCAAAGAGAGTGCCATTTTCCAAAGCAAAAGGCACATCTTAAATGAACTATAGGTTGGACGTGGCTCTACCCATGTATGAAATAATGATCCTTTTCCTCAAAGTTGTCCACATCCTATTCCCTAGAACCTGTGAATAAATTACTTTAAATGGCAAAAGGAACCCTCTTGGCAGGATGTGATGAAGTTTAGGATTTGGGTAGATTATCATGAATTACCTCAGTGAACCCAATGGGGTCACAAGGGTCCTAAGCACAAGCGGAGGCAGGAGAGTCCTGGTCACAGTGGTGCAGTGTGAGAAACATTCACCAGTCATGGCTGACGTTGATAATGGAAGCCAAGAGCCAAGGAAAGGGCCAGCTTGTAAAAGCTGGAAAAGGCAAGGAAATGGATTCTCAGAAGAAATGCAGCCCTACCTGCACCTTAATTTTAGTCTAATAAGACTCATTTTGGACTTGTGATCTCCTGAACTTTAGTAGATTTATGTTGTATTAACTCACCAAGTTGGTGTAGTTTGTTACAGCAGCAATAGGAAACTAATACAGTATGTCATGGATGAGTGGGGTCTAGAAACTAAGGAATAGAAGTAAGAGTGTCCTGCTCACCATCACTCCTACCTACTTGTGAATTGATGCTTCCCATGTGCACAACCCTGAGCTCCAAGGACTTAGAGTTCCTGGTTCCCTTGTAAGGAATGCTCTGTCTAGGCACACAGAGAGAGTCCCACTGAGCTTTAAACTTTGCTTACTGCCTGGGCACTTTCTGCTTCTCTTGCCAAAGGACCAGAAAGTAGGAAGAGTTACCCTCTTCGCAGGGGGAATGGATCCTTGTCAGCAGGACAAGGTAACATTTGTGTTACAGAGGAAGTACACACTTGGGTGTTTCTTGGCACTCCCTCACCCATTTTTTACAGTAAACAGACAAGGGCAGTAACTCTGGCCTAAGAAGGTCATGTTGACCAGGATCTCAGACCTCTTGGGAATGAGTACTTGGTTACTATACCCGGTAAGCCACTGAGACCAGGATAGCTGTTAGCCAAGAGTGGAGTGGGGATCCAGAATCCATATGAAAGGAGAAAGAAGTTGAGTATCCTTTGCACCTCCAGGCCAATAGCAGCAGTGGGGGCTGTAGTAAATCCCTTAATCTTCCTCTTCCAAGTTTCCCTAGGGAAAAGGAAACCAGAATGCTGGGGGAGCTGCTCCCTAAAAGTATAGTCAACCCTCTGCAATCTGTCACTTTTGTATCCATGGATTCAAAGAACTGTGTATCAAAAATACTGAAAAAGAAGTCAGGCCTGGTGGCACATGCCTGTAATTACAGCAATTTGGGAGGCTGAGGCAGGAGGATTGCAAGTTCAAGGCCAGCCTCAGCAACTTAGAAGTCCCTGAGCAATTTAGCAAGACCCTGTTTCAAAATTAAAAAATAAAAAGGGCTGGGTTAAAAAGCACCCTGGGTTGAATATCCAATATCCTAAAAAAAAAAAACTGAGGAAGAAATTTATGTCCATACTGAAAAATGGACAAATTTTCTTCTTTCTTGTTATCATTCCTTAAACAGTTCAGTAGGACAATTCTATTGTATTAGGTATTATAAATAATCTAGAGATGATTTATTAGATTACTTGGTATTATATGTAATATTTGCATTGTAAGAGGTATTATACATAATCTAGAGATGATTTAAAGTATTCTGGAGGATGTGCATAGGTTATGTGCAAACGTCATGACCTTTTATACGAGGAACCTAAGCATCTGTGGATTTTGTATCCACAGAGGGTCCTGGCACCAATCCTCCAGGAGATAGCTGGTTTTTGTTTTGCTTTGTTGTTTGGGGGGTGGTTATTTGTTTTTGTACTGCGAATTAAACCCAAGGGTGCTTTTACCACTGAACTACATCCTTAGCTCTTTTCATTTTATTTTTTATTTTGAGACAGTGTCTCACTAAGTTGCTTAGGCCCTCATCAAATTGCCAAGGTTGGCCTCAAACTGGCAATCCTTCTGCCTCAGCCTCCCAAGATAACTGGTTCTGAAGTGGATCCTACTCATGCAAAGGGTGAGCTGTGCTGGACCCTGTGATGCACCAGCCAAGTCCCTCTTTAGTGACGAAGAGCAGATTTCCCAGCTTTGGGGAGTGTTGCCTGCAAAAAACCTTAGCCAGCATCTTCCTTCAGAAAAGGCCCCAGATGAAGAGAAATGCCTTTCCCAAGGTCAAACCCCATCTCCAATGACATATTCGATAATCAACATGGGGGCAAAGAGACCCCCCTGACTCACCCCAAATGGGGGAAGTAACTCTTTGAAAACTTGGCCTCTGCTGATACTGCGTAAGACCTCAACTCTTTCTGCCCACTGTTTCTTGCCCTCCCTTTCACACTGATGCAAAAAGTTCAGCTTTCTAACCCTTCAGGGAACTTAGTCTGTGAAAGAGTGTGCGGGAGGAGAGGCAGCAGACCAGAGGTAGGTCGGCCATTGCACACATCCCATTTAGGATAATGTTATTTTTATCATGAAAACAAGAGAAGCCTTTGCACGGTTTTAACAGCAAGCAGTTCCATAATCTTTTGAAAAGATCCCTCTGGCTGTCATGGGGAAAGCAGATTGTGAGGGTGAGACTGCAGGGCAGCAAGACCAGAAAGAGAGTTGCTGCCCACATCCAGATGAGGGATGACAGCTGGACCAGCGTGAAAGCGACAATGGAGAACCATGGGTGTGTTGGAGGAATAACCTGCCAGACCTTGGTGATGGACTGGAAATGGGAAATGGAGAAATGGGAAGGAAGAGAGAGGTTCCTGGGTAACTCCCAGCTTCCGGTGGGCATAACTGAGCCGTGGGTGAGATGGGATATTGGGAGGAGGCCGGGTGGGGAAGCAGGCAGGATCAGGGTTCTCTGCTGGGACCTGTTGAGTCTGGGGAGCATCAAATATTTCAGAAGAAGCATCAGATGGGTGATAGGCTCTGCAGGTGGGAGGAGGTGAGCATGAGATTCTGAAGGGAGAAAGTGTGAGGAGAGGAAAGGAGAGAAGTAAGGAGGAGAGGAGAGGGGAGAGGGGAGAGGGGAAGGGAGAGAAGGGAAGGAAAAGGAAGGGAAGGGAGCCTGAGAATGACCAGACCCCGGGGACTGAAAAGGGGATTAAAAGCAGTGGGATGAGCTGGGGGGCAAAGAGACTGCAAGGCCTCTGTGGATGCCAAGTGGAACAGTCAGTATAGACCAGGTTGTGCTGTGGGAAAATAAATCCCTAAAGTCTCACACACCTAAAATGACGCAGGTTTCTTTCTCCCTCACTTTATACATTCAGTTTAGATTAGCAGAGACTCTGCTTGTCAGGATCTCTTTGGAACCTGGGTTGATGGAGGCTCTATCTTGAACTAGCCTCTTAATAGCCGTGAAAAAGAAGGGAACCTGGGAATGGAAGGTTTGTGCTTCCCATTTTGCTGGCAAAGTGATTTACAGGGCCTCATCTAATTTCAAAGGAGGCAGGCAAAGCAGTGTGGCCACAGAGCCCCCAAGGAAGAGAAAGGAGAGTTCTTGGGCTGCACTAATCACTAACACCCTGAGGAAAGAGCACCAAGAGGAGGGAGTGGCCGTTTGAGCCATTTGCTGCCCAGAAGCTAAGTCATTTGAGGACGAGAAATGTCCTTGGAATCAAGTGATAGAAAGGTCCTTAATGATAGAATGGTCCTTAATGAGAAAGAGGTGTTGGGATGGGGGATGAGGGGGTTCAGGGAAGAAAGGTAAGACAGACTGAGATGGGTTAGAGAGGGCCTGGGAGGCAGACAGGAGGTGGGAAGTGTAGACCCCTCTTATTCTGTCAGCGGGGGTGTGGCAGGAGACAGGGAGGAGGCCAGACACCAGGGAAGGTTAGAGTTTGCTTTGGGCTCTTTCATGGGAAGCAACGTCAGGGTGTGTAAGGGCCACTAGAGAGGGCCCTTGAAAGGGAGAGGTTGATAGTGCAAGAGTAAGAAGGGACCGTCTACAGGGTGAGAGGACAATCTGCATGTGGTCAGGGACCTGGGACGCTGTGATTTCCTGCCTAATCCTCCCAAAATATGCTACCAGGGCCTTCGCCAGCCTCCTCCTTCATTAGAATAACATCCACTGCATGGTGGCCCAGGGTAGCTGTTTGTGGGCGGGCGGTGTAGACAGAGCCTGGTGTCTGGGTTGGGAGTTCGTACCAGAACCCATCAGGCCCTACGTGGGGAATGGAACCAGGTGTGGGGACAGAGGGAGCCAGGGACAACTGTTCCCAAGCCACCACATTCCAGCATACTACTGGAAGGAATCCACAAATTCCAGGCTAACTGGGCCTTCCAGGTGATTAGGAAGGTATATTTGTTAATGTGGAGCAGGAGGTAATATTGAATTGGATTTAATGGAGTTAGTGCCATTTCTATCTTTTAAATATCTAGATCTATGATACATGACCTCCATTTATCTTCTCTGGACCCCTCCGCAAAATGTTAGGACTGGACTGAGATATGAAATATATTCACACACATAATATTATATAATAGTTATAGTGTGTATGGACATATAGAATTCACTACATAATTATACATCCTAGAATAACATGCAATGTTATTCTAATTTGTGTTTGTATGTGTATTCACGCGCGCGCGTGCACACGGTACAGTTCATATTTTTTGGCTATTTCCATGTGATACAGAAGCACAATTTCAGTGGCGTTCAGAAAGAGGCATTTATTTCTCCTGCACCTGCAGGTGGCTCTCCAAGTCCCACCCCACAGGTCTCATTCTGAGGCTCAGCCTGGCGGGGGGCCTGCAGCTGCCACCTGGGGCATGTTTTCAGATGGCAGCAGAAGACAGGCAAACTCAGTGCTGGAACAATTATCAAGTGTGCTGGAGCCATTATTTGCTAACTCCCCTTTGGTGAAGCCCAATATCAGGATATGAAGTTCTTTCTGCCCACGCGAAAGCTAAGCTGTGGCGAGAGTGGAGATGTCTCTAGGTACCACAGGGCAGGAAAAAATTGGAATCAATAATTTAACCTCTCACATGGACCAAACTGAGGTTCCCTAGGAAGAGGAAAATGAGATTGCCAGAGAGTGGGGGGATTAATTTGTAATTAGTTCTAATTACTAAAATAATCAATGTTTTAATTTTTTACAACTTATTTGTACTCTCATATTCCTTCTGTAACAAAGCAAAAATAAGAGGCTCTCGATTTTCCCCAATTTCAGTCAAAATCCTCATGCAAAATTTTTACGTGGATTCATCTGGAAGCCTGGCTAGCCATTTTGAAAAATACATTCGTTTTCAGATCCAGACCTTCTAAATGCAAAAGTTAATTCTAAAAGAATGAGAAAGACTCTAAACGTAAAATCAGAACCGTAAAAATTTTGCAGGGAGATAATATTTTGAAATGCATCAAGATGCGTTTTCTTTTTGTACTTCCTTCGGTGACCTTCCAGTTTTTCAGCCAGAGGCTTGCATCGCCTAGAGGTGGAGGAGGAGGGAGGGAGGGAGGCCGGGAGAGCAGGAGAGAGGAGGGAGGACGTCAGGAGGAGGGGAGGCAGTAGGGGAGGGAGAGGGAAGAAGGAAGAAAGAGAGGAGGAGAGGTGGGGGAGGAAGGAAAGGGAGGAGGAGGGGAGGGGGAGCGGGAGGACAGGGGGGGGGGGGGGGGGGGGGGGGGCAGAAAGGACCAGGAAGGAAGGAAGAATAGGGGAAGGGAGCTGGCTGAGGGAGGGGGCTTAGGGCAGCAGCTAGAGGTCCCTTGAGGATCAAAGGAGTGACAAGAGAGGGTGTCTACCATGCCTGGTGATGTGCAAAAAGCAAGTGACAAACACAGGATTCCAGAAGAGACACACTTCCATGCCATTTATGTCCAAGTTTGAAACACACACAGCTGTCGTCCTTGTTTATGAATACATTCCTATGTTGCCAAAAGTATACAAATCTGCCTAGAAGTGACAAATTTAATCTGGGGAAGGAGAGAGGGGCTTAAACTGGTCTGTATCATTTTGTTCAGTTTTTAAAGAGAGATAGGAAGCAAGTATCTCAAACAGTAAGGCTTGTTACATCTGGGTGTCTGTTATATTATTTTCTATAGCTTGAAATACAGGTTGGAGGAAAGACAGGTTGTGGATGGATATGAGTAGTTTGATCTCATATTTTAAAATCTCAAATATGTGCATGTGTGTGTTCAGGATGACTTTGGGTCTGTGCTTCTGTGTGTCTGGCTGGGTGCAGTGGGGCATGCTTGTAACTACAGTGACTGGGAGGCTGAGGCAGGAGGACAGCAGGTTTGAGGTCAGCCTCAACTTAGTGAGGTCCTGTCTCAAAACAAAAAATAAAAAGGGCTGGGGATGTAGCTCAGGAGCAGAGCACCCCAGACTTCAGTCCCTCTGTGACACACACACACACACACACACACACACACACACAATCTGCAGACACTTTTTTGTGTCTGCATTTGCATGTGAGCATGTGGTTTTCTGTTGTGCCTCTCTCTGTCTCTGTTACTACACATGTTTGTGTCTGTGTGTGTGTAATTGTCTGTAGTTGTGATTGTGTATCTCTGAGCATGTGCATTTATGTGTATGTGTGCGAATCTGTGCAATTGTGTGTGTGCACACTTGTGTGGACATGAATAGGAAACAGACTGGGGGACTGCCTCAAATCACTGGGACTGTTTCCTCTGGGAGGGACCAAACAGGATTCTTTTCCCATTCATTTTATTGAGATTTATTACTTTTTTACAATGACCTTGTATTCTTTATTTTTTATTAACTTGCATTACTCGTACATACGAACGGGGTTCCTTGCGCTATTTCAATCCACGCTTACAGTGTATACTGATCAAATCCATCCTCCCTTTGACCACCCTCTCCCCTTCCAATATTTTAAAATGTCTTTTAAAAGACTGTAAAGTGTTTCCCAGCATGAAAATAAAAAGAATTTCCCAGCAGACCCTCTGTGCCCTCGGGGCTCCTCCCTTGAGCTATGTTGCCTTTGCCTCTTGGGCCCTGAGAGCAGAGGAGCCTGAGGACACTTCCAAGCCTCGCCCGCAGGCACAGCCTAAAGTAAGTAGGACATTTTTCTAAAGTCTTATATTTTATCTTTAAATGATAGGCAAATTTTGAGTCTTGCCCCTTAAGGTATACATGTTTATCTTAATTATACAATCACGAGGTTTTAAGCCCCAACTCATGGAGTCAAGGGGCAGTTCAAGTGGTCTCCATTGTAACTTCCTGAGTTCTCAAGTGCCTCCTGTGGGTGGGCTCCAGGCCAATGGCACCTGGGAAGGAGAGGGTACAACCTAGGCCTATCCAGAGCTCTTTGAAGGGTCAGTTGAAAGAGGAAGCTAGCCAAAGGAAAAAGAAAAAGAAAAGAAAGGAAGTTAGCCACCATTATTTTCAAAACAATGCACACTTGCTGAGCGCTTACCTTGGGTTGGGCTATGACCCTCGTGTATGTCCACACACAATTCTCCAAGCATTGCCATCGGCTAGGCCCTCTCACTGTTCCCGAATTACACACGAGGACACTGAGACTCAGAGGTAAAGCCCAAGGTCACCCAGTTGCACTCACACCCTCAAGTTCATGCCCCATTCAGACTGTCTCCTACGGGACAGGCCCAAGGGGAAGGAACTGCCTGAGACAAGAAAAAGGGTCAGCGTGCCAGGCTTTGGTCCCAGGAAGGCGCCCAGGGGCAGGGCTGACACTTCAAAGGCTACTTTCCTCACTGTTTAAACTCTTTTCATAAGAAAAACTCTCTTGGACTCTTGCAAAAGCATCAGCTGAGCCCTGTGTCCTTTGAGCCCTGGTGGTCACTTAGAGCCAGAGTGGTAGCCATACATCGTTGTTTAGGGGCAAGACTCAGGTGTTTGAGGCTCCTGCCCCAGGGATCCATACAGGACCTGTATTGATTGACAAAACTTGAGGACCCCAAAGAGGGGCCTCACTGTCCTCTCTGCACTGCAACAGCCTCATCTGAATGACAATCTCAGTACATGCTATGGTCCCTGGGCTTCTCTGGGGTTTCTTCCCAATGCCAGGCACTACCTGCATGGATGTTCATTTCCCTGTTTCCCCCAGTTGCTGCTGACAAGGAACACAGCTTCATTCCCTCATGCCCCAAGGGGCTGCTAGGAGGATCTCAGCACTTCACCGATGCTGCTCAAGAGAGTGGAATGAGCCCTGAAGAGGAACCCAGGTGGAGGGCCTGGGGCCAGTGTCCTGGCTTAGTTTCCTGGAAGTAGCTACCCTCTGTCAGACCACCCCCATATTTGGGCCTTGCATCTCCTGAGGGCTTGGGTGAAAGACAGTTGAGGCCATTACTACCTTTAGCTCTCCTGGAGACACCTGTTCAGCTTCTACTTTCCTTCCAGCTCAGGGTCAACAGCTTATGAAATTTTGGGGTCCCAGTTCTGAACACAAAATCCATGCTTTCATCCTTCCCCCAGGCAGAGATCAACTTTGCTCATTATCCCTTTTTCTCCCAAGGGTTTGGGATAGTAAAGCCAGATCCACCAACCCCCTCCCCACCCCACCCCCCACACACTCCCTTTCCCAGCACGTGGCCAAAGGGAGGGTCATGGGAGCCATTGGGATGACTTCCTTGTTTTCCATGGGTTTGAAGAAGGTGTGAAGCTTTGAGCTCCATTAATCTTGAGACTAGGGAATTGCTGACATGCTGAAGAAGGCAGAAGCAAGTGGAGAGACCCAGGTCCTTGATAATGCTGCCGTGACCAGTCAACTCCAGGGTCCCTCTACCCACTTGCTGTTATAGAAGAGAATCAAGTTCCTCATCATGAAGTCACCCTTTTGAGAATTAGGTAAAAATGCAGGAATATATTGGGAAATGGCTTATGCTCAGAGCAATTGGGGTGGGGGTATTTCTTCCTCCCCAGAGGTCCATCCCCAAGCCATCAACACACTAAGATGCCTGGGCAGGAAGTCTCAGGCTGGTCTCATGGCTCTCACTCCAAGTTGGCTCCCAGGGAGGGCAGAATTGGTTTGGTTCTGAGCAGCATGCCTGGGCAGCAGGCAGAAGAAAGGAGGAAGTGGGTGGCCTGTAGCATCTGGAGACAGCCCCTGTCTTCTCATCCACCAAATTGTAAAGCCTGCACCTGAGCGTGGTGCCTGTGACTGGGCAGGGCCAGAGAGTGTCTGGTTTGGGGAGGCACTAGTGTTCTACATTCCCTCACTTCCTTTAGTCTCCAGGTTCTCTGGGGGCTCAACCAGGAGTGAAGGTTGAGGGGCATTCCCAAGAGGACAAGTGAATGTCAGACTCTGAGCTCTGGGTCAGCCTGGCTCAATTCTAGCCTGGACATGGGCCATCTCTGAGTAATGGGCACAGACCTAGAAGGGTCTGGCTTTCACCCCAGGAAGCCTGAGGAGAGCCGGGAGGAGACAGCATTGCCCAGTACCCCAGTTCTTCCCTGTAAGATGCAGCTCCTGGGCCCCATAGCCTATTACTCTGTTGGCCTGGTCACAGCTTTCCTGAGGTTAGGCTAGACAGACTGTGATCTCACTTGGGATTCATTTTACTTGCCTCATTAAGGTCCTAATTTTTAAACAGGCTGCAAACAACAATAACAACAAAACACAAAAATCACAACCTGAAACATCTGGAAACCTGAGGTCTTGCCCTGGGTTTTGCATACCATATGTGGTTTTTTATTCCCTGCAGATGACCTACCTGACCTGCCTTATTCTTCATAGGGTGATGTACAGAGGAATGTCAAAGTGAGCCCAGGTTTGAATCTGCTTTTTAAACGATAAACTGCAATGGCTTAAGCACTAGTCAAATCTTAATGATAAAGCAAGTTCTGATTAGATGCACATCCAATTTCATTTCTTGAACCGCAGTAATCAAAGTGGATGTAGTTCACAAGATGTGCAATGTTTTCAGTCCTAATTATATATTTTCAATTAAAACATGAAACAGCATTGTCTTATATACCACAGATCATTAAATGCCTATCACAGGCCATGTCCACATCTCAATGTAAGGGATGGTTGACATTTAGCCAGGAACTTTTAAAACACTTGAGAATAAATTATGACCCAAACTTACTCTTCTTAATGACATGTATAAAGTTCAGCTCTTTAATAAAAGGACTCAGGAATATGAAAACAAAGTCCCCAGCAGTATTAAAGAAAGAAAGGTCCTTCAAAATGGTCAGTTTTTGTTTTGATTAAATTGTGCATTTTTAATATAGTTGGTATAAAGTGAAACTCTTTAAAAAAACACGTAGGAATTTAAAATAAAGTGGAACATCCTATTTTCAGGGTCAGGAGTACAACAGTGAGATCTGTCTCTTAAACAATGACACTTAGTATCTCTGTAGTTCTATGAATACTTTTGAAGTGTCATATTAAAACCAATCTCGTGGCCTTGAGGCAAAGGGAAGCAATTAGTCTTGGAGTTGTGAATAAATAAAAATCCATTTATACACCCGTCCTTGACATGTACCTTGCAAATCTTAGAAACTTCATCTAGTGGGAAAAGAAATGTTAAATCATGAATACCAATACTAATCACATTGCCATGTGGCTTCCTAAAACAGTTGAGTTTATACCAATCTTTTAAGTATTAATTTATATGTATATATTCATCCATATCGAACACAAAACAAAGACACACTAGCAGCGACCTAGAAGAGAAAAGAGGACTGAGGGGCGCTGGGGGCCACGAGGGCCATAACAAGCAGGTTTTCAGTGGGTCCTGGTTCCTCAAACGAGCCTGGTGCATTTTTCATCATTCTTCTCTCCTCAAAGGAATGGCAAGTTTCTGTCCTTGAAGCTGGGGGCACCCCCACATGATCTCCTCCATTGGTGAGCCCACCCAGGATTTAGGGAGGACCTCAGGAAGTCACAGTATTTGTCACTTCTTGTTTGGGTCCGTTCCTTCAATGTGGGGTGGAGGTTTGCTTTGCTGTTCTCAGGTCCTGCAGAGCATTGGATGGATTGGAGCAATGGGCCACAAGGCTGAGAGGACCACTCAAGAGTGGGCTGGGCCTGGTCAGGTTACCCAGCACCAAGAGTGGTGGTGTTTGCCAAAGCTGGGAATTAGAAGCCCCGGGGCCCCAGAGCATGGGGAACAGAATGGGCAGCCGTGGGCCGCGTGGCACGGATCCCTGACCTACTTCCAGGGCCCCTTTCTGTTCTCGGAGCAGCTTAAAATCCATAAATTAAGGAAATTAACTGATGGGGCCTGCGGCATCTTTGTAAGCTATTTAAATCTATAAATTTACAACATCTTCTGCATATATCAAGTAATTGAACTAACTGCAGGGATGTAACTTTAATGAGAAAATTTCCCCCTTCTCCAGTAGTTCGAGATCTAAAATAAATAAATAAATAAAACAAACCCTCCTTTAGGAGGAAAGTTTCTGCTTATTCCCGCGTGGGGAAGTTACAGAAATGCGGTCCGGACGCTCCTTCTGCACGCAAGGTCCCCTAGTATGGCGAGGAAGGCCCGCACTTCATCATCCTCCCACAGCCCTCCCCGCGACCCCCGGGATTGCAGCCGCTAGAGGGCGCCCAGGTCCGGCTGAAGCTCGTGAAGGGGCCCCCCGGCGCTCTCCGACTGAAGCGCACCAGCCCTCCAGCTTGAGGCTGGTTCTGGCCCGGACGTCCCGGGAGTCAGGCGGGGGCGCAGTGTGGGCCGGGCACGACGGCAGCGCTCGGTTTCCTAGGAGCTGGGAAATGGTTGTAGAGGAGGAGGGACGGGCGGGGCGCAAGGGAAAGAGGAGGAAGAGGAAGGGGAAGCGGTGGGAGAGGAGGCGAAGGAAGGGACAGTGGACTCCGGGACCCGAGAGGGGCGTCAAGGGCGCAGGCCCTGGCGCTGCGGGGAGCATTGGCCGCCACTGTCTCCATCGCGCAGCGCGCGTAAAGGAAATGGCGCGTCTAGCCGGCGGCTGCCGGCCGGGTGCCCCCCGCGCGCCCCTCCCCCGCGGTGGCCGACCGCGTGTCCGCAAACGTCACTGGCGGCGCTGCTCCCCGGGAAAGGGGCAGCAGGGGCAGAGACCCCGGGAAGGGGGAGGGGCGGCCCTGGCCCCCGGCTCCGTTCCAGCCCCGGCCGACTCGCAGCCCAGTTTCTTCCCAAGTCCCGCCCCCAGCCCCGGGCGCCGCGGCGGCGGCTGCTCTCCTCTTTGTAACCGAGGAGTCAAGAAATGTGAGAAACGTGCCCTGTGTTACTTATTTGGGAGCCGAAAATTTATGCCCAGCTGAAAGCGCCCGGGGAAATATTACATCAGATGAAATGACAATGATTAAAATCAGCTTCTCCCCCGCCCCCTCCCCGAGCCCGGAGGAGGCCCGGGCGCCGCGTGGCCGGCCGGCGGGGGGCGGGGGGCTGGGCCGCGGAGGGCGCGGGGGCCTGGGCGCACCGCTCCCGGGAGGGTCCTGGCGGAGGCCCCGGCGGGAAGGCGACGGCTCCGGGAGAGGCGGGTGGGGATCGCTGGGCGAAAGGAGGGGAAACAGCGCATTTTTGTCGCCGAGCGCGGCAGGCGCGGGCGCGCGGAGCTAATTGCGACTCTAATCCTCTGCCCCGAGGCGCAACCGAGCCCCGAGCCAGGAGTCGCCGCGCGCGCCCGCTCGCGCTCGCCGCGCAGGGTAATTGGGAGCCGGATTGCTGCCCTTTGCGTCCCGGCTGGGCCGCGGCAAGGCGCGGGCTACGGGCTGGGGTGGGGGGCTGATTTTCTCTCTAGCAATCGGGGGAGGCCGCTGGAGAGAGAGGAGGGAGGAGAGGAGGTGGGAGCGGCGGGAGGGCAGCCGGAGAGCGGCGCGAAGAGGAGGAGGCGGCGGCGGCGGCCGCGAAGAGGGGAGGAGGCGAGGGGAGGGCGGGGAGGGGAGGCCCCGGCGCGCCGCGCCGCGAGGGGCCGCGCGAAGCGGGGGCCGGGGCGGGAGGGGTGGGTGGGGGGAGGGTTGGGGGCGAGAGAGAAAGTAACTCCAGGACGAGACCGGAGCGACCCGCGCAGCGAGCATAGGCGGCGAGGCTGCGCCGGGCGCCCGAGACCGGCGGCAGCGGGGGGCGGGGGCTGCGTCCGAGCCCGATCCGCCGCTCCGGCTCCGAGGTAAGCCCAGCGCGGGAGACCACCCCTCAGCGCCGCGCACCCCTGTCCACAAAGTGGGTGCGATACCGGGAAAGTCTCCCGGGCAGGGTCCGGACGTGGGCGGGGGCAGCTGCTTTGTCCCTCTGCTGGGCGGCGGGGGCTGGCGGTGCGGGGGCGCCAAGCACAAAGGCCTGGCGCGAGGGGGGGTTGCCCACGTGGGCTGGTCCTGACCGCGGGTGGACCCTCCCCACGCGGGCGGGATCCGAGCTTCCTGCCGAGCGTTTGTGTGTGTGTGTGTGTGTGAATGTGTGTATGCGCGCGTGTGCGCGCTTGCAGGTCCCCACACTCTGGTCCTAGAACAAGGCCGAATGCCCTGCAGAACCGGCGAGTTTCCCGGGTCAGAAACCGGCTCACGCAGCTGGGGCTTCGGGGCGCACGGGCCCTAGCTTGGCGCCCAAATCAGAGAAAGAAAAAGTCTCTAACGGGACAGATGTGCGTCCTCTGACGCCCACCTCGGGAGTCCGAAACCAGGCGGGAGGGGCTGGCGCGCTGGTGGTCGTTTCAGGCGCGCGGGGTATGAGACTGGGTGAGGGCCCAGCTGAGAACCGATCGCTACCTCCAGGTCCTTTCTGTCCATCAGCACCTTCCGGACCTGGACGCGCACGCTGGGCACACACCCGCAAATATCCCCACACCCCCGCCTCCGCACCAGCGCCTTTCTGTCCTCTCGAAGCCCCCGACTGCAGAAAGATAAAGCTTCAAGTTTTCACTCCATGTCTCAAATGTGCATGAAGGAATTTAACTGCACGAGTGAATAACAGCATTAGTTTCAATTAATTTTTTTTAATCCCGGCAACAATAAACTTTGAGAACAAAAGCGCTTTTACGTCCTTAATTAGGCGAGCTTCCCATCTGTGGTCTCGAAGTGTCTGCCTCTTGATTTAACTTTGTCCCCGCCCCCGCCGCACACCCCTCCCTTTCCAGCCTGGCGCTTCGGGTGCCGAGGCCACCCCGCCCCGCGGCGCCGGGAGCTTTAGCCCAGCCGGCTCCTGTCGCCCCGAAGTTCACACCGGCTGCCGGTTGGGTGGCTGGGCTAGCGTGCACCAGGTGGCCCGCCAGCCTTCCTCCCGGTCCACCCACTGGACAATTCTGTAGGCCACTGGCACTAGCGCCCCAGGCCAGAGCCCAGGGCGTGGAGCTGAAGGGAGCTTGCGAGGAGCCTTCTGTTTACCTTTTATGGTTAAAATAACAGCTTAGCAAAGAAGCGACTTCACGAAGAAGCGATTTAGTGAAATCGTCTCAAGCTGCCGCAGCTCAGCCAGTTTAATCACCCCCAGAGAGCTGAACAACTGCGAGCACAATGGGACACAAAATCATTTTGTGTGTAAATGAGCGTGGCATTCTGCTCACTTCCCTCTGCTCCGACGGGCGGGGCTCAGCTGCGGGCGGGCGCGGGACCCGGGTCTCCCGCCGCAGCTTGGAGAAGCGGGTCCATACTGGGCTAGTTTGCAAACCCGCGGGCCTCTCGCACATTGCTGCTGAGGCCCCTGCAACAGGCTGCTTGGCCTTGAGTCTTAGGACAGCGGGGAGCGCTGTGACTGGGTCGAGGTTTTGATGCTGGTGTTGGTGGAGTGAACTTGTGTTTCTTAACTGCAACCACTTTTATGCTTCTGACCTCAGCAGTGGTCTCAGGAAAAGGGTCGTTGTCCAGCACAGATGCGTTTGTCCAAGGGAGCACTGGAGATTCGGGTCAAGGCGTAACGCCTGGGGCTTCCAATGGTGAGTTTCTCATTTGCCCTGAACATCAGATTGTGCTTTTGATGGGAAAGAGGCTGTGTGAGAACAGGATGGAGCAGTTCAGGTGATGGGTGCTTAGTGTTACCTGTCACTTTTGAGTTGTGTCCTGGTGGTAGGGAAACATTGTGCGGTCTGCTTGGATAGAATTTCAGTCGGAATTCCTTCCCGTTCAGGTTATCCTCAGCGTGTCTTCCCTTCTGACTCCTCCCCCAGCAGAGCCTCCTAGGGCAGAATAATTCATTCCTGAGGTCTGTTTTGGTTTCTCAGAACTTCCTTGAGATAAGTGACCTGGTTTTCTTTTTTAAGCTTTCAGGAACTCAGGAATGCCAAAAGTAGCAGATGGGGCAGCCAGCTCCCAGTGAGGGTATAACCCTCTACCCCCACCCCAAACCGTTTCAGGTCAGGGAATTAGCCAGGGCACTCAGGGCAGAACTAATCACAGGAGAGTAACCTTGCTTAAATTTACAGAATTTGATTCTCATTGGACCTTGGTCCATGTTTTAAAATTCAGTGTTGAGTTTCCAGGCACACATTTAGAAGCCAGAGTTTAACAGAAAAAAGCAGCCCCTTGGGTCTCCAGGATTTCATTTGGTTTCTCTCCAAGGGTTAAACCTGTGAGAGAGAAGTGCAGGTTAGGTGTGTGGAAGCTCTGTGTGTGTGTGTGTGTGTGTGTGTGTGTGAGTCTGTTCACTGTGCAAAGCTCCCTTCCCTCCCCTTGAGACAGCCCCAAGTCAGTGGAAGGAGCTGCAGAAACCTGCCCTTCCCCACCTCTCCTGCATGGAGCCTGCAAAGTGCCCTGGGGGTGGCTTCTTGGGACTGAGGGACAATCTTATTTCAGGTAGCTGTGGCACAGAGAAAAGTGGCTTAGTAGCTCTGGGGAGGAGACAGAAAAAGAGTCCATTTGCTGATCACTGTCTGGCCAGCTCTCTAATGCCTTGGGGGCATGTGATCCTGAGGGGGTCTGGAATACATTAGGCATAGAAAACACCATGGTGAGGGTCTGCTGAGAAACTGGGAGGTGCAGATTAGCAAACAAAGACAGGTTTTCTCTGCTATTGGGAGCCATAGGGGAGAGGTGGCTTCCCAAGTGACTTTCCCTTATCCCTGTATCCTGGCTTTTGCTGAAAGAGGTTTCCTTGGGTCCAGCCAGTTGCAAACTGCATCTTAACACAGTGGAGAGAGCTGGGCTCCCCAGCCCATGGAGGGTGGGGGATCCTTCCTGTGCTGCAGTCCACAGGTTCCCGGTGAATGCAAGAGGAGACACGCTTGGTAACATGGCTCTAAACCAAAATACCAGGAAAATCAGATTTGTTCTGAAACATTTTAGGGCAATAATGGTGAGCATATGTTTCTGTACTGTCATTAGCTGAATTAGCAGACATGGAGCTGCCCAGAAAACACATGTGTGTATGCACACACTTGTGTGTGCGTGTGTGTGTGTGTGTGTGTGTGTCTGTGTATAGTCTATGCCCAGGAGGCCTGCTTACGAGTGTGAAGACAGGATGGTGGCAGGTGGAATATGGGGGGCTGCCTGGTATGTGTGGGGTCCCAGAGAGCATGCAGAAAGGATGCCGCTAAGCATCTTTGACTTCAGGGGAGATTGGGTGCCCATGACTCTGATTTTGTTGCTGCTTCCTACAGATACTCTGGGCAGCCATGGAAGCCTAGATGCCTCACCGGAAGGAGCGACCGAGTGGGTCCTCACTTCACGCACACGGCAGTACCGGCACCGCGGTGAGCCTGTAGGGTGGGCTGGGTTTGTTCTGGTGGCCCCCTCTTTGCCTTTTTCTAGGGTGCCTGCTCGCTGGCTGCCCTTCCTCGGGGCCCTGGCACTCCAGAGATGGCTGTTGACTGGCTGTACAATTATGTATTTTTTGAAACAAAAATGCTCTTAATTTGATGTGAAATTTACTACATGTATAAAACTCAGCGCCTTAGGTGCTGAGGAAGTCACTAATTTAGAGGTGTCTCGTTACTGAGACAAACTTGCAAAAACCCCTGAATCCCAATTCACAAATTGGTGATTCGTTTGTCAAGGGATATTTCACATCTAACACATAAGCCCGCGACCTTTAATTAGAATTTTGCAGTTTGTTTTATGCCCCTGGAGGCTGACACCTTGAAAATTTTTTTTCTTGATTTCTTATTGCTAATAAGCATCTTTCTTTTTCCCTCTGGTACTTTGAAGAAAATGATGCAAATACACTTAATTACAGTGGTGGCCGTAATTTGTCAGCGGAATATGTGATCAGGCACAAGCAGAAGTGATCTGATTAGATCTGTGATCACACTTGCAATAAAGGGAGTACATGGCTGTGTCATTTAGAAACTCTTGGTTTTCGCTTTATTTCTATTTCTAGGAGGGAGGAAATATGTCCCGGCTGTCTCTCACCCGGTCGCCTGTGTCTCCCCTGGCTGCCCAGGGGATCCCACTGCCAGCTCAGCTTACCAAGTCCAATGCACCTGTGCACATTGATGTGGGCGGCCACATGTACACCAGCAGCCTGGCCACACTTACCAAGTACCCTGACTCCAGGTAAGAGTGAACCTCTCAAATGCCAGGCATTTGTAGCTGGTGATGGCACTCCCCTGCCAGCCCCCTGCAGGGCTCTTCAGGGTGCACTGCCTCATGTAGATACAGGGAACTAGGGTTTGGGAGGCATAGTCTGCATGTCCAAGACTAGTTTGAACTGGGGCTTGTGACCCTGTATGGTGGGCATTGGTTGTGTGAGGTTGCCTGACCTACTAACAGGCTTGACTTATTCAGAACTCGCCTTAACTGAGGCTGACCAGCAGCTGGATGATGATCTTGAGTGAGACTGAGGTCTTCCTTGTGGTGAGCGAGGGATGCTAAGTATGTCTTTGGGTCCTGTGTGTGTGGAGGTATTTGATCCTATTTCCCATTTTGACCTTTGGGAAAGTACATAAGGAGGAGGAGTTGCAGCTTGCCCTCTTTGTCTAGTTGGGTGGCCAGTGCTGGACCCTAAGGGCTAGCACCAGGCTTCCCTCAGAGCTGGATGTCAGTGACTGATTAGGAATTCTAGGTCATTCATGAATATTTGAGGCAATGACTGATTGTGAACCTCATGCCCCATGTGGATAAAGTGTCAGTGACCAAGCCCCTGGTGGGGGCTTGTAGGCTCCTCCCAGAAGGAAGCCTCCTATACTGCTGATACTCAGGCCGTCCTGACTCCGCCTGAGTGAGGCACAGGGTGCCCCCTGACTCCTCTGCTCTTGCCTCTTGGGTGTTTCCCTCGTTGGGTGGACCTGGTTTCCCATTGGCACAGCAGCAGGCTGACCAGAGGTGGGCTGTATATCTGTGAGCATCTCCAGGAGGTGACATGGCATGCTGCTCGCCATTTGCTTCTGGCACAGTGAAGCGGCCACAGTTCTCTGGGGCTGCCGAGGGCTGAGCAGTGGGAGGGCCAAGGCTTCGGGGCATCGCCCTGATTTTATATATTTAAAATAAGAAGAGGAGTTAATTAATTCCCTAGATACTGAGGGATCATCTCTGGGGAGCTTGGGTGTCAGGCTGCCTCATCACGGGTGTGGTTGCTTAGAGCACGGAGGATTACAGGGTGTGGAGGTGGCTGCTTTTGGAGCTTATTGAGGGCCAGGCGGAATGGAGGGTAGAATACTGGAGATGGGTGCTATGTCCAGTTCAGAATTTGGGGACTGGGGGGAACAGATGGTGATTAGGGTTTCATGCCCCCAGCTTGGCAGAGAGTAGGCCTGGGACCCTTATGAACTGGGAGCTTTGGGAGAGCAGGGGCCTTGAGACCAGGTCAGTGGCATAGGCCTGCGTGCTGGCTGGCAGAGCCCTGTCTTGGGTAGGAGATGGATTCTGCTTATTTAATTTGAGTTTTGCCTTCTGCGGCATTCCCGAGTTGTATGAAATAGATCATCCCTTAATCGGCTGATGATGTTTGTGAGTGAAATTCATAAAATCTTTGCCCACAACCCTCTTGGAAGAGTGTTTCCAGAAGTCAGACGTTTGCCTTTCTGGAGCCTCACAGTCCAGACCTGGGGGAAGGAGAAGAGGGCCTCCCCTCATTGTCTCCCCACTGCTGCCTGGGAACGGGGAGGGCAGGCGTGGCCTTTGCTTCCCAGACCCACAGTGTGGTTCATCCTTGCTCTCTGGCTGGGGAGCTGAGGCCCTTGTGGCCCCATGATCTGGCATGTGGAACCCTTGGCTGGCAGGATGTGCTCAGAGGGGGTAGGAATCAACGATCTTTCTCAGGACTGGGGTCAAGATGAATCTGTTGTTCTGCCTGGATGGCTTCTAGTTTGAAGTAGAGCTGCTTCCCAGGCCTGAAGTTTTGGCCTAGAGGCCAGGGGCTAGTGAGACCTGTAGGACAGCCAGGGGACAAGGGTGAGGCCAGGCCTGAGAAGTAGATTGCAGAGCTGTGTTGGCAAGGGCCTCTCAGATCTCTCTCATCCTCTTTCAGTGAATTATTATAATTTAAAACTTTTTTTTGACAAATTTGAAATGTAGATCCATCCCTCACACAGTGCCACTGATGGTCACCTGCACATGGAGAATTAAGAGTACCTATTCTTAGTGGGAGTTTCTGGATATCAGAAATTTCATGCCCTGGACTGAGCTGTGAAAGCCAGGGGGTCCCTGTGCCCACAGCACTATGCTCAGGATTCTGGTTCTGACGGGTCAGGGTGGCCTGGGTCCTGGAGGGCCTCATGTTGGGCGCCTCCTCTGGTCCTCCCAGGAGCAGTCATTGGTCCTTACCCAGAGACACAGCTGCCTGAGGCTGGGGGTAGACTTCCCAGGTCTGCTTCTCCCCTGTGTCCTGCCTGCTGGATGTCACTTGTCTGCTGCCATCATAGCTCCCTGCTGGTGTCCATCTGGCTTGGAGAACAACAAATTGAGATAGCCAGGAATAAAACCTTGGGCTGAAACATCCAGGAACTTGGACCCAAAACTTTATTTACAAGGGAAGAAAAAAGAAAATGAAGACAGCATGACGCTTCCCTCTGCCACAAGGGGCCAGGGGTTGGACAGTCCCTTTTCTGCCCCAGAGGGTCCCAGCTGCCACAGTGTGAACTTACCAGCTTTCTGCATGGAGAACTTCTCAAGTTGCTCCCCACACCCTGCAGCCTCCCTCAGGGTGGCCTGGGGCTAGTTTCCACAGGGACACATGGAGCCACCAACAGAACCAGGAGGGAGCTCACTCGAAGACCCTGCAAGTGGCTGAGGGTTCCTTCCTGGTGATTGTCCTGACCCTCCCTCAGCCTGCATGCATCCTTGATAGGCTTGGATGCCCAGAGTATGAAAGGCCTTTGTGCTATGAGATGCACAGCTGCTGGTTGGTCCTGGAACAGATGCTGAACTGTGGAAAGATCTAGAAGCAGTCAGCTCTAAAATAAGGCAGGTTGAGAACCTCCCAGCCTTGGATCAATAAGCCAACCTAGAACCTAGCCAGCCCCGGAACGTGGGTGGATTGAAGTCCTCTAGACCGACAGGATGATCTACAGCTTCAGCCAGCCCTGACGTCAGAGGGATTTGGATCTCAGCCAGGCCCAGCACGTTGCTTGCTGCATTGAGTGGCTGAGCTCAGCCGGGAAGGGTGTGGAACATTCCCAGGGAGACCAAGGCTTTGGATTTGCTGACTCACCTGTGGATGTGGCTCTTACCTCTTCCTGCTCATGCCTTTTGTGGACCTTCAGCTGTCTGCCGACCACTGCTCATGGCACCTAGCAGCCTGACTCAGTCACATGTCTCCTGGGATGCTAGTGGCCCTCGACTCTGACAACTGAATGTCCAAGCTCCAGGTCATTGGACACTTGAATGCTGAAGCCATGAAACTCACAAGTTTTCCAGCATGAGCTGTGTCCCCCAGGACTACTGTCATCAGGTTTGGGCTCAGTGACCTTTGGAGCTCTGAGAGGAGTAGTATCTGGGTGGCTGAAGCTCTGGTTCCACAGGCTCAGCCCTCTACACCCATCTCAGTGGCCTCTGACCCACTTATGCCCATCCATGAAGTGGCCTTGCCCTTTTATGCTGCTCCATTGGGACAGAGGATGGACCATATACCTACAGCAAGAACAGGAGATTGTTCACTGCTACTCTGAATGTGGGTGGAACCTCTTGGCTGATGCCAGGCCACTAGAGCATAGGATGGTATGGATGGGAGGCCCTGAAAGGGACTTTGGGGGCCTAAGCCCCTCAACTTTTTCCTAGCTAGTGTTCCCTGGGTGTACCCTGGCAGTGATAGGCAGGGCCTTGGGAGAGGTTGGGAGCGGACAGAGAAGTGGGCTGCAGTGGGGACAGAGGACCATCCCTGGAGGAGTACAGGCTGTTGCAGGCCCCAGCCAGGTTGAGTCACCCTTCTCCAGTCTTGCAGACAAGCCGTTGCCATGGCAGGATCTAGAGGGGCCCAAGTATGTGGCCCTGCCACCAAAGGAGGTCTGGTGTCATTGGGGAGATGGTACCAGCCTCCCTTCTCTTTCTGAGCCAAGTTCATGTCTGCTCCCAACCATCCTTAGGACTCCTGACTTTCCATAGCTTAGCGTAGGGTCTGTTGGGTAGTCAGTCAAACCAGAGACTGCTGCCCCAGGCATTGGGGAAGGACCAGCTCTGGCTCTGAGGTTCGTTCTTCCTCCCTGGAATGGACAGGGATAGTCATCAGGGGTTCTGCAAGAGCCTGTTACATGTCCTGTGTTTGTTAGAGCCACTGTTCTTCCAAGAAAAGGGTTCCAGCACCTGTCTTCTTCCTAATCCCCACCCCCCCAGGTGTGCACGCACACTGGCATGTGTGAATGTCTGGGCTGTGGCATGGACATTTGCTTACGTGCTGTGGTGTGTGTGGGGGCTGGGGTACACACGCACACAGGCTGTCCCTTTCACCTCTTCTGCTTCCTCTGTGACTTCCCAAGCAAAAAGCTATGGGATGTCTGTGATTTTCTGTTCCAGAGTGACTTGTGTTAGTTGGCATATGTTTTTTACCTGGATGTTTGGGTCTGCCTGAGATCTGTGTGTTGCAAGGGGAGGGACCGTGTGACCCCATGCCTGTTGCCTGAATGTGCTGTGTCTGATGCTCATTGACCTGGGCTGGGTGAGGAGGGTATGGGTCCCCAGTGACTGTGTTGGCTGGCTTACATGTGTTCACCAGGTGTGTGGCTGTTGGTGGGGTATCAGGTAGTCAGTGTGCATTCTCTCAGTGGGTCTGTCTGGCGAGGATATGTGTACCAGCTTTGTGACCACCTGGTTTATGTGTCTTGCTATAGTTTTTCAGGCCTGTAACATGTGTCAGTGGGCTAGTGTGTACAGATGGGTATGTCCCTCTCTGGCTATGAATTGTGGGTGTAGGTGAGACTTGTGGCATGTGCCTGTACTTCCCCATTGTCCTGTGTGATGGTGGCCTGGATGCCCCAGGTGTGTGCAGATGACTGTCAGGGCTGGCATGCCTCCATGTGGTCCCTTACCCCTCCAACAAGGTGGGACCTGAGGAGTGGGGGCAGCGTTAGGGGAATTCAACCCCTTCCTTCCCACACCCCATCTTGTCTATCACTTCCAGAATAAGCCGGCTCTTCAATGGCACCGAACCCATTGTCCTGGACAGTTTGAAGCAACATTATTTCATCGACCGGGATGGGGAGATTTTCCGCTACGTCCTGAGCTTCCTGAGGACATCAAAACTGCTGCTCCCAGATGACTTCAAGGTAAGTTCACAGCCAGCAGTTCCCCTTGCGTGGCCTGTGCTGTGTGGCATTACACAGGGGACGCTGTGACTTAATAAATGGACCCCATGGTTGTCATGACAACCAAGTTAAACGATGAAGCCAAGGGCTAAATCAGTTTTTCTAAACTAATTTTGTTTTCTCACATTTTTAGCTTATTTATCAGGGTGTAACAACAATTAAGCTGCGGCACTTACCCCAGTTTAATGTTTGTTGTGTTTAAGGACCACTCCATAGTGGAGTTACAGGAGTTAGAGATTCATAAATCTACCTTGTTGGCAATTCCCAGAGGGAGAACCCTGTTGATCCAGACAGACAGCTGTTGCCCCAGGTCTCAGGATAAGCCTGTCCAGGTTCACCTCGTCCTGCCTGAGCCCTCCAAAGCACTAGGAATCATGGGGAGGAAGGAAACTCAGACCTGATCCACCTTGGCTCATGCTAGCAAATATCTGTCCTTCCTTCTCTTATTTCCTTCCTTTATCTACCCAGAGGACCAGTAACCCTCGATCTCTTTTGTCCTTCACCCACCTCAGTTACTGAGTTCAGTGACTGAACTTGAGCTGAACATATAGTGACACATAAGGAATCGACATGCCCCACCCTTGAGCTCCCAGTCTAGTGGAAAGATAGACATTGAACTTGAATTCCATGGAGCAAAATGCTTCAGAGAACAGAGTGTTGTGAGAGCAAACCGGGAACCTGGCCCAGGTGGGTTTGGAAAAAATGATGTTTCACTGGGTGGTGAAGAAGGAACCAGGCAGCCAGATGTGAGAGCCTTGGTGAGGGACTGAAAGTGGCAGTGGGCTTGATGCATTCCAGCAGTGGAGAGAGGGATCAGGCTCGGGGCTTTGTGAACTGGAAGAGGAAGGACAGGAAGGGAGGCTGCTGGGTTTTGTTTTGTTTTGTTTTGTTTTTTTGTTTTTTGGTACTGGGGATTGAACCCAGGGGCACTCCACCACCGAGCCACATCCCCAGCCCTACTTTGTATTTTATTTAGAGACAGGGTCTCACTGAGTTGCTTAGGGCCTCGCTAAGTTGCTGAGGCTGGCTTTGAACTTGAGATCCTCCTGCCTCAGTCTCCCAAGTGCTGGGATTACAGGCGTGAGCTACCGCGCCCAGCGGAGGCTCCTGTTTGATGGCAGGATCTTGGTTAGTGGCCTAGTGTTTGGCATTTATCCTGTGTATACTGGAAGGGTTGTGAGTAGGGGAATGGCAAGCAGATTTACCAGCTGGAAAGATTGCACTGGTCAAGTGGGATGCAGGGAGAGAGAGAGAGTGGGATGGGAACGGGAGGCCAGTTATGGATGAGGCCACTTCCCCAGAGAGATTTGCTGAAGGCCTTGGACCAGGGTAGAGATAGGAGAAGATAGAGCAAGGTGGTGACTTACATGTAGGGAAAGGTTTCAAATAAACATGGGGGTGCATAGGCTTAGCACTGAGCCCCTCTAGCACTAAGCTGGGTGCCTCCCAGCTTGCGGCTTGAGTCCTGAGTTGATGAATGCAAACTCAGGCATTGAACAGGTTGGGGACATGCATTACCCCATTCCTTTAGGTAAGAGCTGGTGGAGGGTCAGCTGGAGACATTTTGGACTATGAAGAAAGATGGGGTTCTTTGGCCTACAGATGGCATATTAAACCCCAGAAGATGGAGCCCCGAGGAGTCTTTGTGTGGAGGCAGGAAGAGTCCGTAACCTGTGACAGGCTCAAAAGAAGGGTTAAGACTTGGGACTCCTTTGGGGCAGTTCCAAGGACCAGGGAGGTGAAAAGGACTTAGGGCCCATGGGAGAGGCCCTGCTTTTAGGGTTGGGCTTCCTTGCCTTTCCTCCAGGGGTCTCAGTCACCTCTACACTGAACCCCGATGAGTAGAGTGAGTCATGGGCCCAGGCCACTCGGGTCTGGGCTGATATGGGTACACAAGGATAGTACCAGGATCTGAGAATTGGTTTGTGTGAGTTCACTCAGCTAGGGAGTGAGTTGCCTGGTGATGGGGTGGCTTCACCTTCCCAGTCACCTCATCATACTCTGTGCTTGCTTGGGCAGGGTCAGGGCCAGGCATTTGTTAGATTTTTATCTCCTTTAATTCTCATCGCCTTCTCTGTTTATACCCATTTTATTGATGGGAAACTGAGGCCCAGAAAAGGTTAGTAACTGAGGTTTGTAGGTCTTGGGGCTGTAGATGAAGCTGGAAATCCAACTCATGCAGGTCTTCCTGGAGATGACCTTTTGACCTCCTGGCAGGGGTGTGGGTTCCTCCAGAGTGGGTGAGGGAGGGGTGCCCTGTGTCTAGCCTGATGTCTTAAGAAGACAGCAGGTCCTCAGGCATAGACATAGGCTCCCACTCTTCAAGTGCGAATGTAGCCTCCAGGTCTTTTCATGAGGCTTCTCTGCCCCAGGGGAATGAAGTTGCCCACCACTTAAAAATAGAAGGAAGAGTACAGGGAGGGAGTGGGGTACCGGGAGGGACTCGGGTACTGGGAGGGAGGCTGGGGCACAGGTGCACACCAGCCCAGCAGCTAGACTCCCTCCCCATGCCTGGTGCCTGGCACGACAGCAGGAGCCTCATTTGCCCTCTGTACAATAAGGTCGGCCATCCCAATCCACACTGAGCCCATGGGTCACAGTTCCTGCAGAACTGTGAGAGGAGGGCCCCTGGGTTTGGAAAGGACTGACCGCCTCCCCGTACGGTGTGTGCACATGTCAGACCCCTTGTGCGCATGTCCACAGGACTTCAGCCTGCTCTATGAAGAGGCCCGGTACTACCAGCTGCAGCCCATGGTGCGCGAGCTGGAGCGCTGGCAGCAGGAGCAGGAGCAGCGTCGCCGCAGCCGGGCCTGTGACTGCCTGGTGGTGCGCGTCACGCCTGACCTGGGGGAGCGCATCGCTCTCAGCGGAGAGAAGGCCCTCATCGAGGAGGTCTTCCCTGAGACCGGGGATGTCATGTGCAACTCGGTTAACGCCGGCTGGAACCAGGACCCCACGCATGTCATCCGCTTCCCGCTCAACGGCTACTGCCGGCTCAACTCGGTGCAGGTGAGGGCCCGCTGCCCCACCTCCCGCTGCCTCCTGAAGCCCTGGGGCTGCATCGCGAGACCCAGGCAGGCGCAGTCCCTGAAATGGCGAAGCCCCGTGTGCCATCTTACAGAAAAGGCAACAATGTGTCGATGCATAATTTATGTCCCGCTCATAATTAAATGATGGTGCCTGGGGGTTGGACTTAAAAAAAATTGATCTCTACTTTTTTTTCTTTTACCCCAAAAGGATGTTCTATAAAAATGGCCCAGAGTATTTTCAACCAAGTGTGTCATTTGACACCCAGAGTGTGACTTTGGATTCAAATTAAACCCAGGCACCAGGAGAGGTGGGACAGAGGTGGAGTCCCTTCCTCATCCTGCTGACCTGGGAGCCACACTGCCACCCAACAGCTGCCCAGAGCATTTCTGGACTGGCTTTTCCCAGATGGGTATAAGGATGAGAAGCCCAAATGGAGTGTGGGGGGATTTGTTTTCCAGTAACTTTTTGGACCCAAGGGCAGACTTGTATTTTAGGGTTAGGGCAGAATAGACTTTGGGGAAAAGAGTCTCCCATGCACACATTCTGCAGGCTGCCATCAGAACTTGGTAGTTAGGGGACACAGATGTCAGTGACCCTCACAGAGGCACAAGCCCATAGGGACATGGAGGCCTGCAGAGACTCATATGCTGGGAGGACTACCCTCTCTTTCTTTTCCACCCAGAGCTCCTTTGAGCTGATGAGCCCCCAGGCCTCAAACCATCTGGGATTCACAGCTCCAGGAAGCAGGTGGCTGCCCAGCGGCTGGAGGCAGGGGCTGTCCATTATTGGGGCAGGAGAAGGTGCCTGGGGCCATGAGTGTGGGGGGAGAGGGGCAGACTACACCCTAGAGAGGGGAAGGGGCCAAAGGATCTTTTTTCTTCTCCAAAGCAAGGCTGTACACCTCGGAGAGCAGCAGAGAGCCTGGGTGGAGCAGCCCACCCAGGTGGGATAACTCGAGGGTTCCCTGGGCTCAGCATGTCTGTCCCTCCTGTTGTGGATTAGCTGCGACCTTTGTCACTGAGTGAGATAGATCTTAGCCAGAGAAGGTAGCTTGCTCTGCCTGATATCTGACTGCCGGCCAGGCAAGCTCTTGCAGCTGAGTACCACTGACTCCTGTGTCTTCCCTGGCAGGTCCTGGAGAGGCTGTTCCAGAGGGGTTTCAGCGTGGCTGCATCCTGCGGGGGTGGCGTGGACTCTTCCCAGTTCAGCGAGTATGTGCTTTGCCGGGAGGAGCGGCGACCGCAGCCCACCCCCACTGCTGTCCGGATAAAGCAGGAGCCCCTGGACTAGGCTCTGCCTCAGTGCTCATCTGAGGCCTCTCAGCCCTGGGTCATCCCCAGGGACCTGGAAACAGTTCTGGGGAGTCCTGCCTGTGTGTGCTTAGCAGTGGGCATGAGACTGAGGGTGGGGCTGGAGGGCTTCCTCCCAGGGAGCACCAGGGCCCCAGGTGTCATGGCAACAGAATGTGGGATGCTGGAGGCATGCCCACCAAAGGACTGTTGATGTGACCTAGAGATGCTGTGGCTGGAACTCCCCTGCCCGCTCTCCAAGCCGCTTGGCTCCCCCGCCCGGTACAGTGTCCTCTGAGGCTCAGGGACCTGCCGAGGCAGGGTTAGCAGAGGCATCCCGAGCCACTCCAGAGCAGCTGATTATCCTTCTCCACTCACGGCAGACTCTGACAGGTCTCCTTGCTTCAGAGATGGCTTATTTTTCTACAGTATTTAAAATGGAAGTAACTGTCACTGCACAAGTCAAAGAGGCCAACAAGGACCAAGCCTTCTTTATCTGGTGCTCAGTTCTCAGTTGGACATGCAGCGAAGCCTGCATGGTGGATGAGCTGCAGGGTGCTCAGGCCCAGCTGGGGCTCTGGGGACAGATTCGGGGAAGACAGTGCTATAGGAGCTAAACAGGGCCCCCAAGGGTCAGGCTGTTGGGTGGAGGGCTGTGGGGCTGGGTGACTCTACCCATCTTAGACCCCCTCCTTTGCTGCTGTCCAGGGCTCAAGCTGTACTTGGTGGGTCACCTGACCTACTCATGCCCAGGAGCTTCTAATCCCATCTGCATGTACTCACCTGGGTCTCTAGAGAAGTTTCTCACCATCCAGACCAGCCATGGGGCTGCACCTTACCTCAGGAATGGGCCTAATCACAAAGAGGCCCATCCGTCAGCAGCATCCTCTGGGTCCCCAGCTCAGGGAGCCACCCCCAGCTCCAGTTTTTCCACACTAATATGCACACTGAGTTTTAATTAAACTCGTTACGCTAGCCTGCCTGTGAGACCTGGACACAGGTGTATCTAGTGCTCTTGACCCCAGGTTCCAATGAGGACTGGCCCTGAGAGGGCCTCACAAACCTGCTGCCTCCCAGACAGGCCCAAGATGGACATCCCTGGCCTTGTCACACTTCCCCATGTGCTGGTCCTCCCGAGTGGAGAAACTGCAGAGAACTGGTGGGTGGGGTGCCCCAGTTGGCACTGCCCTGTGTATAATGCCTGTAGACTTGTATATGACTCCTTTAATATTGTAAAGATGCTGATGTACAATTGTCGTGTGTTTGTGTAAACACATTCCGTTCTAGTTCATGCCATAAATGATGCTATAAAGCAAAAGACTGAGGCTCCATCCTGTGCAGAAGCAGCAGCTGGGTTCCCACATTTGATGTTGTCCCGGGAGGTTTGGGTGTGGAATTCCTCCCTCAGGTCCTTTAGTTCAAATCCAGGAATAACCAGCAGCAGTAGCTGGGGGAGGGGCGGGGGCAGGGGCCTGAGCTGGGTGTTATTTATTGCATTTGGGTATTTCTTAGCTGCTTCTGCCTGTCCCCTCTGGGCAGCACAGATTCTGAATTCCGATTCACAGCCCCTAACCAGATGCAAACAGGGAAAGGCAGGCAGAAGGTTTCTAGGAGCTTTTGAACCTCATCTTAAATGTTTGGGATTTTCTCTCTCTCTCTGTCTTTTGGTTGGAGGTGATATTCTCTTTAGAATTCCATACAACCACATAAGAAGGTGGCAGGCCCTGGATTAGGCCAGCCAGGGGGACAACCATGCAGCCAATATGAGAAGTACAGATAGCCTAAGCTATCTGAATAGCCAAGGGGAGGAGTCTAAATATGTCACACAGCCCCCCGCGCCCCCCCACGTCTTCTGCACG
>JAJEJO010002434.1:48631-70789 GCA_020662805.1 Glaucomys volans
CCCCAGTTTTAATGAAGCTTTTTGTATTTTTCTTCAAAGCCCCTATGTTCTAACCGGTGAGGACCTTTTTACATGCCTGATAAAGTCTACCAGACTTGACCTGCCTGGGAGCACCAGACCAGAGACCAGCAGCTTCCTGTCTGAATCCCACTATACAATCTAATTTGCTGGACAGACTTGCTAGGCTTCTCCTCTGCTTAGCAACACGCCTACTGCTGGCGCATCTGCATTTTGGCTCACATCTGAGGAGGAGAAAGTGTTGTGTTTATTAGGAAGGAAGTCTTAAGAAAACAGCTCAACGCCAGGCGTGCTCATGGACTTTTCTGGCATAATAGCATGGGTACTGATGGGCTGAGATTCTTTAACATTCTCAAACTTTTTGAACGTTTTCAAAAAAAGGAAGGGGGAGGAGAGTAACTATCTTATTAAAATGTTACTCTTTCTTTACCAATTAAGTAAAATCAAAAGGTATGATTTTATGCAACTTTATGCGGTGCTGGGAATTGAACCCAAGGCCTTGTGCATGCTAGGCAAGTGCTCTACCACTGAGCTGCACCCCCAATCCATGAAGTATAATTTAACATCAACTGGGGAGTTTCTGAATTTGTAGGAAAATAGTATGTTCCCAGAGTAATGCTATCATTCTCATATGCCTCGTCTCCATAAACAGTAAGTACAAATTATCCATTCCTTAAAGCATTTCTACTCTTCCTGGAATGAATATATTAAAAGTAGTCTTTGAAGAAATACCAGCAGTATCAATGTTAACTTCTGCTCTTCCACAAACCTCAAAATTAATTATTCTTAAACATAAGCAACTGGACAGGGCTGTGCCCATGCTGTTTCCCACCAAATTAATGCCAGTGCAGAGAACTGGGCAAAGCCACAGCAGGCATCTTCCACTACTGTCCCCTCACATGGGCTCAAATATAGGTCACAACACTAATAATATCTTTTTAAAAGTGTGTGTGTGTGTTTTTTAAAAGCTACTACTTGACTGTGTTCCTTAGAATAAATAAAGGATATTTTATAAATTACACACAGCTCCAGCGCTTTGTTTTTAGTCTACCAAGGAAGCCACAGAAGGTACTCTGACTTGGGTGATTACTTGGGACTTGATTGGCCCCTAAATAGAGCCTTGAATGTCTATACCAAGTCCAAATCCCAAAGCTTCCTAATCTGAGGATCCTGGTGAGGATTGGGCACTAAACAGCTGCATGGGCCATCAACACCTAGCACACACTCTGCCACAGCCCCGGGAGTGAGGTCATTCACACATGGACCTCCACCTCTTCCAGACTCCCAGCCCTGGGCTCTGGGGTTCAGGGTGTGATAGGCTTTTGCACTGGGTTAGTTTTATGCATGTGTATGTGTGAATGGAGCCACTAATACATTTTGGAAAGATGGCAAAGTATATATGTGAGAACTGGAGGAAACTGTCCATTAAGCCCCTGTCCAGGAGAAGACTTGAAGTTGACAGAGCCCAGCAGAGCCTGTCCCCTACCCAAGAGGCAGACCTACGTTCCCTAGAGAATGCTGTCTACCAAGATGTCCCCATCCCATCAGGCCCTTTTCTCCCCCTTGAATCCAGACAGTTGAACAGTTGCACTGGACCAGGAAGATAATCTAGGACATGATATTGGAGTGTCTAAGAAGGTGACAAGGTGGAATATATAAAATGGGAGCTGCCAGGGGGTTTTCAGTTTAAGGCAGGGCATTTGCTTCAAAACAATAAAGAGCTCCGGACAGAGTTAGAGGGATAACTGACAGAGAGGGTGGTTACTGGCCTTGAACCTCACATCTCAGTTGATATGGTATTATAAGAAGAGTGCCATGGCCATGTGATGGTCAAACTTTAGTTGTTTTTGTTTTGTACTGAAATTAAACCCACATTCTCAGTCCTTTATTTATTTATTTAGAGACAGGGTCTTGCTAAGTAGCTTAGGGCCTAAGTTGCTGAAGCTGACTTTGAACTTGTGATCTGTAACCAAGTTGCTATGATTATAGGTGTGTGCCACTGCACCCAGCCCACCTCAGTTGATTTTAAGAGACAGACCAAGGTGTTTAGCCACAAAGCTCAAGGCAGCCCCATAAAGTGGTCTTGTCCCATGTGTGATGAGGGCACAGATGACCCTTTATTCTGCTCCCCCAAAACCCACCCAAAGTAGGTAGCTCCTTGTAGAGAGAGTACTTGGGGCCCCCCTGCAGTCATCTCTACTGGGGGCTTTGATTTGGAGTTATCTATCCTGAAGACTCTGGGTTACTAGATAGGGTAAAATCTTACCCTGTTCATTGCCACAAGTTGTCAGAGTATCCACAAATGGATGTCCTTAAAATTAAGAATAGAGAAATGATTTCATGGGTATTTGTCAAAAGAAGCTCTTGCCTTTTTAGTGTGAGAATTCACATTGTTGTCAGTATCCATGGAAACCTATAAAGGAGTTACAAAGAAAAAGCTCTAATGCCCAACATAAAGCCCAAGACAGTTTTCCTGCTTTATTTCATAACCTTATCCTGATCTAAGGAAGATGGTCAAGGGCACCTGCTTAGAGAAAACTATACAGTAACAACAGTAATTTAGATAAAACTGCTAAATTCACTAACTGGGGTCCAGAGTCAGAGAAACATTCCCTCCAGAGTCTCTTTCTAGTAGGAGCTCATTCCTGGCAACACATTCTGGATGGCTTTCATGTTGTCTAGAGATCTTAGGAGGTAGCCCTGCATGGAACGAGACAAAAAGGTGTTTGTGGCAGCTGGGCACAACTTCCTGCCAGGAACAAGTCTTGTGCTGACATTCTCTGAAGTCCAGGGAGGGATGCCCCAGGGAAGCCAATACCCCCAAATCCTAGGTTAATTTTTGGATCTGGTTTGGGAGCCCTGCATGGCAGCTCTATTCCCACAAGCCCCAAAACTGAGCAAGCCGGGCTCCTGCCTGACCCATGCTAAGATCTCTATACCTCAGAGCCTAGGAAGACACTCTTGAGGGTGGGTGTCGAGACCTGGTTGACAATTGGTTTTTCTACCAGAGTTTCTATCCCTGCCACACCTACCCCAGCCCCACCTGCTGCAGAAGGATGTGTTGGGTAGAAATGATGCTATTTGGGAGATAAGTCAACCACCATGACCTGGGAAAGTGGGCTGAGGTAGCTGTTGGATATTAAAAGAGTCCCTGCTTTCCTACAAAGATTCTTATCTCCCCAATCACTGGAGAGCAAGAATATTTTGTGTAGGTCAGCCTATGCCAATCACTGTGGGGGACTGGCGGATGACATATCCTATGGGCTAAGAGAAGACATTGTTTATCCACAAGAAATGTTTACCTTCAATTGTTTACTTGAGGATCTGCAGCTATCCAGAACAGAAACTTTTATCTAGTTTCCCATTTTGTCTTGACATGAAACACAGATTGCCCCCAAATGCCTGAATTTTCACATAGAGTCAACAACCTCTTGGACCTCAACACCCGCCTCTTCATAGCCAAAGAAGCTTCTCTAACATTCTAATGAGAGACCCAGAGAAAGAGGCAGCCACACTCCCTGGGGGAAACACAAAAGGAGAAGAGCCAGAGGTCAGCTGCATTTGGAATTTTTTCTTTATTTCCATTACTCAGAACAGCCAGTCGTGACAGCCATCCCTTGGCTCCCAGGCAGTGAGGGACAATGCTCTTCCTTGACCCAAAGCCATGGCAGAGGAATAACAGCTGGGTCATCAGGCCTGACTCCTGGGAGCCTCCTTACACAGAAACCACAAACCAGGATAAAGTCTTCGGGAGCAGAGGCAGAGTCTGGGAGCTGCAAGAATGCGCCAGCTGTGCTGGAGCCGCCAGTATGACCGCCCTGCCCCTAGGAGGACACAGGCCTGTGCATCCCCGACAGCATGGGCAGGAGATGCTCCACCAGCCACAGCGGGAGCGTCTGCCGGCCAGGAGTGCTGCTTGACGCCTGTGTCTAGAATGTCACCAGAGCTTCCTTCTGTGTTCTGGACCAGGTTCAGGGCTCCCGAGGAAGCTGCGGTTTGGTGCGAACAGCCTGCACCGGCAGGGCTGGGCGGCTGCTCTCGCCGCGGACGCGGACCACGCCCTCCTGGACGCGAACACGCCCCCATTTCCCGGGGCCCTGGGAGACACGCCTGGCCCTGCAGCCAAACAGCAGGAAGGCAGATTTGTACGAGTAAGTACAAGGTCCTGGAATTCTCGCCCGGTTGCCACACACTATATGGAGAATAATTGGGGTGGGGGGGGGAGATTGTGCAACTGCCCGAGAAGCCGGGGCGTGCAGCGAGGGCTTTCCAAGTTCTCAAGTTCTCATCACAGGCGTCCGGGGAACCTTGGGACAAAGCCGGACGCCACCTTTGAGTGGCACCGATGCCTTGCTCCAACAGGGAGGCAGTACGGCTCTGCGGAAAGTTGGAGAGCCCGGGTCCAGGCTGGGCCGACCGGAATGACGGTTGGGGAGGGGACCACGCCTTCAGCCCCAGGCGGCGGCAAGCAGCAGCGGTGGCAGCAGCCCCGCCTGGCAGTGCCTAATGAAGCACAGGGCAGTACCCAAAGCCCCCGGGCTGGACGCACACCAGGTCTCTCCCCCTGAGGGAGGGGGGAACCTGGGGGAAGCCCCACCCAGAGACTGACAATCCCTCCCGCACCCCATGGGGCCTGAGCCTGGGCGCTGGGCTGCAAGCTCAGCCCGGAAGAACCCCCATGGGTGGGTCCATCCCGGGGGGCCCAGTGAGTCACTTCCCTAGGCCCGGAGGCCTTAGTGGAAGGTGCCTCCCTCTCCGGCAAAGCATCCTTTGTTCTACTGCTGGCTTCACTTCACAACCTCTCCCTCCTCTGCTTTGCAAACTCAGGTCCCTGGGGGTTAAGGGCACCAGCTGTGAGCAGCACGGAGTGGGCAAATGCATGCCGCCTCCAGAGCGCTCTGGCACTGCAGAGTCTGAAACTGGCTCTTTTGCTTCCTCTGTCCCCTGCCTTTCAGGGAGCTGGCTCTCCCCCTTCCCCAGATGTCTGGGGAAGCCCCACCTCCCCACACGGGTTGTGGGTGTGCAGCCTCCTGGGGAGTGCTGATCCTGGACCTGCACCAGGAGGGAGGGTGGCTTGGATGTGCTCACCCTGGCCGGCACCGCCCGGAGCTGCTGGACTGGCCTCAACAGTAATCTTGCATCAGGGAGAAGTTTCCAGCAATCACCACTCACTCTCCCTCCCTTAGGCCTCCCCCAGTTCCCATGCCCTGGTGGAGGAACCTTGTGGAAGCCCAGCCCAGGAAGGGAATTCATCAAGCCACGTCCAGACACAGCCTCTCCTTTGGCTTCTCTTCACTCTGGTCTTCCAGCTGCCACATGGGCAGCTCAGTGGGGGCAAAGTCCTGGAGCTGATGAACTGGGCAGTCAGTACATCTCACATGTGTGGTGAGCACTGGCCCTGTAGACCACTGCATTCTTATTTTGAAAAGTAGAAGACTAATTAAAAGAGAAAAAAAAAAACTTGTATGCATAAAGAGCTTCAAATTTTATTTTCAATAGACCAAAAATAAAGGGGGGGAGGGGTGTCCTAAAAACAGGAAAGATGAAGTCCATTATGGGGCATCATTTGACAACATTTATTTACCTTTCCATAAATATTTTTGAATGTCCACAATCTACTGGCACTTGTAAGACCTGTGGCCCAGAAGAGGGCTTACTGGAGGCCAGGCTCTGAGCCATGTATGTCATCAGTATCATCAGCTCATAGTCCTTACACCTATCCCCAAGCCCTCCCTGCCCATGGGGAAATCTTACACAGAAAAGGAAGGTGTAAATTCCCTCCCAAAGGAGGGGCAGAAGAACAGCCCCAACAGGCTCCAGAGCTTATGCTCCTGTCATTCAAAACAAAGGCCACTCCATTGGTTTCCTATGTGGCTGTGACAAATAACCACAGACTCAGTGGCTTAAAACAACTCTAAATTTGAGATGACACCTTTTTTACCTTACAGTTCTAGAGGGCAGAAGTCTGAAATGGGTCTCACCGGACTTAAATCAGAGTTAACAGAGCTGTGTTCCTTCCTGGTGAGCCCAGGGGAGAATCTATTTTCTGTTTCCAGCTTCAAGAGGCCGCCTACATTCCTTGTCTCATGGCCCCTTCTTCCAGCCTCAAAGCCAGCAGTGTGGCATCTCTGATTCTGCCTCATTGGACTCTTATAATTACGCTGGGTTTACTTGGATAATCCAGGGTGATCTTCCTATCTGAAGGTCAACTGATTAACCTTGATTCCATTTGCAACCCTAATGCCCTGTGCCACATAACCTAATATGTTCACAGATTCCCAGGTTTAGGATATAGGCATAGATGGGGGAATTTTTCTTGGTAGCCACTTTACTCAGGAAAATCTTAAATGAACATATGCTGTGTTTCAGGCACCCATCTAGGTGCTGCTGGGGTACAATCAAAAAAATCTCTGACTATGTACATCTTATACCTTGTGGAGGGAGAAGCAAAATAAACTAAAGAAATGAGTGAAATATATCATGGGCCAGATGGTGATAAGTGCTAAAGGGGAAAATAAAGCAGGGAAGAAGGACAGGAGGATGTGTGAATTGTTATTTTGGACTGTGTGCTGGACATCTACCCTCATGCCCTGCCCTGTGCCTGGAGCTGACTTCGGAAGCAGCATGAAGGGGCTTCCTTATCCTCTGGCTTCCTGTTGGATATGACTGATGGGAAGCCTCTTCAGAGACTGAAGGGTAGAAGGCAAGTGAGGTTAGCATCTTTCATCCCCCCTCCCAAAGCCTCAGCTCCTATAGGAGGCTTTTACCCACAGAGCCCACCTGGCTCTGAGAACACCTCTCTTTCTTCACCCCTTCAGGCCTCAGGGTGGTAACTATGGCTGGCTGTACCAGCCCTCAGGGGCACTCATTACCCCTTCTGCCCACACCTTTGTAAATAGCACATTATTAAAGTCTCCTTGGATTGCCCAAATTGGAGGTTACCATCTTCTTACCAAGAAGGCCTCATAGTAACAGTTAGATAAAGCCCCAAAGAAGGTGGAGCAGGAAGCATGCAGGTGCCCGGTAGTAGAAGAGCGTTTGTGGCAGAGGTGGGTGCCCTGAGGTAAAAAAACACCCACAATGTGTTGAGAGATAGCACGAAGCAGGTTTATGTGGCTGGAGTGAATGAGGAGGGGGGAATGACAGGAGATGAGGTCACAGGGCTGCCTGGGCTAGGGGATGTCAGATAATGTAGATAATGTAGTTCATTTGAACTACAAGTTTGTTTGAACTACAAGACACTGGAAACCTCTTCTTCAAGGAAGTTGAAGAAAAGGTTGCCAGTGTCTCACCTATCCTTCAATACTCCTCTTCAGGCACCCACGGACCCATGGCTTTCTACAACTCTTGGCCTAAGAGTCCCTTTTGGGCAGGTGTCAACAGACCCTTGTGCATGGGGCAGACCAAAGAGTTAACAGCCCTTGGAGTATCCGTCAATGAATATTGAGTTGATGAATAAATACCCAATATCTTGCCTCTTGCATTTGACAATTGCAACACATGATCGGAAGCAATCTCTCAGACATCCCCAGTGGGGTTGAGCTCCAGTTGCCCACATGGTAACACCCTTGTAGACATGTCCTGTATTGGCTTCTTTCCTTTCCCTGTTTCATTTCTATTTCTCATCCCATTCTCCCAGGAATCACCTCTCAAATGAACTATTTTTTTTTTCACTACATCCTATCAGGTGACCATGATTTCTATTTGTCCTGTAACTGCCTTGGGTTGAATATGTTTTAATTGTGTCCTCCCAGATGTTCATGTGGTGGAAGACTTGGTATTCAGGATGGCAGTGTTGGGGGAGATGGAATTTTTAAGAGGTCAGGCCTAGTGTAAGGCCCTTGGGTCACTGGGGTCATGACTCAGAAGGGATTAGGCAGCTCTCTTGGAACTCTTGAGTTCTCCTGAGAAGGCTGTTATAAGAGGGGCAAGCATGGCCCCATCCAATCTCTAGTCCTGGTCAGGATGTAATTACTTGTTCCTTCATGAATTCCTGTCACTGCCAGCTGTACTAGAAAGTGATGCAGGCAAGTGGCAGTGCCTGTACTATGTCATTTGTACTTTCAGCCTTCAAAACTATGAGCTACACAAACCTCTTTTTTTGTCACAAGTAGTCTATGTCAGGTATTGTGTTATAGTGATGAAAAGCTAGCTAATCCACTGGCGATATTCACTTTGATCACTAGACTAAGGTGCTGTCGATCAGCCTTCTCCATAAACTTAGTTCTTTCATCTTGGTAATTAAAAAGTATTTTGTGGGTAGTTCCCTTGAAGCTATGTAAATACCCCATTCCTCATCAAATTTCCCATCTATTCACTTATCTGTTGACATCAGTGAATTCTTATTCATTAATCTTTTCTTTCCAATGGGTTGTAAACTGTATTTTTCATTATTTACTTTGGTATTTCAGTCGCCCCAGAGATGACAGGTAGAAACCCCTTTATTGTTGGCTTTCATGTTTTCTTAATATGTCCCCATCCTTTTTTTTTTTTTTATTATTTTCTTCCCCGGCACCAGCTATTTCCAGCTCATTTTACTTTTTTCCCCATCCTGACTCAATGTCAGCCCCTCCTACAAAGAATTCTGGTTCCTTTTGCTGGAGAACAGTATTTAGAAGCCAAGAGAAGGAACTAGGTGTGCTCATTGCTGTTGGGGTGTCAATTCTCCCAGACCCTCTCACTGGAAACCACTAGGGAATATACATGTGTATATACACGTATGTCCACGTGATTTTATGCATATTTGTTCTATATTGCTACACTTTTAGAAAATCATGAATTGTCACCAATATTAACCTAACATCACACATCTCAGTGCAATGTTCTCCCTTTTCCTATTTGTATCTCTCCAGCAGTGAAAAATATGCTCTCATATCCTTAAAATAGCCTGTTGCTGCCCTCCCCACATTGTTGATGACTCCAACACCTTCCTCATCCTGCTCCAGCTCACACAAGTACTCCATCACAGCACTATGCAGAGGCTCCCTACCCTCACCCTGCATGGAGCTGCTCTCTTGGAAAGGTGTCCTCCTCACCTCTCAGGCTGCAAACTATCCTGGACTACTGTAGCAACCTCCTCTGCTCAGCCCCACCTAGTAAACTCTGAATCGTTCAAAAGAGAAAGAAGAAGAACTTTGACAAAACACCAAACATAAAGAACAGGGACTGGGGTTGTGGCTCAGTGGCAGAGCACTTGCCTAGCATGTGTGAGGCACTGGGTTCGAGTCTCAGCACCACATAAAGATAAATAAATAAATAAACAAATAAAATAAAGGCATTGTGTCCATCTACAACAAAAAAATTAAAATAACGTAAATAACAGATTGACAAATCACATACACTGTATATCTACAGTTTATATTTAAAAAAAAAAACAAAAACGTAGAGGCCAGGGGAGTAGCTCAGTGGTAGGGTGGGTGTTTAGCATGAGTGATGCCCTCAGTTTCATCACCAGCACCAAAACCAATTTTTTATTTTAATTTTTAATTGACACACAGTAATTGTACGTATTTGTGGGGTACAGTGTGACATTTCAATACATGTTATAATGTGTAATGATCAGATCAGGGTAATTGGCATGTCTATCAGCTCAGATATTTATCATTTCTGTGTCAGGACCATTCAAAATCCTCTTGGCTCACTATTTTGAAATATACCATTAATTATTGTTGACCGTAGCTCTCCTCCTATGCTGTAGAACATTAGAAGTCGCTACCCTCATCCAACCTGTGCCCATTAACCATCTCTGCTCCATATCCCCTTCTCCACACTCTTCCATTTAAAAATTTTACATGGAAAATAAGGCTGTGGGAATTATACTAAAATACTAAAATACTAATTGCTGTTCTTGTGAGTTAAAATTATGAAGTTTCTTTCCTGTTTCCCATTTTCAAGTTATCTATAATATAGTACTTTCTAGTTTATATATATATATATTTGAGATATAAATATATATATATGTATATATATAAATCTCAAAGGGATAACAAATCATCTCGAGCTATAAACAGGAAACTCAGGATTTATGCTATTGTTCTAAGAAGGTGATCATAATTTTAACAGAAGATATGGAGAAGAGCAGATCTATTCAAAACAAATGTGAATCAGAATGCAAAGTTCTTGTGAATGTTAAAAAAATAAAACCTGAGTTCTGGTTCTAGAACAAAATGGTACTTTTTCTTGCAACTCCCTGCTCTGTCAGGCCTCACATTAAGGCTCACTGTCAAGAACTATCTTGCACCTGGCAAAATCAGGAGGACCTTGAATAGCCTAACTGCAAGTTCCCCTCCTTGTTCTGCTCCCACTTATAAGGTTCTCTAGCGAAACAACCCTCCTCATTAGGGGTCCAGGAGCAGTTCCTCTTTATCCTTGAGTATTGGGCTTTGGTTCCCTGCCAATCCATGGAATCACTGCAACACATTCAATCACATCTTCCCTTGGGGCCTAGGGAGCATCTTCCTTCTGGTACTATAAAGCCTTCTCCTACAGCCCCTGCCGTTCATTTGGTTCCATGGGCAACTCCCATGGGATCTTATGTGGCATGTGGTGTCTTCCTGCCTCAGGCTATGAGAATATATGACTATTTAAAATGCTGCTGATCTCATCTGTCCAGTTTCAACAGTCACGTCAAACCTTGGACAGGAATCCCTCCCTCATCAGTGGAGTGAAGAAGAGGCAATTGGACTTTTGGCCTGGAGATATAACTCAGTGGTAGAGTGCTTGCCTAGCATGGATGAGGCCCTGGGTTCAATCTCTAGAACCAACAAAACCAATAACAACAATACAAAACACTGTCCTCTAACTACAACTAAATACCCTGGGAATTGTTTAACAGACAATTGGAAAGAAGATAGATTAACTAGGGACCTCAGGATTTGAGGAACAACAATGTAGTAACTTCTCTGAGGTTCCTTTGTTAACTCCCATATTGCTGAACACAGTGACACACACCTGTAATTCTAATGCTTCAGGAGGCTGAGATAGGAGGATTGCAAGTTCAAGTTTATCCTGGGCAACTTAGTGAGACCCTGTCTCAAAATAAAATTTTTTTTAAATGTGCTAGGGATGTAGCTCAGTGGTAAAGTGTCCCTGGCTTCAATCTCCAGTAACACCCCCCCACACACACACACCCTGCTACACACACACACACAGAGGAAAAAGAAAAGTCTACTCTTTCTGAGAAGTGGGCAATGGTCAAGTAAAGGAAAAGCTTAAAAGAGACTAGTGGAAAGCCCCACTGTCCCTCTACAACAGAAGCTCTGGCAGATGGGCTGATCCACATGTTGCAGCTGTCAATCAAAGAAAGAGTTGTCGGGCTGGTCCACCTGCAGGGACAGCACCAACTTAGTTCTGTGTTTATCTGGCCTTCATCTGGTGGCATAAAAAGACCCTGGCCAAATAGCTTCTCTACCCCACCCTGCTACAAACCTTTCATTAAAAGAAGGTGGTTCACACACCAGGCAAACACCAGGGAAGTGCCTATTGCACCAAGTAGATGTCATCAACAGATCAAGGAGAACCCCAGCAGTGTTAGAATGAGCCAGTCCAGAACTATACTGAAAATATTCTGATAACCAAACTGTCACTGGTACTAATGCCTACAAACTATACACTAAATCTAAACAGAGCAACTGCTTGCTAAAACAGATTTAAATAGTATCAAGAGGTCCTAACATGATAATCAAAATATCCAGGATAAAATTAAAATCACTCATCATATCAAACAATCACAATTTCAATGAGAAAAGACAACTGATTCTAATACAGCAATCCAATGTTGAAATTACCTAACAAGAATTTTAAGCAGCACCACCAAAATGCTTCACCAAACACTTACAAATTCTCTTGAAACAAATGAAAAAAAAATAGCATAAAAAGAAACAATAGAAATTATAAAACAGAAAATTATGAGAATTGAAATAAAAATAAAACTCCTTAGATGAATTCAAAAGCAGAATCGAGACAACAGAAAATGGAGGCAATGAATTTGAAGACAGAGTGATAGAATTAATTCAGCCTGAACAACAGAAACAATAGCCTGATTTTTTATAGCTTCCCTGGCAGAGAGCAACCATCTTCGGCTGCCTGAGTCCTCAGAGCTGAGCTACAGTCTTCTGGCACCACGGCACTGAGGCTCCTGGAGAGATCTGGCCTGGAGCGGAGGGAGTCGCCAGCTCCAGCGGGGAGTTTAGGCCCTTTGGTGCCATTTTACAGCTTCCCTGGCAGAGAGTGACCACCTGCCACCGACTGAGCCCCCAGCAAGGAGCGAAGGCCTGCCTGGGCTCTCAAGCTCAGTGTCTCCATCACTGAGCACAGTTCTGTGCCCCCACCCCAACTTGGTCTAGTGCTCAGGTCCACACCCTGGCCCGGGGTCTAGCACCTTGCTGTGTCTGATTGTCTATCAACACCAGGCTGCCTCTTCCCAGAAGCGTTGATCATTCCCAACCTGGAGGTAGTGGGACAGCACCTTTCTTGGGTCACCACTTGATCAAGCACCTCTCAAACATCAGGTGAGTTACTGGAAATCTGCAGGGACACTTTAAGTCTTCAAAGGGAAATTGCAATCCTTCTGATTTGCACTACTAGAGGGGAAGATACACGAGCAACATGAGAAAACATGGGAAGAAAGTGTCCCAAACAAACCTAGATGATATATCAAGAGAACCCAAAGACAGCATGGTAGAAGGAATGACAGAAAGGGAGTTCAGAATGTTCATAATTAAAATGATCTGAGAAGAGAATGATGTGATGAGAGAGCAGATTCAGGCTATGAATAATCAGCTAATAGAGCAATTGCAGGAAGCAAAAAATCATTTCAATAAAGAGATAGAAGTTCTGAGAAAAAAGCAAACAGAAATCCTTGAAGGAAACAAGGAAATGAAGGAAACAATAAACCAAGTTAAAAACTCAATAGAAAGCATAATTAACAGAATAGATCACTTGGAAGACCGAACCTCAGACAATGAAGACAAAATATTTAATCTTGAAAACAAAGTTGAACAAACAGAGAAGATGGTTAGGAATCATGAACGAAACCTCCAAGAAATATGGGACATCATGAAAAGACCAAATTTAAGAGTGATTGGGATTGAGGAAGGCAGAGATACAAACCAAGGGTATGAATAATCTGTTCAATGAAACAATATCAGAAAATTTCCCAAATATGATGAATGAGATGGAAAATCAATTACAAGAGGCTTACAGGACACCAAACACACAGAATTACAACAGATCCACACCAAGGCACATTATAATGAAAATACCTAACATACAAAATAAAGATAGAATTTTAAAGGCTGCGAGAGAAAAGCATCAGATTACCTACAGGGGAAAACCAACACAGATATCAGTAGATTTCTCAGCCCAGACCCTAAAAGCAAGAAGGGCCTGGAACAACATATTTCAAGCTCTGAAAGAAAACGGATGCCAACCAAGAATCTTATACCCAGCAAAACTTACCTTCAGATTTGATGACGAAATAAAAATCCTTCCATGATAAACAAAAGCTTACAGAATTCACAAAGAGAAAGCCTGCCCTACAGAACATTCTCAACAAAATATTCGAAGAGGAAGAAATGAAATACAACAATCTCAGTCAACATGGGGAGGAATTACCCTAAAGAGTCAATCAAAGGAGAAACAAAGTTAAGCTAAAAACCCCAAAAAAGCAAAAATGGCAGGAAATACAAGTCATTTCTCAATAATAACCCTGAATGTAAATGGCCTAAACTCATCAATCAAAAGACATAGACTGGCAGACTGGATTAAAAAGAAAGACCCAACAATATGCTGCCGTCAAGAGACTCATCTCATGGAAAAACATGCCCACAGACTAAAGGTGAAAGGTTGGGAAAAAACATACCATGCACATGGACTGAGTAAAAAAGCAGGAGTTTCCATCCTCATTTCAGATAAAGCAGACTTCAAGCCAAAGTTAGAAGGACATTTCATACTGCTTAAAGGAAGCATAAATCAGCAAGACATAACAATCATAAATATTTATGCACCAAACAATGGTGCATCCATGTACGTCAATTAGATCCTTCTCAATTTTAGGAATCAAATAGACCAAAACACAATAATACTGGGGGACTTTAACACTCCTCTCTCACGGTTGGACAGATCTTCCAAGAAAAATTGAACAAAAAAACTATAGGACTCAATGACACAATCACTAATTTAGATTTAACAGACATGTGTAGAATATTCCATCCATCAAAAAGTGAATACACTTTCTTCTCAGCAGCTCATGGTTCCTTCTCTAAAATAGACCATATGTTATGCCACAAAGCTACTCTTAGCAAATACAAAAACATAGAGATACTACCTTGTATACTATCAGATCATAATGGAATGAAATTAGACATCAACGAGAAAGTTAGAAACAGAAACTACTCCAAAACCTGGAGATTAAATAATATGCTATTGAATGATGCATGGATAACAGAAGATATTAGGGGGGAAATTAAAAGATTCTTAGAGGTCAATGAGAACAAATATACAACATATCAAAATCTCTGGGATACTATGAAAGCAGTGCTAAGAGGAAAATTCATTGCATGGACTGCATTTAATAAAAGAATGAAAAGTCAACAAATCAATGACCTCACATTACAGCTCAAAGCCCTATAAAAAGAGGAACAGATCATCACCAAAAGTAGTAGAAGACAGGAAATAATCAAAATCAGAGCTGAAATCAATGAAATTGAAACAAAAGAAACAATTCAAAAAATTGACAAAGCAAAAAGTTGGTTCTTTGAAAAAATAAACAAAATTGATAAACCCTTAGCCACGCTAATGAAGAGAAGGAGAGAGAAACTCCAAATTACTAAAATTCATGATGGAAATGGAAATATTACAACAGACACAATTGAAATACAAAACATAATAAGAAGCTACTTTGAAAATTTATACTCCAATAAAATAGAAAACCTGGAAGACATCAACAGGTTCCTAGAGGCATATGAGCCACCCAACTGAATCTGGAGGACATACACAACTTCAATAGATCAATTTCAAGCAATGAAATAGAAGAAGTCATCAAAAGCCTACCAACAAAGAAAAGTCCAGGATTGGATGGATTCACAGCCGAGTTCTACAAGACTTTCAAAGAAGAGCTCATTCCAATACTCCTCAAAGTATTTCATGAAATAGAGGAGGAGAGAACCCTTCCAAACTCATTCTATGAAGCTAATATCACCCTGATACCAAAACCAGAGAAAGACACATCAAGGAAAGAAAATTTCAGACCAATATCCCTAATGAATATAGATGCAAAAATTCTTAACAAAAATTTAGTGAATCGCATACAAAAGCATATTAAAAAGGTGCACCATGATCAAGTGGGTTTCATCCTGGGGATGCAAGGTTGGTTCAACATCCGGAAATCAATAAATGTAATTCACCACATCAACAGACTTTAAGTTAAGAACCATATGATTATTTCAATAGATGCAGAGAAAGCATTTGATAAAATGCAGCACCCCTTCATGCTCAAAACACTAGAAAAAATATGGATAGTGGGGACATTCCTTAACATTGTAAAGGCTATCTATGCTAAGCCCACAGCTAACATCATTCTAAATGGAGAAAAATTGAAAGCATTCCCCCTGAGAACCAGAGCAAGGCAGGGATGCCCTCTTTCTCCACTTTTGTTCAATATTGTCCTTGAAACTCTAGCCAGAGCAATTAGACAGACCAAAGAAATTAGAGGAATACGAATAGGAAAAGAAGAGATCAAACTATCCCTATTTGCCGATGACATGATTCTCTATTTAGAAGACCCTAAGAATTCCACCAGAAAACTTCTGGAACTCATAAATGAATTCAGTAAAGTAGCAGGATATAAAATTAATGCTAATAAATCTAATGCATTTTTATTCATAAGTGATGCATCCTCTGAGAGAGAAATTAGGAAAACTACCCCATTCACAATAACCTCAAAAAAAATAAAATACTTGGGAATCAATCTAACAAAAGAAGTGAAAGATCTCTACAATGAGAATTACAGAGCACTAAAGAAAGAAGTTAAAGAGAATCTGAGAAGATGGAAAGATCTCCCATGTTCTTGGATAGGCAGAATTAATATTGTCAAGATGGCCATACTTCCAAAAGCGCTATACAAATTCAATGCAATTCCAATTAAAATCCCAATGACGGACCTCATAGAAATAGAGCAAGCAATCATGAAATTCATTTGGAGGAATAAGAGACCCAGAATAGCTAAAGCAATCCTTAGCAAGAAGAGCGAAGCAGGGGGTATCACAATACCAGACCTTCAACTATACTACAGAGCAATAGTAACAAAAACAGCATGGTATTGGCACCAAAATAGACAGGTAGATCAATGGTACAGAATAGAGGACACAGAGACAAACCCACAGAAATACAGGTATCTCACACTTGACAAAGGAGCCAAAAACATACAATGGAGAAAAGACAGCCTCTTCAATAAATGGTGCTGGGAAAACTGGAAATCCATATGCAGCAAAATGAAACTAAACCCATATCTCTCACCCTGTACAAAACTCAACTCAAAATGGATCAAGGACCTAGAAATCAGACCAGAGACCCTGCACCTAATAGAAGAGAAAATAGGTCCAAATCTTCATCACGTTGGACTAGGACCAGATTTCCTTAACATGACTCCCAAAACGCAAGAAATAAAATCAGGAATCAATGATTGGGATAGAATCAAACTAAAAAGCTTTTTCTCAGCAAAGGAAACAATCAGCAATGTGAAGAGAGAGCCTTCAGAGTGGGAGAAAATCTTTGCCACACACACTTCAGATAGAGCACTAATCTCCAGAATCTACAAAATGCTCAAAAATCTTTACACCAAGAATACTAATAACCCAATCAATAAATGGGCCAAGGAAATGAACAGACACTTTACAGAGGAAGATCTACAAGCAATCAACAGATTTATGAAAAAATGTTCAACATCCCTCATTATAAGAGAAATGCAAATCAAAACCACCTTAAGATTTCATCTTACCCCAATTAGAATGTCTTTTATTAAGAATACAGGCAACAACAGGTGTTGGCAAGGATGTGGGGAAAAGGGTACACTCATACATTGCTGGTGGGAGTGCAAGTTGGTACAGCCACTCTGGAAAGCAGTGTGGAGATTCCTTAGAAAACTTGGAATGGATCCACCATTTGACCCAGTTATCCCATTCCTTGGCCTATACCCAAAGGACTTAAAATCAGATTACTACAGTGATACAGCCACATCAATGTTCATAGCTGCTCAATTCACAATAGCTAGATTGTGGAACCAACCTAGATGTCATTCGATAGATGAATGGATAAAGAAACTGTGGTATATGTACACAATGGAATATTACTCAGCCATAAAGAAGAATAAAATTCTGGCATTTGTAGGTAAATGAATGATGTTGGAGACTATTATGCTAAGTGAGATTAGCCAATCCCAAAAATCCAAAGGCCAAATGGTCTCTCTGATAAGTGAATGATGATGCATAATGTGGGGTGGAATGATGGCAAGAATGGAGAAAGGACAGAGAGCATAGAGGGAAGGGAGGGATGGGGTTGAGATTGGGGGGTAAGAATAATAACAGTATGTGTGACAGACATCAATGCCCTGTGTACGTGTATGAATGCACAGATGGGGTGACTCTACTTTGTGTACAACCAGAAAAACAATTGCTCTACTCCATTTGTGTTCAATGAATCAAATAAATAAATAAATAAAAAATAATAGCCTGAAAATAGAGCTTAAGTGTTCTGTTGAATGCTAATAAGAGAAAAAATTCAGATAATCAGAATCTCAGGAGAGAAGAAAGAGGGTGAGGCTGAAAAAGAAGAATGAAATAGTAAATAGGAAAAAAAGAAGAAACAGTTTTTTAAAAAAATCCACATCAAGATGTATCATCTGAATCAAACTTCTGAAAACTAAAAACCAGGGGAAAAATCTTTAAAATAGCCAGTAAGAAACAATGTGCTACCTCTAAAGAACACCAATTCAAATGACAACAGATTTCTTATCTGAAACCATGGAGGCCATGAGGAAGTGGTACAATAGTTTTCAAGTGCTGAAAGAAAAGAACTACCAACTGTAAATCCTCTAGCCTTCAGGGATGAATGAATAAAGCCATTCTCAGACCATGGAAAACTAAGAGAATTTGTTGCTAACAGATGTATCCTTAGCGGGGGCTCTCCAAGCACAAAGAAAATGATAACAAAGAAGAAATAAAAGAAAAACAGTGGAACAGGTAAAATTGGAAGTACATATGATAGACTCTCCTTCATCCCAGGAGTTTCTTTAATCATATTTTGTGATTGAAGCAGAAGTTATAATACCATCTAATGGGTTCAATGTATAGATGTATAGGATAGAAAACATTAAAGACAAGTATGCTTAAAAAGTGAGGCTAGTAAAATAATCTAAATAGAAGTACAGTTAATACACTTCCACTGAGGTGATCAGTGTTGACACCCATGGGCTCTGATAAGTTAGAGATGTATAATACCTAGGGCAACCACTGGGAAAACTACTCAAAGCAATATACTAAAAAGAAAGATGTCATAAGGAAATCTAAATGGAGGTCTAAAGGTGTTTGAATAGCTCACAGGAAGGCAAGAAAAAAAAAAAAGAAACAGAGGGATGAGAATCAGAGGTAACAAGCAGAAGACAAATAATAAAATGGTAGATTTGAACTCTAACATAATAAAACCTTTCAAACAAATGCTCTAAATCCACACATTACAAGGAAGAGATTGGCAAAGAATGTACAAAAACACAACCTACAAGGCATGAAGTTAAACATGATGACATAGGTTAGGTTGAAAGTAAATGGATGGAGAAAGATACATCATACAGTATTAATTTTTAAAATGCAGGAGTGGTTATATTAACATCAGATAAAGTAGACTTGAGAGCACAGAAAATCACTATGCACAAAGAAGGATAGTACTTAATGGTAAAAGAATCAATACCACCTTTATCAAGAAGATCCAGCAATCCTCAATGTGTGTGTGCACCAAACAACAGATGCTCAAAATACAAGAAGCAAGAACTGATAAAGATGAAAGGAGAAATCGACAAATCCACAAATATAGTTGAGGACTTCAGTGCTCCACTCAGTAGCTCATTTGAGTACTAGACTCAAGTACTAGACTCTAGTACTCTCAGTAGCTGATTTGAGTACTAGACAAAATACCAACAAGGATATACTGTATAAGAAATAAACAAAACCAGGCTGGGTGCAGTGTTGCATGTCTGTAATCCCAGAGACTAGGGAGGCAGAGGCAAAAGGATCACAAGTTTGAGGCTAGCCTCAGCAACTCAGAGGAGCCCTAAGCAATTTACTGAGACCCTGTCTCAAAGAAGAAAATAAAATAGGGCTGGGGATATAGTTCAGTGGTAAAGCAACCCTGGGTCCAATCCCCAGTACCAAAAAGAAAAGAAAGAAAAGAAAACCATCAACCAGCAGGATCCAATCAACATTCATAGAATATTCCACCTGACAACAGCAGAATATCTATTATTTTCAAGTGCCAAGACAGACCATATCGTGCATCATAAACCTTAAAGCTATTGTTTGTTTCCCAAAGATTCATGTGTTGGAAGCTGGATCCCTAGGATAATGGTATTAAGGTGATGGAATCTTTAAGAGGTGTAGCATAGTGGAAAGTGACTAGGTCAGGAACTAGTTAATGCTATCTTGTGAGAGCGGGGCATGTCTCATAAGAGCGGATTAGCTCTCTCAAGAGTAGGTTGTTCCAAAGTCAGGTCACCCCACATGCATGACTTCTACATGTGGTCATTTCCTCTGCCTCTTTACCATGTTGTGAGACAGCCAGGGATACCTCACAAAGATGCCAGATCTGTGCCATTTGGACCGTCCAGCCACCAGATTCATGATCCAAAACAAGCCTCTTTTTACTTCACAAACTAACCAGCCTCTGGTATTTTGTTATAGTAACAGAAAATGGTTTATGACACTTAACAAACTAAAAATTATTAAAATCATGAAGGGGTATGTTCTCTTACCAGAATGGAATCTAACTAGAAATCAGCAACAGAAAAATTTCCAAACACCTTGAATTTAATTAACATACTTTTAAATAATTCAAGGGTTGAAGAGGAAGTCTCTAAGGAATTTAGAAATTGCATATCACTGAGTGAAAATGAAAATGCAAACTGTCAAAACTTGTGAGATACAGCTAAAGAAGAGATAATGTCAAAATGCACTCCACTGTCGTGTATATCTAAAAAGAACAAATAAAATTTTAAAAAGAATAGATAAGAGGGAAATTCATAGCAGTAAATGCTTATGCTAGGAAAAAATGGAAAGTTTCAAGATCCCATCTAAGATCCCATCTCAAGAACTTAAAAGAGTAAATTACACCCAAAGAAAGTATTAATAAAAAACACAGCAAACATAGAGCAGAAACCAACAAAACAGGAAAAACAGAAAAAATTAAAGGAAAATCTAATTATTCAAAAAGATCAATAAAATTCTAGTAAGATTGACAAAGACAGGAAAGGAGAAGACATGCATGATCAATAACAGAAATGGAAAAGAGAATATCACAATAGATTCTGCACTCATTACATGGGTATGAATGGAATACTACAAATAATTTTATGTTTATAAATTCAACAACTCAGAAGAAATGGACAAAACTATAAAACTTAACCAAAATGAAATAGATGGCCTGAATAGCTTTATTACTGTTAAATAAATCACATTTGTAATTTTGAAGTTCCTGAAAAAGAAATCTCCAGGCCCAGTTGGTTTCATTAGAGAATTTTATCCAACATTCAAAACCTAAGTGCTAAAAGATTTGTAAACACAATTTTTACATAATCTCTCAATAAATGGAGTGAACACTTCCATTCCTGGCTTATTTGATTGAGGCTATTATTACCCTGATATCAAAACCTGATGAGAATAGCACAATAAAGAAAATTATAGACCAATACCTCTTATAAACTTAGACACAAAGACCTCAACAAAATTTTAGCAAACTGAATCCAGAAAATTGAACGTATAAAAAGAGTAATATACAAACACCCACTGGGATTTATTCCAGGTATGAAAGGTTGGTTCACTATTTAAAAATCAATTAACATAGTCTATCATATCAACAGTCTAAAGAAGAAAAATGAAACCAACCATGGAGGTGCACATCTGCAATCCTACTAGCTCAGGGGCTGAGGCAGGAGAATTGCAATTTCAAAGCCAGCCTCAGCAACTTAGCGACAGCCAAAGAAACTTATCAAGAACCTGACTCTAAATTTTTTTTTTTAAATTTTTAGGTGGGCTTGGGATATGGCCTATTGGATAAGTGCTCCTGGTTCAATCCCTGGCACAAGAAAGAGAGAGAGAGAGAGAGAAGAGAGAAGAGAGAAGAGAGAAGAGAGAAGAGAGAAGAGAGAAGAGAGAAGAGAGAAAGGAAGGAAGGAAGGAAGGAAGGAAGGAAGGAAGGAAGGAAAGATATAACAAGCTTATTCTAGAATTTATATGAAAAGACACAGGCCTAACTTGACCAAACTTTTTTTTTTTCAATGCTGGGAATGCTAGGCAAGTACTACTACTCTGCAATTAAAAGGAATGATCTATTGCTACACACAATAACTTTGATGAACCTATAGGAAATTATTTTGAGAAAGAAAGACACTCTTTGTCGAACAATACTGCATGATTCCATTTATGTAATATTTATGAAATAAGGTAATTATAGAGATTGAGAATAGATTAGCAGTTGCCAGGCTTCATATGGGGTAAGGGGAGTAGGGAGAATGTGTGTAAAGGAGTGTGCAAGGGAGTATTGTAGTGATGGCACAGTAAGTATGTTGACTGGGGTGATGGTTACACAAAGCTATATGTGTGATAAGAGCCACACGTGAGTGCAGGCACACACACCCACACGTGAGTGCATGGATATGTTGTTAATCAGCTTTTCATCATGTCATCCAAGTGCCTGGCAAAAACAACTTAGAGAAAGAAAAGTTTATTTTGGCTCACAGTTTCAGAGGTTCAGTCCATTATCAGCTGATTCCATTGCTCTGGGCCCAAGGTGAGACAGAACATCATGGCAGAAAGGTGGGGTGAAGAAGCTCATGGTGGCCAGGAGAGAGAGAGAGAGAGAGAGAGAGAGAGAGAGAGA